>CM037019.1:19721701-20321701 GCA_020875875.1 Dioscorea alata
TCATGAATGAATGAAAGAAAACATGCTGTAGTACATGCAAAAACTAGAACAAGATGATATATATCTAGTCCCTGTCAATTTGGTTCAAATTGAATTTTGAAATTTACAGCTGCTTTGATAGATCATATATATAAGAGAGATCACAATAGATTATACAAAAACAAGAACAAGCATCATTTTATTCTATCAAACCATAAAGATTTGTTTCAGTACAATGGGAAGTAGGAAAAGAGTTTGAACATGTTTTTTAATCATATATTCATTGTCACAGTTTTACATTTTCCTCAGATTGTCTAATCTCGCCTGTAAATCATCATCGATTCCACTGTCACCGGTCCCGGTTGCTTCCGCTTGAGGAACCTTGCTGGTAGATTCGGCTTTCGCCACTGCAGTTGAAGGCGCCTTAACGAGCTGCAGAAACAAGAAATCTCAGTTTAGTTTTTTACAGAGTGACGAACAAGTGGAGAGTCGAGAATTACCTCTGAGTTAATATCAATCCCGATTTCATCAAGGACTTGGTTCACAAGTTCTTCAGTTTCTTCTTCTTCTTCATCTCCTTCCAACGCATCGTCTATGGCATCTCCCATGACTTCACTGACCATCTCCATCTTTTCGTTTTGCCGTTCAAACTCTTGCATGATCTTCTGCAGTGCAGGGAGGTTCATCTGCCTGTTCATTTGTCCCATTGCCTTGGTGACACCTTTCATGGCCTCACCCATTGCTTGAGTCGATTTCAGTGTCTACGAGTAGAAAAGATAAGACATAAAAACAAGTTATGATCAATGCAGAAAAAACTTTTAATTCACATGTATCATCAGTACGATTCGTTTGGTGCTCAACAAGTATCACGGTAACATTGTTGAAGTAACCGAAAACAATATGTTTATGGACTCTTTGTTTCTCCATATCATTTAATAAGCACATACGAAGATCTTATGTATTTGCCAGTAAAATAATCATCCGGAATTCAAATTCATTCACATCTGCAGTAAACTTGCTGGAGCTTAATTATGAAAAGTATTGACTATTAGTCTATTAACCAAAACCTTTTACATTAAAGAGCATGATGAAGGGAAAAATAAAAAAGGTTACCTGAATTCGGAGAGATACACCTTGCAGTTGTGATTTGAGAGCATAAAACTTCGTGATCTGATGCCTCGTACGAATCAAGTCTTTGGCCATAACTTTTACAGCTCCCTGTCATGATAAAGTGTGAGTTTCTCAACTGATATAACAAGCACATAAAAAGATTAAACTTTCCCTGTTTGCAGATAAAATATTTCCAGAGATAAACATATGCTGTTCGTAAAAAGTTAAATGGATGAAGCTTTTGACTACACCTTTGATAAGGATACTAACAGAGTGTCATCAATGTATATACAGCATCTGAAAATCAGGGAGTACATGTAATTTTCTCTCTGTTAACATTGTACTAATTTGTAGAGTTAACATTTCTGATCACTGAGTAGCAAAATAAACTAATTTCCATTGTGGAGTTCTTTTCATTCACAGGAAAGCTTTATATTCTATCAGAGAAATAAGGAAACAACTAATTATCTAAAGCATTCCATTGATGCACAAATGGAAAAATATGGGATTCATCACTGGACCAAAATTAGAGAAAGCATGATATACCTTTTAAGTTAACAAAGTCTATCACATATACCAATCCCTACACTACAAAGAACCAGAAATTCTGTTCCACCATTCACTGGATTTAAATCACCCACTAATTCAGACTCTACTTCTCATCTTTTTAGCACAAAATCTTGCATTAAAGACACACGCTTTCCTTTACACATGGCAATCCAACTCTCAGAGTCTTAAAACTTTTCACAAACATTTAAATTTAAATTATGATCTAACCTTGCACAACCATGAGTCAAAAAAGGAGAAGAGCATGACTCAAAACAAGCATCTTTCAATAAAGAATCTAGCAATAGTCAAGAAAACAATATTCCTCAAAACAACACAACAAGATACGGTAAAAGGGATACCATCTGGCCTTGCTTGGCTGTTTTCTTAATCTCTGCAATGAGCTTCTTCTCCTGTGTTTGAAGACCCTGCCTCTCCCTCTCTATATCCCTTATTGATCGATCCAACATTCGCTTATTCTCCCGCAATAGCTCTACAATCCATAATCCAATTAATTCTCACACCCACAGCTATACAAGAAAAAACACGCAGAAAAGTTGATAATGAAACACTAAGAACTGAAGATCAATAGAAGAAAATCTGTGGCCCGTCTGGCGCTTATGATCTTGGTAGTAGCTTTGCTATTCATCAGACAATCAACTCTCGCACCAAAATCCTTTTTTTTTAATCAGTTACACAAGAATCGAACCTCTAAAACATACACAAAATCAGCTAATCCTAAGAATTGAATTCCTTATTAATCTGGAATGATGAGTCAATGAATTCTTTGAAGAAAATCAAAATTTTCATCAATTATTCAACAATAATAAACTTAAACATTCAAAGAAACAAAGAAAAAAAAATCATGAGACCATAGACAATGAACCTCTGTAATTCATCAACCAATAAATTCCCACCAAAGTCCAATTTTTTTTATTAGCTACACAAGAATCAAACCTCTACAGCATCCAATAAGCCACAAATTAAGAAACCCTAATCATTGAAAAATCAATAGCAAGACCAGGAGCTCTCCAACTCATGAACCAATGAATTCTCAGTCCAAAATCAAAATACTTATCAATTAAGCAACAAACATATCACTAAACCATTCAAAAAACCAAAATCATGAATCCATAAACAATAAACTCAATTCAGGACCAAAAATAGCGAAAAAAGGCATCAAACTTCCAACAAAACTGAATAGAAACCTGCGGGGGATTTCCGCTTGCCAAAAAGGAAGCTCATTTCCAACGAATTTGGATCGGAGAAATTCACAGATTTCGTCTTTTGGGGTTTAGAACTTCAGATCAACAAAACGAAGCGATCTGGTGGAATACTTGGGAAAAAGCTTCGGCGAATCGTGTTCCGCGAAACTCTTCTTCTTTCAAAATTACGCTTATACCCTTTCTTTTTTCTCTTTGTTTAAATAGTTTTAGAGTTTAATTAATTATTCTTTCCAATTTAATAATGACTGGAGAATCATGAAATGTCTTTAATATATAGTAATTTTTTTAAATATTTTTAAAATTTTAACATATTTTATCTATAACTATATAATTATTATATATTTATTTGGCATGATTATTAAAATATATATTTTACATTATAATAATTTGTAATATAAAAACATATTTAAAAATTATATTATTCTCATAATTACTGAACTATACATCTCAGATAGTAAAGGTTATAGAGATAATAAAAATTTGAAAATAATTAAATAAGGAGAAAAAGAGAAAAGATTCTTTGATAAAATAATTCAATGATTAAATGCCATAAACCATGATTAATCTAAGACTTACAAGGACATATGGTTATTTCAAAAAAATTTCAACTTTTTAAATATAAAGATATATTGATATTAATCTTATGAAAATTTAAAATTGTGCCTCAATTGGCACCGGTTTATTTGCGTAGGACGGAACCTGATTTATTTGTTGGGAGACACGTAGGACGGAACCTGATTTATCAAACGACAAGAACACTTGTATTGTGTCAAAAATAAAATAAAATAAAATAAAAATTACCAAAATTCATCTTAAAAAAAAAAAAAAAAAAAGCCACCATCTTTCTTTACTTAGTAATGTTACTCAAAAGTTGACAACAAAAAACACAAAAAGAACAAAGACCAAAAAAAATATAAGATATCACTCCATACTTTCAGCACAACCTTTGAGAGCCAAAGAAGTTAAACAAAGTCATATTCTCACAACCAATCTCTTCATCTCCATCACCCAAACTCTCATTAGAACTTGCACACTTGTCCTCAAGAATTCCAGTTGGATGCAATGGAAACAACTCAAGAGTTTGGTAATGATCAGAAGCAGCACTGAATCCATTAATGGCAGCTGCTTTCTTCATCTCCATCCTCACAGTTCCACTTGAATACATTGAGTTTTGACATTGATGAAGTGGTTGTTCATAGAAACCAATACTACCAACTTGATGATGATGATGATGATGATGACCTTGTAAATAAGCTGAAAAATAATTATAAGTGTGTATATATATATATATATATATATATATATATAGAAGATATATATAATTAAGATGGATTGAGAAAGTAGTATACCAGTGTTGTATGGAGGAGGAGGAGGAGGATGATGAAGGAGGGTGGTGAAGTAGGCAAAGGTTTCTTGTCTTTGCTTTTGTCTTTGTCTGGCTTTGTGGTTTTGGAACCAATAAAAGACATTCTTGCCTTCAATGCAGCCATATTGCTTCAACCTTGATGTGATTTGTTGTATTTGTTCTGCAGTTGGTGTTCTTATGCCTTGCTTGTATAGGCCTTCAAGAATGGTTATTTGTTCCTTTGTAGGGTTCCATCTTGATGAAGATGAAGATGGAGATGGAGATGGAGATGAAGATGAAGAGGGAGGACTACTAGTGATGACCTTGTGATCAGCTTCTTGATCTTCTTCTTCCATTGGAACGTGGTAGAGGTGGTTGGAAAGGAAGAAGTGCATGGTTGTGGAGGATATATAGATGCATGGATGGGAATTAGGGTTAGGTTTAGGGTTAGGGTTTGACATGGGTGTTGGTGTTGGGGAATGGAGAGAGCTCTGAAAAACATGGAAGAGGAGCGGCTGAAGGTGGCTGGGTGTTGGTGGTGGTGAATGAGGAGAGTGAGTTGAAATTACAAGATTAACCTTGTTGGGATTTGCATGGACGTTGAGGACTTTGAGGACTTTGGGGACTGTTTGGACTTTTCAATTCCTCGGGAATCAGTGATATTGTTATTCATTGATGTTCTCATGCACTTCTCTCCTCAACTCCTTCAAATGGATAACACTCTCCTTCTTTTCTCTTTTCTTCTTTAAAAAAATAAAATAATGTATGTACTAAAACAATTAATAAATGAGTCGTATTTGGCATGCAACAAGATTAGATATAAAAGTACAAGTATGAATCCCATAAAAGATTAATTATAATATAATAAATAGTTATAAGTAAATATTTTATTTATTTATTCTTCAATGGAGTAAAATATCATCTAGATTTCATATACTTGTCAATATGATGCAATACATCATTATCAACATGATTAAAATAAAAGCACTATTTCGAAATTAAGTTTTTTCATTACAAATCACAAACCCATAATAAATAAATTGAATAAGCATGATTAACATAAATACAAGAAAAACACAATTTACAAAGTTTTATTATTTCGAGTGAACAGGCCCAACCATTTTATATATAAAAGTTTAGTAGACATGATAGATGGTGATTAAATAGAGGGAAAGCTAGGAAACAATAAATGAATCAAAAGAGAGATTGTGGGAATCCAAAGGACCATTAAATAGAAAGAAAACAAAAGGAAATGGTACGAGAGAGGAGATATATTGCATGGAAAAGGGCATGTTTGTGCATGGTAGTCAGGGCCAAAACAGTAGGTCTTCTCATAGCTTAATAGTCTCTTTGACGCATAGCCAAAACTTAGGAGATAGAGATGAGTTCTTTGGGAAGTGGAGCTCCTTTTTAACACTCAGTCATGCTTATGCTTTGAGTGGGAGAAGGAACGGTGATATATGTAGATATATATATATATATATATATAGATATATCACTAGCTTTGCCAATCCCCATGCAAGGTATGCATGCATGCATGGGTTAGTTATGTTGGCTTTATGAAAGAGGGAGAGGTGTTGGGGAGTTTCTGGGAAGAAAGAGTTTGAAAGTTTGAGAGAGAAGAAAGGCTCAGACATTGATGCATGGTTTTCTTGACTGTGTGTTTATGTTTTGGTGGGCTCGAGTTGGAGTAATAAGTGTAGTCATGCTTGGAGTTACTCCTTGGTTGCATGCACGCATGCATGCTTTGAACCAAGAGTTTATATGGTGGAAGCTGGCCACTTGGTTTTTGTGTTTAGGGTTTTTTGTTTTTTTATGTTATATAAGTTGTGACAAAAGTTTTAATCTAAAATAGTTGAGTGTATCTTCGGAGCATACCTCATCTCCGAGAGATAACTAGTATTATTATTATTGTCCCGTAGGGAGTTTCTCTCTCCGATTATACTTTTATCTCTCTTGTCTTGTGTTTAGAGATTTTATAATTGGTTCCCTCACTCTTTGTGGGTGTCAATTTTTTTTTGTATTTTTTTTCCTATTTTAATGAATGTGGTTTATTTATTTAAAAAAAATAGTTGAATATTTATGTAGTCTAAATTATATTCATGGAGATATATATGTATTATATATGAGGAATAGTATGAGATTGGTGTTCCTATTCCATGAGTGTTTGTTTGGAAAGTTTAGTTGAGGCATTAATTACTAGTATTAAAAAAAAGTAATTATATATCCTTTTTGCATGATGGCAATGTTTGACATAGTATGTTAGTCAGTGTCAATCAAAGTTAACATGCATGGAAGAACATCAAACACATGCATGGCAAAAAAGATTTAAGTTAGGGGATTAATGCAAGAGAAGACACTTGAAGGTGGCATGCTCATCATGTATGTCTTCTTGTTCTTGGTCTTGTCCCTCAAAAGATGCCTTCATTTGTTATGATTAAAATTAATACACATAATTAGTATATCATAATAATTAATAACTAAACATGCTCAAATGTTTATTTTATTCATTTTGTCTCACATTGTTGATCGCGTGATAGTTTGTCTGTTTAATAAGTTATTTTAATTTTTAATTCACTTGTGGTATTATAGAGGGATTAAAATGAATATATATTTGTATGAGGATTAAAGTGATCATATTTTCAATTTTTAGAAACACCAGTGAATATAATTATGATTAGAAAGAATATTTTCTTATAGCTTTATAGACTAAGATTGATATTTTCTTAGGTATGAGGACCAAAACAGATTTTTCTTTTTTTTTTTTTTTTTGAATAAAACCAAAACAGACATTTAAATTAGCTTTCGGGACCAACTGTGAATTATCTCTAAATATAAATTTTAAATCTTTTGATCCATAAAAAAAATTACATTAGTCCAAGGACTCTAAAAAAAGCTTCCTTTGATTCTAGGGATGGCCACGGGGCGGGGCGGGGGCGGGGAGTCCCTCCCCACTCACTCCCCCATCCCAGGCGAGGATTCCCCGTCCCCGCCCCGGTTGGAAAATCGGGGATGGGGACGTCCCCACTCCCCACCCCGCGGGGATCCACACCCTCTCGGGGATCCCCACCCCACCTGTATAATTTTTAAAAAAAATATTTAATAACTAATGTATAATATAAAACAATCAACTAGATGATTAGAGTCATTAATAACTTCATCCATGATAATGCAAGTACAAAGTCATAATATATATTATATTTTTAACCTTTATCTTATATTATATTATATATTTAAATATTTTTTTTATTTTAACCCATATATATATATTCGGGGCGGGGAGATCATTCCCCGGCCCCACCCCGCTACAGGGATCGGGGAAATATTTTTCCCCGTCCCCGTCCCCGTGGGGGAGGAAATCGGGGATTCCCCGCCCCGAATGGGGCGGATCCCCACGGGGACAGGGGAATCCCCGCCCCATGCGGGCCATGCCCATCTCTATTTGATTCTTTTTTGTTGATTTGCATGGCTAGTTAATTATTTAAAATTTTAAATTAATTAAAATTTTATGTAAAACTAAAATCAATAAATTTGAAATCTAGGGTCTAAAATAAATATTTTTTCAGTTTTTATATATTTTTTAATATATATATAATATAAAATTCTGAGTTATGATCCCAAGTGCCACGTGTCCTAGCCGTTATTAACTAACTGGACCAGGATTGAGCCATTACCCGCCAAAAGATCAGCTCCCGTTGCTCTCTTTATCTTTCCATTTTCATTTTCATTATTCCTCTCGTTTTCTCTCTTCTCAATCTCTCAATTTTCATTCTTTGTTACCATTTTCCAAATGGATGAAGAGTATGATGTTGTTGTCCTTGGAACAAGCCTCAAGGAATGCATTCTCAGTGGCATTCTCTCTGTTCATGGCTTCAAATTCACTTCCTTGGAACAAGCTTTTCTTTAAATGAAAAGAACTCCACAATGGAAATTAGTTTATTGTGCTACTCAGTGATTTGAAATGTTAACTCTACAAATTAGTACAATGTTAACAGAGAGAAAATTACATGTACTCCCTGATTTTCAGATGCTGTATCAACATTGATGACACTCTGTTGGTATCCTTATCAAAGGTGTAGTCAAAATCTTCATCCATTTAACTTTTTACCAACAGCATATGTTTATCTCTGGAAATATTTTGTCTGCAAACAGGGAAAGTTTAATCTTTTTATGTGCTTGTTATATCAGTTGAGAAACTCACACTTTATGCTCTCAAATCACAGGCAAATGAACAGACAGATTAACCTCCCTGCACTGCAGAAGATCATGCAAGAGTTTGAGCGGCAAAAAGAAATGATGGAGATGCCATAGACGACGCATTGGAAGGAGATGAAGAAGAAGAAGAAACTGAAGAACTTGTGAACCAAGTCCTTGATGAAATCGGGATTGATATTAACTCAGAAGTAATTCTCGACTCTCCACTTGTTCGTCACTCTGTAAATACCTAAACTGAGATTTCTTGTTCCTGCAGCTCGTTAAGGCGCCTTCAACTGCAATGGCGAAAGCCGAATCTACCAGCAAGGTTCCTCAAGCGGAAGCAACCGGGACTGGTGACGGTGGAATCGATGATGATTTACAGGCGCAATTAGACAACAACCTGAGGAAAATGTAAAACTTTGTCAATGAACATATGATAATTAAAAAACATGTTCAAACTCTTTTCCTACTTCCCATTGTACTGAAACTAATTTTTATGGTTTGATAGAATAAAATGATGCTTGTTTTTGTTTTTGTATAATCTATTGTGATCTCTCTTGTATATATGATCTATCAAAGCAGCTGTAAATTTCAAAATTCAATTTGAACCAAATTGACAGGGACTATATATATATATATATATATATATACATATAATTGACAGGGACTATATATATATACTACCTGAAATGAGTTCCACTGGAGCTTTAACGGCTGGCTAAATGCTACCTCCGTAGCTCTCTAAATTTCTCCGCAATCCCCTCTGGCAACTGGCAAAAATAACTAATCAAAGAGCTGGTTACAATCTTTGAGAATTACTATAAATATAAATAGAAATCAAAAGTAAAAAAAAAAAAAAAAACCTTTATTATATGATTTGCAGACTAAGGGCCTGTTTGGATGCAAAATAAAAAAATCTGGCATAATTTTATTACGTAGGAAGTGCAACTGATTATTACAGAAATTATGTCATATTTTATTCCTACAGAATGGGTGTTTGGGTAACAAAATAAAAATTTATTACCTACATTATTACATATTTTTTTCTTATAGAATGAATGTTTGTTTTTCATAATAAATAATTATTGCATAATAAATAATTATTATATAATAAAAGTAGCCGTTGGATTATAACCATTGGAAATTAATTTGAAAACTAGCCGTTGGAAAATAGCCGTTGTAAATATAACCGTTATAATTATAGCCATTGTTATTTTCCCCTATTTATACACAACATGATTTCTTTGCATTATACACCCATTTTTTTTGTTGAAAAACTTCATAGCCATTGTTTCACTATGGATCCCTTGACTCTTTGGAAGAAAAAAATTGAAGAAGATGATCTAGTAATGCTAAACTATTGGTCGAGACAATGTCCAACGACTTCAAGAAGTGTAGAACATCACACATCCATTCTTACAGGTGCTGCATATGTACAAGAAATTCTTGAAGGTCATGAAGAACGTTGCAAAAGAGAATTTCGTATGGAGCCTTATATATTTCAAGCATTGGTTGATCGTTTAAGAGAAAAATCTCTCATCTGCAACTCAAAACGGACAACAGTCGAGGAGCGACTAGCAATGTTTATATACACTCTTGCTCATAATGCTAGTAACCGTGATGTGCAAGAGCGATTTCAACATTCTGCAGAAACGGTTAGTCGTTATTTTAGTAAAGTACTTAAAGCTATAAATCGACTTGCTCGTGAATACATAGAACCTCCATCGACAATAACATCACCGGTTATTCAGAATAACAGAAAATTTTTCCCCTATTTCAAGGTATGTAAAGTTATATATTGTGAATTTCTTTGTGAATATTTTTTTTTGTCATTGTAATTTTTATACGTTTGTTTATTTTTTTAGGATTGTGTTGGTGCTATCGATGGAACACATATTCTTTACTTGATTGGCCTTGACAGCATCGATGTAATTTTTATATGTAAAGTTATATATTATATTTTTAGGATTGTGTTGGTGCTATCGATGTAATTTTTATATGTAAAGTTATATATTATGTTTTTCCACTACTTGATTGGCCTTGACAGCATCCAGATATTCTTTACTCTCGCGCTCTCGAAATGCAATGTATTTTTCCATGTTAAATGATGCTTCTTAGGGCCTTTTCCCTTTTCGCTCCCTTTTTCTTCTTTGTCCATCTTGATCTCGTATTCCCCGAAGAATATCATTGCTTGAACTTTGAGTTTGAGGATTCCGTGGTTGAGAAGAAGGAGGTTCCACTTGCATGATATCATCATCCTCCATCTCGTGCATAGGTGATGCTTGCCTTGAATCGTTTGAAGTACAAACACTTGGACTTGGGGTGTGCACTGGAGATTGAGTAATATCTTCATAATCTTCTATACCACGAGATCGTTTACCTTCAGCATATCTCCCTACACCACAAATGTATAAGTTGCTAATAAAATAAAACTTTATAAAACTAATGCTATATGAAAACATTTGCTTACCCTCATAAACCTCCTGTAATGCCGTAAAATATGGAAACGGTCTAGTATGCCACTTCCTTGCATCTTTATTTCTCTGTTTGAATTGCTCAAAATTAGATGGTTGTAATGAATGAAATAATTCAATATTTATGTACATACCTCTAGTAGTGGTGCCCAAACATCATCGGGAGCCGATACAATGTGTCTTTCGTAGTCCCATCCAAAGCCACTTAATTCAGAAAATCCTTTTAGGAGCTTGTAGGTTTTTTTCAGCTCTTGTTCTAATGATTTGACTTGGGTTGTGGTGATGCTTGGATTGGAGAACTTGGTTATCATGTCCCGTACCATCTTATTCCATGCTTCTTTCGTCCATCCATTTTGTGAACGATAAGCAGGAGTATTATACTCACCCAATAACTTTACTAGGAGAGCCTTGTGAATTTCATTCCACTTTGCCCTAATTTCATGTCTACCGTCACTTGCCACGCCTTCACTTGCCATAATTGATCAAACACTGTCAAATAATTGATCTCATGTCAAATTAAAAAAAGTGAACTTTACCTATTGTACAAAACTAAATTGGCATTACAAAACTAAATTGTCACAAACAAGGCCACAACATATGTCTATGCAGAAAAATAAAAGGGGTGTATGAATGTCATTAGACAACCCCAAATTTATTGATGATGTGAAGTTCTGTAACAACAATACTTGAGACCAACTTCTATGCACTCTATACGGTTTCAAAACAAACAATGAATCTAAAAAAAAAGAAAAATAAATACAAATAAATAATTTCTTGGCCCTTCAAAGCCCAAAGAGACACATGAACTTAATCCAAGTCAATGGCACTATCTCATTAAGATATTTCAAATTGCAAGATAAACTAAAATTTGAAGAACAATAGTTGATTCCAACTATATGGAACAAAAACAGGAATATCAATTGGTGGTATCCAATTAAAATAAAAAAATCAAGTGTTTGTACAGAAGGTTAGTAGCGTTCATCCTCCTGGTGGTGTGATTAACCTGTTGAAGTTTGTCAACTATATGGAACAAATAATTGTTGCAGCCCTTTCTGTAATAACTCTTGAAGTTTGTCATTTCTGAATGTCACCTGAGTTGTAAATACATGCCCTAACATATTCTGCAACTTTGTTTCCAAAACTCTCGTCAGTGTTTGTTCTCTCCAATTTTAGCTAATTTATTGTATCTAATAGATACAGGCATTGTTTTTAGTTACTTTTACCTTAAGTTTTTATGGCCAATGTTTTGTATGCCAAGCTGCGGCAATGTATTTGTTCATTGTCTTTCGCTCGCTTATTTTCTCTGAACTTATAAGATCTCTGATGTCGAAGATTTCATCCGGGCAAACTTTAATATGCTCTATGTGGTTACTAAAAGTTGAATTAAGTATTGTTTTGATATACATACATATATATGCCTATATATATATATATATATATATATATATATATATATATATATATTAGGACAACATTAGTCTGTTCCGTGTGGCCTCTTGGTTTATGTGGTTTATGTGAGGTGTGTAAGCTTTCATGGCAGGTGTGTGAGCTTTAATCTGCTGCGTTTGGTAGTTTTATTTTTATTTATAAGTTTTAACAGCATGCCAACTCACTGAACAGATATTGAATTTTGAACTGATTAAGAAAATGTTCAAAATGAGAACCATTATCAACCGATATGATATTTGATTAAAAAAAAAAATGAACAGGTCCTGAAAAAATTCTTTCGGTTGAATTTGTTCATAGCATGTTAAGTTCATAGCAACAAAAACCAGAGATTCACCAAGCAAAGAGAGAATCATGCTCAAAATCAAAACTTTCAACATTAATATACAGAATTAACAGGCACATTTAAAAAAAAAAAATCCATTTCTCTAATGACAGAAGACCAAGTACAGTACAAACATGCATTTTATCATCTGAATAGAAAAAAATTGCAAATCCATCATCGAATAACTTTTCAAATTAAGCTCATAGCAACAAAGACAGAGATTCAGCAAGAAAAAACCATAATCATGCTCAAAATCAAAGCTTTCAACACCTCATCAGTAAACCTAGACAATACACAAACGAATTGAAAATTCATTTCGGGATGCTTCAAAACTTCAAATCCCACATGATTTTAGTACGAAAACGAATTGAAAATTGATTGAAAAAGATCGGAGAGTTCACCTCGGAAAGACGAAGCTTCAAAGAATGACGACGAGAGAGGCGAGCAAGGATGGAGAAATCACCGTCCGGCTTCGTGCTCTTGGAGGAGGATGCCAGTGATTTTGGAATAAAAAATAAAAAGGAAATTTGAGGATGCCAGTGCTTGCAGAGAATCAAGGGTTAATCTTCAGAGCGGATCTGGTGGCGGCGCAGAGATCGGGCCGTGGGCTGCTGCTCCGGCGGAGGAGGCGGCGAGATCGGTGGAGGAGGCGGCGCAGAGATCGGGCCGGTGGAGATGATGGAGAGAGGGCTTGGAGAGAGCCGGCCGAGAGAAAGCAAAGATGAAAAGGGAGAGAAGGCTTGGTAACGAGTTTTGGAATAGAAAAATATTCCAGTCTGACTGAAATATTTTTTTCCTACATATTTCCTATTTTATGCCATAATTTTGTTGTGTAAAATAGGTACCCAAACACCTATTATGCCATAATCTTGTCAAAATATTATATTATGCAGGATTGTACGGATTATGTAGGAATTTGGTGCTACCCAAACATGCCCTAATTTTTTCTGTCAAAGCACTGGTTACAATCTTTGCAGACGAAATGATACTTAGGACCCGTTTGGATCTTGGATTGAAGCCTTGCGAGTGGGAATCACAAGCACCCAAGCATCCCACTCCCATGTTTGGTAATCGGGGGAAGGAGTGAATAGTAAATTTTTATAGGATTGGGATTACCAAGTTGGGTGCATGTGACTCCTTTGAAAATTGGGGGGCATGGTTCTCCTTAGTTAGGAAAAGACCATTATGCCCTTCATGATATAAAAAACCTTCTCCCATTGTCATACATTATATTAACTAGTTGTATTATTTCATTTTAATTAATTAAAATAAATAAGTAAATAAATACTTAATAATAATAAATTATGCTAATTAATCATGCTAATTATTTATTATTTAATATATCAAAATTTTTTTAAGTTATATAAAATAGATGAAATATTTAATAACAATAAATTAAAATAAATAATTAAATATATTACAAATATTTATTAATAATCATGTTAATTATTTAATATAAACCATTGTTTTTTAAAATATCATTCTATTTATATAAAAGGACATAAATGTAATTTTACTATAGTTCTCTCTCTTACTTTTTACTATTCATTTTTTTACATTTAATTAATATTTGAAATTAATATAATTAAATTTATTAATTAATTATAATAATTTCAAATAAATAATAATTAAAAAATAATGATATTAAGTTTAATAAATTTGATTATAATAAATTAAAGTAAATAATTATATTCTAAATATTTAAAATTAATAATGTTAAATATTTATTAATAAACATAAATCATTATTTTATACAAATGATTTTATTTACACAAAAGGGCATACATGTAATTTTCATTATATCTCTCTCTTACTTTTTCCTATTTCTAACTCTCACTCCCTCCAACCAAACACCTTCATCATTATCCTCCCCTTTCCCCCTACTCATATTCCCACTCCTCCCTTCTTCTCATTCCCCTCCTTCCCATTCCTATTCCACAATCCAAACGCTACCTTAAAGTGCACAGCATTCCGGTGAGCAACGAAGCCGGCTTCGTTGCAAAAGACTCTGTCGCATAGTCTACATCAAGTGCATATCAATTTTCTTTGAGAATTACTATAATTCGTTGGACAATGAATTTCTTGTTCCTCATTAATGTATGCCCCATTTCTTGCCATGTTTTCTAAAAAAAATTAAATAAAAAGAGAAAAATACAGCAAATGAAAATCAGGGAAATCAGGGGTTTCATCAGTAAAAATAAATGCAACGCCATAACACAATAACAAACTTCTCTAGCAGATGAGAAACCAAGCTAAGAACTTGAATTAAAACATGAAATTCAATCAAGAAATCAGTTCTATACAAGTTTCACAATAAATTACAAAAAATTAAAAACACTTAAGCAGCATCAACACAATTGTACAACAAACCTTATTCTCCACTAGAAGAGAAGAACAAAACGCCAAGGTCCAAGAACCTCAATAGAGTTTCCAATCTGGTTGATCTGCAGGGAATTATATGATCCAAATTAAAACTTCTCACAATCTTCTCTAGCAGATGAGAAGCCAAGACAAGAACTTGAATTAAAACATGAAATTCAATCAAGAAATCAATTATATACAAGTTTCACAATAAATTACAAAAAATTAAAAACAGCCAAACACAAGTAGCAAACAAAAATAACACTTCTCCAACAGCCTTGACATAGACAAACACAAACAATTCACATTCAACAAAACTAAACCAATTCTTCACCAAATCATTAAACTGTTGCCATTCCATTTGGATAAAGACTCAACAGTTCAAATAACACTGCAAGTAATTGAATATGAACAATATATCAAAAGGGCACATGCAAGTAATTGACTATGAAAACTACAAATTTTTTTCTCAACAAGGTTTTCTTATACAGAATCATCATTAGTCAATACCTGTAACCCCATTCATTGCCACGTCATTAAAGATGCTTAACCTGCATTTTTATAGTAAGTGAGGGAAAATTTTTGACCAAAACAGCAGGCAATGGATAACACATTTTATAAGGTAGAATATCTTATTTTCTCCTTTTAATATAGTCAGTCTGTCCATTTGG
Organism: Dioscorea alata; assembly: GCA_020875875.1. Taxonomy (NCBI): domain Eukaryota; kingdom Viridiplantae; phylum Streptophyta; class Magnoliopsida; order Dioscoreales; family Dioscoreaceae; genus Dioscorea; species Dioscorea alata. The sequence goes on from CM037019.1 coordinate 19,737,382, forward strand.
TCTATATAATATAATTTGTCCCTAGAAGGTCCGTGTATTTTAATTTTTGAAAAATATAAGTACTTATAGAGATCTCTTAGGGACAAATTATATGAGAGAGATGGACTTATATTTTTCAAAAATTAAAATATAGGGACCTCCTAAGAACAAATTATATTAGAGGGATCAAAAGACAGACTGATTATATTAGAATGACTAAATAGGGTATTCTACCTATTTTATAAAGTCATGAAACAAAGAAACAATCAACATGAAAATAACTCCTGAATAACTGAACTATTACAAAAAAGACAACAAATTAATCCATATATATATATATATATTTAAAACTACACTAACTAACCATTCTAAATATACTGCACATAATCAAATCCTTAGATTGCAATTGAAAAAGAGATGATTTTGTCTACACTACCTGACATGAGTCTTCCATGGGAGCTTTAACAGCTGGATAAACGCTACCTGCACAATCATCACTTCATAAATAAATTGAAACGAAAGAAACAGCTAACAAAAAAAAATAATAATAAACAATTGACACCATCAACTACAAACGTTAATAAATAATAATAAAGAATTGACAAGCATCTGAAGACATCGAGAGACGAAGGCATAAAAATAGAGAAATAGAAGCTAGGGATTTTATGTTCACATTAATATATGCTAATATATCCATATATACTAATATAGCAATGCTAATATATCCTTATATACTAACATAATTCTAATATATGCTACTATATGCTAATAGCATCAACTACAAACCTTAATAACCGAAGCTCTCTAAATTTCTCCACCCTCTCTTGGCAACTGGCAAAAGTAAATAATTAAAGAGGTGCATGCAAATTATAAATAGAAATCAAAAGTAAAAAGAAAAAAAACTTTATTATATGATTTGAAGCCTCATTTTTTCTTTCAAAGCCCTAGTCATATTCCTTGCAGAAGAACCGATACTTAAAGTGCACAAGTAATTCATTGTCCAATGAAATATAATAGTCCTCAAAGAGAATGGATACGGACTTGGTGTGGATTATGCGACAAAGACTTTTGCAACAAACGGCTTTGTTACTATTAAATTTCTCCAAAAATTTCAAAAATGAATATCCAAAAACTTTACATATCCTTATTCCTCTAACCAAACACCAAATAATTTTTATCTTTACTATTAAATCCCTCCAACCAAATACTTAAATATTGATATTTCTATCAATGGATATATATATATATATTGAAAAAGTGGATAAATCACGCTAGATTAAAAGAGAAGAAACATAACAAAAGTATATATATATATATATATATATATATATTGAAAAAGTGGATAAATCACGCTAGATTAAAAGAGAAGAAACATAACAAAAGTAACAATACAGGAGAGGAGTCAAAGCTCCCCAAAACGCCCACTAGGAGTGGGAAAAACAAACAACAGCAAACAACAACCAAGAGAGAAAGGGAAGAACCCTCAGGAAAGGGATCCTAAGGGGAACAAGGAATTATATTATGCCGGCCGTTTGATACTTATTTTAGAGTATAAAATTATAGCATAATATATGTATTATGGCATAAAAAAATATTTCAATGAAACTGGAATATTTTTTCATTGTAAAAAATCTCTCTCTTTTTTTATTCAACGACCAGTCATTCGTCCACCGGTGGTCCGGCCGGCCTCCGGCGACAGGCCACTAATCCGGTTGGCATTCCAGCCGACCTTCGACGACCAGTCATCGGTCGGCTAGCCTCCGGTGATATGCCAGCGATCCATTGGTGGTCTGAGCAGCCTCCAGTGACCGGCCACCGGTCCACCGGCGGTCCAGTACCAGTCCATCGGTGGTCAAGTGGCTGACCGACAGATTTCTGTAATTTTTTTATTTTGTTAACCAAACACTCATTCTGTAACAATAAAATTTGTCACATGTAATAATCACTTGCATTTTCTGCATAATAAAATTATGACATATTTTTTTTATTTTGCCAAACAGGCCTTTATCACAAATTATATGCATCAATAATTGATCTCTTAGACCTATTAATAATTTGTGAATAAAAATAATTTATTTTTAATAATGCATATAAAAAATCACATGCTTTCAATTACAAATACAAATTAAAGAATAAATATAAAATGATAAAATATTTTTTTTATTTGAACAGATAGAAAAATTTAACAGCAAACAAAAAGTTGGTGATGTCTAGACGATCCAATGACCATTAAATTTTAGTTAAATATTATAGTAAAAATCAACCATATGAATAACATCTAGATAATCAATAGTTTTTTTATTTTAAATTATTACATCATTAAATTTATTTTTTTTATTATGAATAATTAATTTTTTTAATTATTATCCTTATCATTTAAAAATTTTATTGAAGATAACATAAAGTTTTTTAAATTTATATAATTTTTATACAATATAAAAGGATTTTGCAAAGAGCAATGCTATTTTTACCGAATGGATTTACCGAATAGGTTTTCCGAATGACGTGGATGCCCACATCCTCATCCACGTCATTATTTTTTTTATATAAAATTCAAATTTAAACATTAAAAATCTTTAAATTCTTAAATTTTTTCTAAAAAATTATAACACTATATCTAAAATCATAAACCCAAATACTACAAAATCTATACCCTAAAAATCTAAAAACTTAAACTCTAAATAATAAATACTAAACCCTAAACCCCGACCCTAAATCGTAAGCCCTTAACCCTAAACCCTAAATCCTATGCCCTAAACCCTAAACTGAAAATCACAAACCCCCGTAGGATTTGATTATCGCTAGGATTTGATTAGAGTTGGATTAAGATAAAATAATAATAAAATTATTTATTCAAATTTTAATTTTAATTTGATTATAATCAGAGTTTGATTAGGATTAAATAATAATAATAATAATAAAAAAAAAGCACACTTGTGTCTCCTGTCTCCCCTCACTTGACTCAATCTCCTTTTTTTTCTATCGGCTAAAGAATTAGGTTTGTTTTTCTCTATTTACTTTTATTTTATTTTATTTTATTGTATTATATAATTATATAATTTTCTTTTTTACAGCAACAAAACAAATCATAATTCATGGTATCTTTGATATGGTAACAGTATTAAAAAATCTCTTATTTATTTACTTATTTAAATTATTGGTTTGATTCGAAGTTTCCATGCACAACACCACTTTGTTTTTGTTTTTTTTTTCTAAAGCAATCCTTATGCACAATATAATCATCTCATTCTTATTTATGTTTTTAATTTCCTCCATATATTTCAACATATTTATAAATTTTTACTGAAAGTAGGACCATCTTCTCTTCAAAACTCAGGCTTCATGGCCACACCTTCTTCCTCACTTACCTTTAGTGCAAGGGTTTCTCTCTTGTGATAACGCCATAATTTTTTTTTTATTTGTTCTTTTTTAATCCCTAATTTTTTATTTTGAAATTTAATTTTTTTTAGATTTGTATCTTTTTCATTCCAATATTTCTGTTACATGAGTGGTCACTTGTATTAGCACTATGGCATGTTCCCCATATCACTTGACACGCCATTAGTAAATTTATCGGGTGTCACATCATTTAAAATGTTCTTCTAAAAAACCTTGATCAATTTATTAAAACTCAAAATAAACAAAAATCAATAGCATGATCTTATTATAGCGATAGTTCGGTGAGCTTCCAAGATTTTTACCCTCTTAGAATCTTTTTTTGCTAAAAAAAAATTGCCGAAATTCTCTGGTTTTGGATGATTTGATTAATTTTATTTTTATTTTTATTTTTTTCTTCATGGTTACATGTTCTAATTGATTGTATATGTTTTTTTTTAAATGTACACTTGTCTTTATCTTATTTTATTTAATTTTATATTTTTTTCATCATTATAAAAGATATCAATATATATGATATTATAATTGAATACATAGATCACTTTGTCTTGGGCTATCAGTACATGCCATTGGCTTGGACATGAAGGGCAGTTTGATTACAATTATTCTATCTTTAAAAGTAAGTTGTATGAATTATAAAACGAAATATAAATATCCAATGTTAAAGAAAATCCAAATTAAATGTAAAAAAAAAAAACATCTAAATCCAATAAACCAGTTGTATAAAATAGAGATGAGGTATTCATGTCCTAGACCTAATAGTATTCAATAAACAAAATTAAAATTGTGTCTTTATAAAACCATGGGAGGAACATCACATTTTTTATTTTCATTGAATCCACAGGAGCTATGGCAGATTATGCGAATCTTCTGAGAGACATTTTGCAAGAGATAACAAAGGTTCTCTCATTTTTCAGATTATATCTGATTTAGCGCTGTTTGTTCACATTGGTTTGAGGTGGCAAATGAGAAATATCACTCTCCTCAAAAACAACTTCCTTGGTTACTTTTCTTTGACTATTATAAATCCTTTTGGAGGAAAAGGCCTGAAGAAAGACGTGATCAACTTATTTATAAAGCAGTCCTATCAGCAGATCCTTCCAAGAATTCTGGCTATATTGTGATTGCTATTTTATTTGAAGGCTACGACTTAGCATTTTGGAGGCCAGATGACTTGACATGGACTGTGATAAATAACGATTTTTTTATTGAGGACATTATATGGTATAGTGGAGCATTTTATGTTACTGGAGGAGAAATGGGAGTGTTTCTAGTTGAATTTGGTGTGAAGAACAAGTTAAGAGAAGTCATTCCATGTAATTACCATTTAGTAAAAGAGGTAAAGTACATGGTAGAATTCCTGGGAGATCTATTATTTGTTTATAGGTGCAATCACCCCATTAATTATAATGAGGATAACATTGATGAGGATGATTCAGAGGATGATACAAAGGATGATGACTTGATCGATGACATAGATTCTATGCTTTCTTTTCATACAGAGAGTTTCATGTTATTTAATTATGATCAAGAAATAGATCGATTCATTGAGTTAAAAAGCATAAATGGTCATGCTTTGTTTTTGGGTTCTAATCATGCGATGTCAATTGCAACAACTATGATGGATAAGCCAAAGAATGATATTATTTATTTCAGCGATGACTTTAAATTTGCAGGCTACAAGTATAAATATAGCGATTCAGGCACTTACAACATAAGGGACCAAAGTATAATATCATTACCTCCGAACAACATTTACCAGCAAACAAAAAGACCAATATTCATAAATGTTAATCCTTGGTAGCTTTAGATTAATTTAAATGTCAAAAAACATACAGTTGTCTATCCAAATGTATATTGCAAACTTTTTTTTTTATTCTTTAGCAACTTTTTATTTTATTTTATTTTATATTATTTTTTCCTTTATTGGAAGGAGAACACGTATCCTTTGTCAAATCTCCAAACTCGCTTATATTTTTCACTTTCCTTTAGTTGGATAAACATTGATATGGGAAGATTATTTGATGGTGTTCTCATGATATTGTTGTCTGTATATTTTACTATATTATTTTATTGTTTTGTAAAACTTAAAGCACAAATATTTATTATTAATGTTTGTAAGACAATAGTTAAGTTAAGAATTTTTTTAATTAACATAAAAAAATTGACTTACAACAATCTTTGTATAAATGCATCGCGGACAATTACAAAATAGTTTTGAGTATATATATATATATATATATATATATATATATATATATATATATATATATATATGAAAACCCTGAATGAATTTGTTTATTTATAGTTATATAACTTATTTAATTTCTTACATTAATTGGTCAAACTTAATTATTAATCATTTACTTAAGATATTTGCTTTTCAACATGTACATATATAGACACGCATAAGCATCTTTCTAGCACGTGAAATTGGATATGTGAGGGGTTTATAAAGAAATATATACATATAATAACCAACTTTACTTTTAATTTGGAAAAATATCAATAAAAAAAAACATCTTTAAATTTCTCTTCATTTTAAATATTTTATAGGTAGTTGATAAAAAAAATTAGGAGTTTTTAAGGAATAGTGAAACTGAGTGTTTTTACCATTTTTATGTGCTTTATAATTAAAAAAAAAATTAACCGGAGACTATAAGCTATTGTCCATTTAATTTATGGTTAATGTAATATTTTTAAAATATAAGGTTAATATAAGTGAACCCTGTGATTATGGTGATTTTTACACATTTAGCCAACAAAAACTAAACCGTACCGATTTCAAGTTATTTAAGTGAGTGTACAATTATTCATGGATTTACTTTCAAAATATCTGTCTTGCGATGAACACTGGTTCATGCAGTGGAAAGGCATGTGGGCGTGAATAAAGAGACAAATGGTTAAATTCATCTCCCATCAGTATCGTACCAATACTGTAATATTGTAGAAATATTTTATGCATCACTCATTATTGGAAACCGTTATTAGTTTGCCCGATAACCCACCCTATATGATAAATCTCTAATGTTCATTAAGCCACTGTAGGTGTTTGACCCTTTAACCATTTTTTTTTTAGAATAGCTCTTGTCATCTTTATAAAATAATAAAAAAAAACTTTATCTCACACAAAATAATTTTAATATCACCATTCTTATAATAAGAAAGTTGGAAAATTATTCCCCTATTTCCTTAAGAAAAGAAAATAGAGGTAAAGTGTTGATTTGTCCATATTTTCATTATATATATATATATATATATATATATATATATATATATATATATATATATATATATATAATAAAAAAAACTACGTGGCATTTATTCATAGAATAGGAAAGATGAGTGGAAAAAGAATAAAATAATGATTGGAAAAGACATGAAAATAAAAATTATATTTAATTTTTAAGGGGTTAGAAGGGTAGCTCAATGGGAATTGAAAAAGTAAAAAAAAATATGATAAAATAACTCTAATGCTCTTAAGCAAATAAATAATATTATATATATATATATATATATATATATATATATATATATATATATATATATATATATATATGAATAATTATAACTATTTAAGTATATATGTATAGAGAGAGATAATAATAAGTTTCGCTAAATAGTAACTATTTTAAAAAATATTTAATTATTACTAATAAATATTTAAGTGTTGAGAAGCCACATTAACGAAGAGGTGAGAAACCCTCATTCTCTCACATGTTTTTATTTAAGGGGCTGTTTGGTTGGCAGTAAGTCAAATTACATGTAAGTGGATTTGCAGTGTAAGTGAAAATGCTGTATTTCAACTTACATCATTGTTGTTTGGTTTGATGTAAGTGAAAATGCTGTATTTACTTTTTATGTGTTTGGTTGGATGTAATATGAGAGGTATGGTCACCATATAAGTGGTATAGTGAGATTACCTCCATTAATTTTTATTACTAATTATTTAATACTTGTCATACAAATTAATTTAAACTAAAATAATTAATTAACTTAAATGTAAAAATATTTAATATTTCTTTTTTAAAAAAAAATAGTATTAAATTTAATTAACAAATAATATTTTTTTAACATAAAATTACATTAGAAAATATTTAAATCAAAATATGCACAGTTCACTTTCTTTATTTTCAAGATTTTCTTGTTTGCTTTGTTCATTTCGTACTCAACATAGTTAACTTTAGAGTTTAGACAGATACATATCATTTCCTCATAAGAGGAAATGCAACAAATTCATTCCATTGGTTCCCCGAGACACTGAAATGTAAGTTTTAAATGCACATGAAATTTAAACAGAATGTAAACAATAATATTTATTTTCAAGTGTCTTTTCCCAACAAATGTTATATATATGCCCTATGCTAGTTCACTTCCCACTAACAATTAAATATTCATGAAAATTTCAGCAGCAAAATTTCCAAACAGAGGCAGGTTAATTCCCAATGGCTTACAATTTCAAGGTGTTGTTTATGCAACTTCCTCCCCATGCGAACAGCTTCCTCAACTTCAACAATTTCAGTACTGAGTATAAGCTCTATGCCTGCAAGAGCACAATGCAAGTGAAGATGTTTGACAATGTCAACATACTGATTCTTGAAGATATTTCCAACATTTATTATGGATATTTTTTTCTTAGAAAAAAAAAAACAGAGAAAGAGCATTGAAGCTCTCTCTATCAGAGGAAGGAGATGCCTCTACCCAAAGAAAAGCAAAAGGCCTTCATCACCAACAGATCTACAAAAATATATGTATAGGAAGAAAGTATAAATCTCGCCCACCTTCTACTTGCCGGTGGTGGAGGAACTCGTCGGTGGCGGCCGGAGGTGGAGGTCGTCGTCGGTGGTGGTCGTCATCGGTGGTGGAGATTTAATGAGGTGCTGCTGTCTGATGGTGAGCCTTGAGGTGTGTGCTTTTGGGTTGGGGGTGAGTGACCGTAAACATTTTGTTTTACAGTATTTTAACTCACAACAAAAGTTGTTGTGAGTTAAAATACTGTAAATTAGGGGTCTCATGTAAAACTTTTTACAGGTAAAAGTAAGTTTCACATCAAACCAAACATCCAAAAGAACTTTTTACATGTAAAACTTTAAAGTTCACACCTACTTACATCAAACCAAACAACCCTAAGGGTAAAACTATCATTTGATCATTCAGAACTCACATGCCTCTCTCTCACTCCAATGCATGCACACCCAAACAAGAATTTAGACTCATTGAGATGTTATTCTTGTTCCAAGCCTTGAAACCAAACACCCTATGTATAAGCTGATTAGTTTTGTCAACCATATATATATATATATGGAGTATATCTTAAGATTTGGAAATTAATACTAAAAAGGATCCAAAAGATATGGCAACCATGCATCTTTTAGTAAAGTTATTGATAACATTTCTAAACTAAATCAGTTAAAATAAGTGAATAAAGCAACATCATTTCTAAGTCTAAATCATCCGGGTAGATAAACAGTTGCATTATTTATAAAAATATTTGTTTATAATTGTTGGATGATGATACAATAACTATTAATTATTTATATAGATACTATTCAGAATTAATATAATTACTTTGTGATACTATTTAATAATATACAATATTATTTATGAATGGATCATAACTTTTAAATATTAATCCAATGGTTATTATGGACGTTTTTAAATTTAAGACATCTAAATGATGGTTCAAAAAAAAAAAAAAAGATGCATAATTATTCTGGATTTGGTTGGAAAAGAAGAAAAATTTTTCTTTTAATGAAAATTGAAAGAAGACGAGCCATGGTAGTGGTTTTAGTTTTTAAATAAGTTGTGATATATCTGTATATTTAGATGACCAAAGTCAACATATTTACATTTTTTTTATAGACATGAGTGAATATAATTGTGACCAAAATGAATATTTTCTCATAGTTTATAGCCTAAAATTAATACCATTTTTTATGTTTGAGTAAGGACTAAGGACCAAAACAGATGGTCCTTTGTGTACAACAAAGAAAAAGTAAGAAATTCAAGCACACTGGTTTGTTATTACTTAAATTTTTGTATTCATATTTTAGATAAGAATGTTCAATTCTTGAAAACTAGATCAAATTTACAGAATACCTGCTACTGATGTTGAAGCTTGGAAGTCTACATTAATGGGATTATTTGAAAACCGTCTTGCCGAGAAAATTCTTCATTTATGTGCAGGATTATGTAGAGTATGATCCACAATCTCATGAAGAGCTTGATCTTAATAAAATTACTGCAAGAGAACTCATCTCGCATTTCCGTAATTTCTTCACACATTGAAATCTTCTAGTCATTTTTATGCTTAACATTAATGTAAACTTTTACATAAACAAACTGATAACTTTGCAGGAAATATGGCATTGAAGATGATACCATTGATTTTATTGGTCATCATTGGCATTGCACATGCGATTATACTGTACAAAGAATGAAGGTTAGCATGACAACTTATTACTTTACGCATATCATCTTTATGAAGTAATAAGTTGACTGATATTACTCTCATATTTGAAAGCTCTATGCCGAATCATTAGCGCGGTTTCAAGGAAGATCTCCATATATTTACCCGTTTAATTTTAGTGTTTAGATCATTTAATATCTTATCAATCTTGTTCGCGGGGTTTCACCCGTCTTAGTCCCGCTTATGGCAGCACCTGCATGCTTAATAAAACTGCATTGAAGAACTTGTTAATGAAACATTACCGAACATGTGATCTAATGATCTTAATAACTTCTTGTTAAAATGTATATATAAGTAGAGTTTGACAGTAATGGAAAGGATTATGGTGCAGACATGAATGATTCACATTCTGTTAAAATTATTCTGTTGTTCATGATTTTAAAGTTTTATCTTCCAATGTTGGTGCTTTCATATATGTATTTTTCTGCTCATATTTACACAATATAGCTTCTAAAAGGGAAGTACATTGCATTTGTTTTAACTGAATCTGTTCGAGTATATGTTTGTGCCGATAATTTTATTCGTATCTTTTGTCTCTGCAGGGTTATGATACAATAATACACTTCGAATCTACGGTACAGGAACCACGAAGGTACGAATAATTTCATATTGATCACGAATTCAAGCTTAAAATTTGATTATTTTGAGTTATATGTAATGAAACAGAAACTTAATTTGAGAGTGGATTTAATAGCTGCAAGTGGCACTTCTTAGGAGTATTGTAATTGGGTGGATTCTTGTTATTTGCAGTTAATTTTCTTTTAATTGATGATTATGAATGAAAAATTATTCACGAACATTGAAATTGTATTGGTTTTTTAATTAATTATTAAGAATTAAAGGTTAAAAACTTGATTAAATTAACAAAGTTTTCAGAACTATCATTCCTACTGTTATATTGTTGCTCTGAATTCTCAGCTGAGAAAAGCTTGGTATAAAAGCACATGCTTAGCCACCACGTGGCATATCCCCATTGGTTTAATCATTGAGAAGTTTATAGCCGTTAGATTTTCCGTGCTGGATTGATTGGATGTCTCTGATCTTCTTGGAAAGATAAAAGAAACAATAAAGCACAAACTACTGAGAATTTGTCGGAATTATTCAGAATTTTGAGAATTATTTAACAAATCATAGTATGAAATTTTATTGTTATTTTAAGTTAGTTTTGTTTTTATGAATAAAAGAAAAAATATTTTATGGATTATATATATATGTTGACAAATTTTAAAATTAAATTTGGAAATGGTCCTTTGGGTGGACCCAATTGTACTATTTGAAAATGATATTTAATATGCATTAAATAGCATTTTATAAGAGAAAATTATTGAGGGAGTTCAAGATAATTTCCACCCAATAACTTGTGGAATCAATATACCTTTGTGGGTAAAAAAGAGAAGCAAATCTTTCATAAATAGTATATATTAAAAATTAAAAGAAAGTAAATTCGGAAACAGTCCTTCGACTTGACCCAATTGTACTATTTTAAAATAATATTTACTTTATCCATTAAATTCATATTTAATACTTTTTTTAGAATAAAAGTAACAATACGTTCCTATTTATTCAAAAAAAAAAAAAAACAATACGTTCCTATTACTATTTTAATTTGCTAACAATCCTCCAAATTTATTAAATCTCCAAACTGCTCCTAAATTTTAAATTATTATTCTTTAAATTAAATTAAAATAAATTTATAAAATTATTCTTATTTTATTCTCTCAATTGAAAATGAATAAGTTCACCAATTTGTCTCCAATCCTATGCCAGTGTCATAGCATGTTTATGCACAGCAATACATCATCATTCTGTGCACCATCGTCATCAAAACGAAAGGTATTTTTAGTATTTTATTAAAATATTAATAGCACATAATATTAAAAAAATATTTTAATAATTAAAGATTAAAAAATAAATTAAAAAGTCATAGTACTATATGATTAGAATGAAAATATATAGGGAGTTTTTAGTAATTTTATTTATAAATTTGAAAAACAGGAGGAGCGTTATATAAAACGGTAAAAAAATAGTAAGGGACTTATGGATAATTTCATGTCAATAAATAGCGTGAATTAAATGGGAAGAGAAATAAAAAATTTATTGGCACTGAAGAAGCGACACCGCCCTTTTGAGATGCTGCCCATGTGAGCGACTCTCGAACCACGCGACCTTCCCAACCATACAATCATCTCATTGGAACCCCATTTCCGCAATGATATCCAGTTTTGTTCTCTTGTTTTCTAGCGAAAGCTGAGAAATTTCACAAAAAATGGTTGAGTTTCTATGTTTATGCTGTTTTCCTTTTGTGTTCTCTGTTAAAGCTCAGGTCTTTCATGTCTGGTATGTTTTTTCAGTGTGATTTAGGGGTTTTAAGCTTGTTCTGTTGAGAGTTCTGTTGTTCTTGTTCTTGATTTTGAGTGAAAGTTCGTATCTTTTGAGGAGTTGTTGTTGTTGTTGTTTATAAAGATTGTAGCTTGTGATTGTGAGTGTTGTTTCTAGTGAAAGGTTGAATCTTTGTGATTTAGGGTTTTTTGCTTTTCTTGTTGGGGAGTTTTAGTGAAGCTTGGGATGTGAGAGTGATTTCTGGTGAAAAGGTTGAAGCTTTGTGTCTTTTGTTGTTGTGTTTGAAGGGATTGGATGAAAAAGATGAGAGCTTTGAATAGTTTAGGGATTGGACTCAGTTTGGTGTTTGGATGTTTGTTGTTGGCTCTTGTTGCAGAGCTCTACTACTTGCTATGGTGGAAGAAGAGGTTTTCAAACAGGGATTTGGAAGCTGATCATTATGCAAGTCCAGCAAAGGAAATCTTCTGCTTGTTTTGCTGGAAAAGACCATCTTCACTGAGCTCCACTGCACTCAATCCACAAGCCATGAATTCCAGTGCAGTTGATGATGATCACAACCATGGCCACCAACTTCATCTCCATTCCAACTCTGGTAAAGACCTTCTCCTCAAATCCTTTGATAGTGAAGAAGGTTTAGAGTCAGAGCTCATGAGGATTCACAATCTTCAAGGTCCTCCAAGGTTCTTGTTCACCATAAAAGAGGAGACCAAGGAGGATTTAGAGTCAGAGGATGGCAAGTCCAAAGGTGGGAGGAGTAGGAAAGGCTCTAAAGGGAGAAGCCTCAGTGATGTGCTTTTCCCTGTTGAGACTCCATTCCTAACTCCTCTCTCTTCTCCTCCCTTTTTCACTCCTCCATTAACTCCTTTGTCTTACTACTACAACCAACATGGCCTCAATCCTCTCTTTGAATCCTCCAAGCAAGATGACTTCAATAGTTTGAGGTCTTCTTCCCCTCCTCCAAAGTTCAAGTTCTTAAAAGATGCTGAGGAGAAGTTGTACAGAAAAACATTGATGGAAGAAGCATTGAAAGTTCACAGAAACAATGGTGAAGAAGAAGATGAAGATGGTTCCTTCATAACCATTATTATTGGGAAAAACAGAGACAAAGCACATCATTCAAGTTCCTCACAAGTTACACCATTGTCTTCATCTCCTTCAACCATTAGACCTTCTCATGCTTAAAACATCATATTATTATCATTATTATTACTATTGTTCTTGCTGTTGGTGTTGTTGTTGATGTTCTTTGTCAAAAAGGTGAGAACAAAGTCTCAATTGTTCTTTCCATTACTTTGAGACAAGTTCACAGGCTTTCCTTTTTCCTTGCTTTTGTATTCCTAGCATGATTTTGTCTTTGTTCATTTGTCTAAACAGTGGAAAGTTACTGAGAAGATAATGCTGTGATCTTGTGATATATTTTACAAAATGGTTGTCAATTCATTGATGGTACCATTTGTCTAAACAGTGGATGTGTTTATCTGATAATACACAGTTTGAAAGGACTCACTTGCATTGTTTATTCCACAAAGGCTCTCAAAAGCTAGTAAAAGAAATGAAATGATGTGAATGTGAAGTGTTTCATTGCTGGCATACACTTCATTAGACTTTTGTTTCACTTTGGTTATCTTTGAAATTACTGAATTACAACATTTCACAGGGAGTTGTTGAATGGTCTATTAGAAATTGGTGTTGTTTTCAACCTTATTGTCTTTGTTTTCATATACATAACTGTTTTGTTTTCATATTAATTCATATGTTTGTATTTTGTTTTCATATTAATTCATATGTTGTTTTCGGATATTAATTGGAGATACGACAACATCGTATTTTTATTAAACTAGATATAATGAGTACAAATTGAGAGGTGGTTTGGTTATTAGTAAGTGAAATTACAATATACATAAAAATATTATTTAAATTACATTAATATTATTTGGTTTGCTGTGATTACAAATGTTGTATTTGTTTTTTTTTTTTATCATTTGGTTTGATATAAATTAAAGGGTATAATCATTATGTAACTAGGGTCGTGAGATTGCCCTATTATCAATTATTAGCATTAAGTATCTAAGATTCATTATATAACTTAATTTAAGTAAACAATTGATTATTTAATAAAATATTCATTAGATTTAAAAATATTTGATATTTCTTTAATTTTATTACTTACACAAATTTATAATAAAAAATGCACTTTAAATAAGGCCAAGCCCATATTAAATTAAGCCCATCCAATTGGAATTTCAGGCCTAGTCCACGTTGAGTTACATGGCCCAGCCCACGTAGACTCACAAAACCGTATTTTGGATTTTTTTTTTTTTTGTAATTAAACCCCTGCAAATGTTTAATTGCAGAAGATCCTTTCATTATGTATTTACATGGATTAGACTACTTGTAAACATAAAATAGTACCTGAAAATATAAAATTTATAAAATTTAATTTTCAATTAACAAATAATTTTAAATATTTACTTTTCTAATCTAGTAGAAGGCAAATTAACAAGAAATATTGACTTCCTAATATATATTAAAATGTGAAGCACATTTTACCATTTGTCCTATTCCCCTCAAAAAACTAATTTAAAAAAAAAATCTTATTTTCAATATATTCTTAAAAATAATGTTTTTTTTTAACATCCATTTTGTAAAAATTATAAAATAACACAATTCTCTGCTCTCACGAAGGGTGAGAGTATGTGATGATTGAATGTACTCATTATTGATAGAATTATGCTCCTCTGAAGAGCTCCTCCATATAGACCTGGTCAAATTCAGTGTTTTTAATAAAAAAAAAAAACAAGATACCAAAAGCTTTATAAAAACACCCAAAAGTTTTAATAAAAAAAAACGAGAGACTCGTAATCTAGGTTATCATACATTTCATTATTTTGATATTTGAACTACTGGTAAACCAACAACTATAAATTATTCTAAACAAGATGCCAAAAGCTTTATAAAAAAATAGATTTTTCATTATATATATATATATATATATATATATAATTTATTTATTTATTTATTTTACATATTTAAGAGTTTAATCAGCGAATGTTGTTAATTATTTCACACGCAACAACATTTGGCGCCGTAATAATCTCAAAGCATGACACGCGAATCTCAAAGCACAAAAATCAAGGGCAATCGGCAACGTTGCCAAAAAAAAGTCAAAAAAACTCTATGCGACCATCCGCATAGAAACAAGCCCATCATCAACCGTTGTTTTCAAATTGTGCGGTGATCTACGATTTCCGAAGCTTCTAGAAACCCTAACTTCTCTCTATATAAACTCGTCGTTCGTCTTCCTCTTCCCTCCCTCTCAAACCCTAGCGGCGGGATCCGTGCTTCTCTTTCTCTTCTCATCTCTCTGATCTCCCGATCGCCAACCTCTTCACGGCAATGGCTGGCAAAGGTGAAGGACCAGCTATCGGCATTGATCTTGGGACCACGTACTCTTGCGTTGGCGTCTGGCAGCACGATCGCGTTGAGATCATCGCCAATGACCAGGGAAACCGAACTACACCGTCCTATGTCGCCTTCACCGACACTGAGCGGCTCATTGGTGATGCCGCGAAGAACCAGGTCGCCATGAACCCCATCAACACCGTCTTCGGTGAGTGTCTCTTTGTTTAGATCTATTATTGCTTTTAGATCTTGAGGTTCTTTGATTTCTTGTTGTGGTTCTTCGTCGATGAGTTTGGTAGATCTGTTTTTGTATGCGCGTCTGTGGATTCCTTCGATAGTTTTCTCTTGAGGGTGTTGGTAGCTTACTGGATCTAGGTGTACGCCTATCGCAATAAAGATTGCATATTTCATCTTGCATGTTTGAATGCTTGATGCTTAATATGGATTAGTGTCAAAACTTCATTTTGTTGGTGGTTTGGTTGTTTTTAAATGGTCGTTAGGAACTGTTTAGGTTTTGTTTTTAGTGAAGAATTTAATTGATTAATAAAGATGATCATTTGGATTGAATTGAATGCACAAAATGATTGGTATTAATTCATGTGCTTGATTTATTGTTGTTGATAATGTTATTATTATTGTTATTATTATTTTGAGGAAGTGGCTTGTTGGAAGTTATTGAAGCCATAGCATTGGTGAACCATGACATGCAGGCTGTATATTCAGATGAATATCTAATACCAAGAAGAACTCCTTTCAATTTGATGTTAAGTTATGAATTTTTAGCTAGATGATGATGCTTTTTCATAATTCAATCTTTGATGAGTTGTGTAATAGATATTTCAGTGTAGGCCGCACAAACAGGTTTTGTCGGGATTATGCTCTCTGAATAAATGCCATATTTGTTTAGTTCTTCGTTCCTTTTTGGAAGTTGGGATTTCCTAAAGAAGCCCTCCAAATTTAACCTTTTCTTGTGTATTTCGGGTTTCATGTGAATTTTGTTGTCTAATTTTTTTTATTGTAGGCAATTTTGTGTTTCGGTGTTGGTTTTGTTTGTTATTCTACTGCTTGATGTTTTTGCTGCATTTCTTTGAAAGCTGTTATTTTCTTAGTTGGATGGTTGATATCCTAGTTGTTGGATGGTTGAACCTTAACGTTTGTTTTGCTTTTTATGAAATGGATATGTTTTGTTTCTTTCCTAAACCAAGCATTGTTAAAAAGCCAAATGATCCGAATAGCATTTCATATCTTCAAGACACTTTTAATTTGTCATCTTGTTGGTATGTTTTTAACTGTGTGGCTTGATTTTGTATTTGTAGTATGTATGCTTTGTTTTATCGAGTTATTTTGTCTTTCCTTGTTTTATATGCTAAAATATCATTGAGTATTGTATAGTCCAGTCCTTGAAGGCTTGTTTTCATTGTAGACTCCTGCTAGTTGCAATATGACTGTTTTCTACATGCAGTATGCTGCTGGCCCTGTGGCTTACTGTAGATTTTTCCTAACTATAAATATCCCATCCAGCACACTTAAAAAGTCTTTTGGTTCCTATCGATTGCATTTGCACAGATGATGAATTTGAATTGGTCTATGTTTTACCTTGGGTGAATTCGTTTATAAGACTAGTATTAATATATTCACTGATAACAGATTTTATAATCGTCACCTAGAATATTTCCAGTGTTAACTTCAGACCAATTTTCCATTGGGCTTTTGGTTGCTTTGTCTATCAATCGCCAGGACAACTTGTTTTCTTTCATGTTCTTTAATCTGCTAATGATTAGTGACAGGCTGAAAATGTTAACATCTCATACTCATCTTTTATACTTTCCAGACGCCAAGCGATTGATTGGCAGGCGTTTCAGTGATGCTTCTGTTCAAAGTGATATCAAGCTCTGGCCATTCAAGGTTATTCCTGGACCTGGTGACAAGCCCATGATTGTTGTGCAATACAAGGGTGAGGATAAGCAGTTTGCAGCTGAAGAGATCTCCTCTATGGTCCTCATTAAAATGAGAGAGATTGCTGAGGCATATCTGGGATCAACTGTCAAGAATGCCGTTGTCACTGTTCCTGCATACTTCAATGACTCCCAGCGCCAGGCAACTAAGGATGCTGGTGTCATTGCTGGTCTCAATGTTATGCGTATCATCAATGAGCCAACTGCTGCTGCCATTGCTTATGGTCTTGATAAGAAGTCTTCTAGCAGTGGTGAGAAGAATGTTCTCATCTTTGACCTTGGCGGAGGTACCTTTGATGTCTCCCTGCTTACCATTGAGGAGGGTATTTTTGAGGTGAAGGCCACTGCTGGAGACACTCATCTTGGCGGTGAGGACTTTGACAACAGAATGGTGAACCACTTTGTCCAGGAGTTCAAGAGGAAGCACAAGAAAGACATCAGTGGCAATCCCAGAGCTCTTAGGAGGCTGCGAACTTCTTGCGAGAGGGCCAAGAGGACCCTTTCATCCACTGCTCAGACCACCATTGAGATTGATTCTCTCTATGAGGGAATTGACTTCTACACCACCATCACCCGTGCCAGGTTTGAGGAACTCAACATGGACTTGTTCAGGAAGTGCATGGAGCCAGTGGAGAAGTGCTTGAGGGATGCCAAGATGGACAAGAGCACTATCCATGATGTTGTATTGGTTGGTGGCTCTACTAGGATTCCTAAAGTTCAGCAGTTGTTGCAGGACTTCTTCAATGGAAAAGAACTATGCAAGAGCATCAACCCCGATGAAGCTGTTGCCTATGGTGCTGCGGTTCAGGCTGCCATCTTGAGCGGTGAGGGCAATGAAAAGGTGCAGGACTTGCTCCTGCTTGATGTGACCCCTCTCTCACTTGGTCTGGAAACTGCTGGAGGTGTCATGACCGTGTTGATTCCAAGGAACACCACCATTCCCACTAAGAAGGAGCAGGTCTTCTCTACCTACTCCGACAACCAGCCTGGTGTCCTCATCCAAGTCTATGAGGGTGAAAGGACTAGGACCAGAGACAACAATCTTCTTGGGAAATTTGAGCTTTCTGGCATCCCACCTGCTCCAAGAGGTGTTCCTCAGATCACCGTTTGCTTCGACATTGATGCCAATGGTATCCTGAATGTATCTGCTGAGGATAAGACCACTGGCCAGAAGAACAAGATCACCATTACCAATGATAAGGGCAGGCTCAGCAAGGATGAGATCGAGAAGATGGTTCAGGATGCGGAGAAGTACAAATCTGAAGACGAAGAGCACAAGAAGAAGGTCGAGTCGAAGAACGCATTGGAAAACTACGCCTACAACATGCG
Source organism: Dioscorea alata (assembly GCA_020875875.1). Lineage (NCBI taxonomy): Eukaryota > Viridiplantae > Streptophyta > Magnoliopsida > Dioscoreales > Dioscoreaceae > Dioscorea > Dioscorea alata. Next base: position 19,756,252 of record CM037019.1, read on the forward strand.
GAACACCATCAAGGATGACAAGATCGCCTCCAAACTCGACAGTGCTGACAAGAAGAAAATCGAGGACGCCATCGACGGGGCTATCCAATGGCTGGACAGCAACCAGCTTGCCGAAGCCGATGAGTTCGATGACAAGATGAAGGAGCTAGAGGGTATCTGCAACCCCATCATTGCAAAGATGTACCAAGGTGCCGGTGCCGACATGGCCGGAGGAATGGATGAGGATGGTCCTTCAGCTGCTGGTGCTGGTGGTGCTGGTCCTAAGATTGAAGAGGTTGACTAAATAGTTCTTAGTATTATTTCCTCAAAATCTCTGTTACTTATCTCCTCGCAGGGTTTTTATTATTACCATCATTTAGAACTCAAGTCATGGCCTTTTCAAAATCAGTTTAGGCCATGCATTTTGTTTTGCTATTTCCATGTTTTTTCCTCTTTTTCTTTTTAATATTTCCAGAGAACAATGATATTTTATTTTGGAAGTCTCTCATATCTCGTTATCCATGTGCCTGTGGGGAACCTTTAGTATAGGCAAACGCACGTGGCTGAGGATCCACCGTCCATCCAGCAATCACATCAGACAGACGACGAACACATCTTGACCGTTCATAATAATGATCAACTTTTGGGCCGGGCCCACTCCCCTTCCTTCCAGCCCGATCAACACACTTCACAACCACAGTTTCGGGCCCACCATCCACAGGGGACAACCCCAGTACAATGGACGGACAAGATGGGTCCCACGTGCCTCGAATCTCCATTCTTACACAAACCCCCCTACACTTTCATCAAATTAAATTAAAAAAAAGTTGTACAATAACGATAACCACTAGAATATAAAAAATGAAAGAAATAAGAGTCCAATATTGACCACTAAGTGCTTTTTCAAACATTCTCATCTCTGATAAACAAGGAAAAACAAATTAGGGTTTCTATGTGCTATCTATCTATCTATCTATCTAAAACCCACCTTTTCCATTGTTCATGCACAAGCAGCCATCCACTAAATAACTAGCTCTCTCTCCCTCACACACGCACACACAGTATAGCTAGCACTGGCAACAAGCCCAAAGAAGCTTAAAGCTTAAGGAAAACCCCTTCCATCCATCTCTATCTATCACAGCAGCAGCAGCAGCACCAGTAACCCTACCACCCTTCTCCACATAATATTAAAGTCACCTACCAACAAAAAAGATTGAAAGAAAGATAGATAGATAGCTCTTCTCACTCCTTTTCCTCCTCCTCTTCTTTATCTCCTCTTCTCCTTCTTTCCTTTCCTTTCTCTTCTCTGCAATTCTTAGTGGATGTGATTCTCCCACCACCTTCCTCCTTTCCCATCCAAAAAGAAAAAAAAAAGAAACCAAATAACATGGTCTTCTCTTCTCTTCCTCTCTATCTTGATCCACCAAACTGGAACCAGGTAGCTTGATATCTATATATATATATATATATATATATATACATATATTGATCTCCATGTATATTATTCCTTCTTTTATTGTTTATCTCTTGTTTTTTGTTCATAGGAACAAGTTGGTCATCAACCTGTGCATAGAAATGGTGATGGAGATCATCCTAACCAGACTACAAACACTCACAGACCAGGATCAATGGCCGAAAGAGCTCGTCTTGCTAAACTCCCACAACCTGAACAAGCTCTTAAATGCCCTCGCTGTGATTCAACCAACACCAAGTTCTGCTACTTCAACAATTACTCTCTAACTCAGCCTAGACACTTCTGCAAGACCTGCCGGAGATACTGGACACGCGGTGGCGCTTTACGTAACGTTCCGGTGGGTGGTGGTTGCCGACGAAACAAAAGAAGCAAAGCTAGTGGCAGTTCTTCAAAGTCATCTTCATCTGCTGCTGTTTCTACTAGTACTGTTGCAGCTGCTGTGATGCAATCTCATGCTACTGTTCCTCCTCAACTGCCTCCATTCATGGCTTCTTTGCACTCACTTCCTGATTATGGAGCTGCTGCTAATCTTGGTCTTAATTTTACTGGAATGCAAACAGTGGATCATAATCATGCAGCTCATGAGTATCAAGCAGCTGGGATTCAGCAGATGCCACAGCTTCCTTTCTTGGGAGGATTAGAGTCCCCGGTACCGATGTCGGTCCACGGGCTTTTCCCGTTTGAAGGATTCTCCGGTGAAGTTCATCAGAAGCAGTCAAACTCTGGACTGATTACTCAACTTGCTTCAGTTAAAATGGAAGAGAACTCTTTAGCTCGTCTGAGTTTGCAGAGACAATTTTTAAGTCTTCCGGGAAGTGATCAATATTGGAACGGTGCTGCCGGAGGAGGTAGTACTGGTATCGGTAACTCCGGCTGGGCTTCCGATCTTCCCGGCTTCAATTCTTCTACAAACGGCAGCAACATGTTGTAGTTCTCTTGGAAGCTTGAATTTTTTTGTGATGGCTTCAAAGAAACCAAGTACTTTGAATAGGGAGCTTCATGCAAAGATCACTAGAGGTACCAAAACAAAAAAAAAGAGATCTCTAAATAAGATCAGCTTTTGCTTCTTGTTTTTTATGAGTTTTACTTTCAGAGTTTCTGTTTATTAATTTCTAGTTTTAATTTCTGTAATCTTTTAGAATATATATATAAATATCTTGTTTGATGATCAAATTAAGAATCAAAATCACATGGAAGGGACAGACAGACAAACTACTTTTACTTTGGCAGTAGATGATGCTACTTAGATTTGATTTTGGTTTATTTATCTTATGCATCATTAGATTAGATTAGATTAGATTAGATTAGAACCTATATGATATTATGATCTATAACAACAACTTTAAAATAAAAAAGAAAACAGTAACAAGAACAAGCCAAGATGTCACTAAATTCCATGCAGTCCTCTAAGAATTCGTTAGAATAAACCTCAAACAAGGACACAAACACACTCATGCACTGAAACAATAAAAACAAGACCATGCTATATACAATATATATATATCATATATGCATTATAGAGAGAGCTTGCGAAATATATGGAAATGAAGAAGTAGAGAAAGAAGTTGGGTAAGTGTGTGAGCCACAGAGGGAATCTGGGTTTTCGTCTGCTTTCTCAAAAATCAATGCAGTCAGTCAGTCAGTGGCCCTTGGGAATAAAGGTAAGGGTCCCATGCAAAGGACTCTGAAATGAAAGAGAACACTTTGAAGGTCTTTTGTTTTTATGACTAGATGCATCATTACAATGCTTACTTCTTCTTCTTACTTGCAGCAACTCTACTAACAACAACAACAACAGCAACACACTACATCATGTGTGATGATTCAAAAAGAAATATTGAGACAAACTCTTCTTTCTTTGTTTTGTTTGAATGCAGTGAGGTGGATGATGAGTTGTGGATAAAACTTCACTTTTTCCATTTATTATTGGATGCATGTTATATGACATAGAGATGAGAGACAGGAGTTTTTAGATTCGGTTTTATTTGAGTACTTTGCCTAATAATGCATTTGGTGCATTCAAGTTTTTGTGGGGTTTTCTTATTTTTGTGATATATTTATTTTATTTTATTTTTTATAAGCATTTTAGGATTTCGGAACACTTAACTAGGGGTTCTTATAATGATCTTATAACATAATTTATAATTTTCTTTTGTTAAAATATTTATAATTTAGTAGTTTAAGATTTGACATGTGATCTTAATATACCAACAAAAACATAAAATAATGTTAAAATATAAACTCTAATTATTTAGTGAAAGCCATTGCTGATCAATCACCTATACTGGATTAAATATGTGTTCGGTTAATGAGGGATTTTTTATAATGTTATTATGAAGTAGATTATTATGATTGTTATCATGATCTTTAGCTTTAAGATTTGACATACAACTTTAATATGTATACCAAAGATATATATGAGAGAGATGTTAAAATGTAGACAATCATTAATTAGTGAATTTTACCTTTAATTGCTCACAAACATTGAAGTTTACTTTCTTGACTAAGAAATAAATTTTGTAATATTAATATTTCTATAAAGGTGATCACTATATATATATATATACATATCTTTTTCCCATGTCATATAGGGTTTAATTGTTTAGAATTTGATATTTAGTCTATATATTTGGGAGAGATATATATGTTAAAATGTAAACCATGCATCCTTAACAAGTGAATTAGTTTATCTAATCCCTCCAAGGTTAATATATAGTGCTGTATTCTAATTTTTTTTTTCCATTATAAAGTAGATCCTTGTAATTATTTTTCATGATTTTTAGAACTTCACATATAGGGTCTCATAGTTATATACCCAAATTATCATAAGAGTGATGCTAAAACAAAAACCATAATTCACTGAATAATGAAATCAGTCCTCCTTAATCTCAGTTCTCTTATGTATTTACTATATATATATATATGTTCTCTTTTATACTTAATTAGTAAATTTTATCTCTAATTAATAAAATAAGCCATCAAGTAATCAACTAAAACTTATTATAATATTCTATAAACTTAGTCCTCAATCTCATTTCCCCTATCTAGACTTTATACCTTTTCTCTTTCATACTTAACCGCTTCACACTAAGACAAAAATCCTACTAATTAGCTAACTACTACAATTTATCTCTATTTAGTCCCACCTCTAAAAGTTCTTATAATATTTCTATAAACTTAGTTTAGTTTGTCCTCCTTAATTTAAATTATATATATATATATATATATATATATATATAGTGTGTGTGTGTGTGTGTGTGTGTGCGCGCGTGTGTACGTGTGTTGAGAGAGAGAGAGAGAGAGATGAGAAGAAGGAAGAGCAGAAGGAAGACAGCTTTAGCTTTTATGAAATAAGAGTAAGGGGCCACTATGAACTTTACTGTTGAAGTGTCCTACATAACTGAAACAATGAAAAGAGACACAAGGATGACTTAGCTTGTAGGAGAGTGCCTTCCACTCTCTCCTACACTTCCTTTAGCTAGATTCCCCACATGTTCTCAATGATCATTCCCACCATATATATTTATATACATGAATGCACATCCCTTCTCTATTGACATGCATGCATGGCCAATATTTAATGTTCTTCTTATCTTAATGAACACACATATATATATATATATGTGTGTGTGTGTGTTGTTCTTCTTGGAAAAACATTTCAGAGATGAAAATGTTTTATTGTTTAAGTGCATTTATAGATAATAAATAATAGAATAATAGCAGGACAAATGTGAGGAATCTTTGATACACTGGCTGAATTTATCATCTTCAGTCACTTCAAAATGTCTAACCTGTTAACTTCTTTGTCTATATTCATGGAGTTTTATGTTCTTCAACTTATGGATTCTTATTCTTATGCCACTGAAACCAAGGACATTTTTATACATGTTTATATATAAATATATCTATATATTTTTGTTGTCATGTTTGTAGTACATTCATCAAGTACATGTGCACATCCAAAATCAGTTAGCTAGAATGAAAGGCTTCTCTTTCCAAGAACTAGCAAATCATAAATATCAAGTGTTACATGATTAGTTGAAAATTTATCATATATATGGTTATTATTATTATTATTATTATTATTATTATTATTATTATTATTATTATTATTATTATAAAAGTAGAACAAAAGGCTTTACTATTAGATAAGTTAAACAAAATAATTCATCATATATATGGTGGGAAGTCAATTTAATTAATAGGCAATAAATATCCCAGATTTTAATCAAAATCAATCCTTAGATTTTATTAATACAATATGTTTGGTAGCTTGAATTGTCTTCTTCATTTGGCACATCAAGTCTTATTCGGTAGACGACAACATGATCTTTACTAATGTTGATATTATATTTAATTTGATAAGTTGGACTTTCTTGCTTAATTTTAACTTCTTGCTATTTTTGGCTTCATTACCAAGTTAACTTTTCAAAATGAATGTTAAACATTAATAAATAAAACGACATTAAATTAACTGAACGTCATCTTAATTATACAAAAAGGAAAAATAAGAAATTTGGATTGAACTTACACATGAAACTTGATAATCAAGCTACCTGGCCTGTGGTCCATCCAGAATATAAATATCATGGCTACTATAAAATAGACAAATTAACAAGTCAAACAACAAACAACCTCTCCATCACTCCCAGGGTCCACATTTAATTTATATGTGTATATTATAGAAATAAATTGTATTCAAACAACACATTCAACCTGATCTTAAATTTTAAATTTCTTATTACCATCTTATATCATAAACATTTTTAAATATATATATATATATATATGTTGCCCTAAATTATCATCAGAACACTACAATGTGATCAATTTTGTGAAGTTGAGGTTGCGATATATAACTTTACGTATTTGGTTTAGGAATGCAAGTGAGGCGAGACGGAACAGGGCGGGACAAAGAATGAAGTCCCCATTCCATCCTCGCTTTTGACGGAGCAGGGATTCACTGTCTCAAAATTCTCCGTGGGGGAGAAATTCCCCCCAACTCACTCCTCCACAGGGATTCTCATGGGATTTGAGAATCCCAACCCACTAAATTTTTTTTCCTATAATATTACATATGTAACACATCATATATGAAAATATTTCTCAAAATAAACATAATATATATGTATGAGAAACTACCAAACTAGCTAATTATTACAAATAATATAAAGTTTGAAAGTAAATTAAATATACAAATTTATTTATAAAATTCATAATATAAATATTAGTACAATAATTTCATATTTCATTAATTTTTTATAAAACCCAAATATTTGATTATTATAATATTATATTAATATTAAATTTTTTTAACCAATATTATATATATATATATATATATAATTTTAAACACAAATTATAATTAATTGATTGACACAAATTATAATTAATTGATTGACATTGACCAACTCATCAACTTTCCAATTTCTAAGTCTTTCTTTAATGATTAAATTTAGATGAAAAACATACAAGAATACAAGTGCCTCGTCAACTTTATTAATTTCCTTATATATCTTGTTTTCTTTGCTCAAATCAAACATCAAAACACAATAATTATCTATTTAATTAATTATATCTCCAGGAGTCAAGAGAATTTGAATACACACACACACACACCCACCCACACACACACACACACACATATATATATATGAACATGAAAATAACTAGGAGAGATTGGGCCCGTTCTTAATTATGGTGAACTTTCATATGAACTATATATCAATTCATGTGGATCGAATTCAAGAGTCATATATCCGCGTTAGAAATTTCCAACTTTATGATTGTGTTTATTATTTGAGTAGTTGGCATGAGTCAAAGTCTCTCCAAGTAGAAAAATAAAGTTTTATTAATTATATATAAAGTGACATTTATATTGTTAATTGTGGGCCTTAAGTAAGAGTGAAAGAGAAATTTCTCTTAATTTAAAAATTATTAAAGCATTTTTTTTACAATTTCATATTATTATAAATTGATTAATAAAGTAGGTGTAAAAATTAACTTCATTGGTAAAAATGATTAAAATGATGTTTAAGAAAAATATTGTTTTTTAAAAATTAATATATACCAACATGAGAAAAAAAATATATATTAGAAAATAACATGACAAGACTTAAGTCTACTTTTGATAAACATAATTCTTGTTTTAATTTTAATTTTAACTTTTTTTACATGTTGATTGAAAGCTTTGGTGTAGTTTGAATTGCATATATAAAGTAATTTTAAAATAATGTACACGTAGCCAAAGATATGGATGTGACATGCATGGAACTCTTAAAATTAAGGAGATTCTTCCTTAACCCTAAAGGGAAACTACCTTCAAAGTACAATGAAGTTTCCATTATTTTGTCCCTTAGATATAGTGAATCTCCTATATATATATATATCTATGTAAATGAAGGAGAGAGGAGTACTACTAAGTTATCTTTCTCTCTTGTGTGGAGTTATTAGAAGAGTACTAGCAATTCAAGGTACAATATAATATCAAATTCATGCAATTAGTTCTATCTATAATCAATCATTTTATTCGAGTATGATAATTGTCGATCCCAAGCTTGAATTAAAATTTTGATCATATTTTCATGTATATATTGCAATTAGTCATTTACTTCATTCTAATATTATTGAAATTCATTGTATCAGCTTAAGTTCTTAATTAGTGTTTATTTTTTGGTATTCTTTTTAGATGATTGAAGAAGAGATAGACCATCATCCAAGCCACCCAGGCTACAAGCTGAAACAAGAGAACATGGAAAGACCATATACTTGTGATGGTTGCAAGGAATTAGGGTTTGGCACTTGCTACACATGCACTAACACTGCATGCAATTTCCACCTCCATATAGACTGTGTATATCCTGAAGAGATCATCTCCCACCCTTTCTTCCCTAACCTTTACTTCCATTTCCTCAAAGAAGGTTTCCCAAATACATATTGTGATGCTTGTGGGAAGGACATCAATGGCTATGTCTACCATTGTTATGATGAAGGCTATGACTTGCACCCTTGTTGTGCTAACCTCCCTCATGTTTTTGAGAATGTTGTTACAGATGAAGGAGATGAAGTGAAGCTTGTTCTTAAGAAGAAGGTGAGTTCCAAGTGTTACAAATGTGGGAAAAAGAAGCTATCAGAAGAAGTGAAGAACACTTGGTCTTATGTATCTCAAAACAAGAAAGTCCACTTCCATGTTTGTTGTGTCAAAGATATGGTGTGTGAGAGTTGGAAAGATAGTTTGCAGATTGAGAAAGTGGATGATTGTCCTAAGCTTAAGGTGAAGCTTTACAAGGAGAGGAACTGGATAGGAAGTGGAAGTAAGTATGGGAAGTTGAAGAAGGTTCTTAAGATTGCACTGACTTTTATTATTGCTGCTGTGATTGGTGATCCCACTGCCATGCTTGTTGGTGTTGTTACTTCTCTCATTACTCATTGATTTGGTGTTGTACTTTTGTTCTTTTCTTTCTTTGTTTGGTTTGAGTTTAGTTTGTTATCAACTACTCTTTCTTGTATAACTTTCTTTTGATCGGTTATGTCGGAAACATTTGTTTAAATAAAAGTTGAGGAAGTTACTTATTGGTCTATATATATATATATATGAAGCAGAGTCATTAATATTGGTGCATGGACTTTTCAACTCAGTGCATTTGTCCATTCACAAGACCACACACTTTAATTGCTTGGCGACATTGACCAATTTAAGAGTCTAATTAGCAAGTCTTTCTTTAATATTTAAATTGAGAGAAAAATATATAAGAAAAACAACAATCTTGATCAACTTTATTTAGTCATCTTTCTTGTTTTAATTTTTTTTTATCAAATATTTATCAAGTTAATGGTGTAATCAGCCAAGAAATTAAACTTGAAGAGATATGTATCTAATTAAAAATTATAACTTGGAGAGTAGTTGGTGGTGGATCTTTTTAAAAAAAATTGCATTGACTAAATTCATAAGCAATTTTGCGCGTTAGAAATTTCCTACTACATTGTTGTTTAATACAAATAGCTTGTATAAGTCAAGGTATTTTGTGATGGAGAAATTTCTAAACAATGACTAACAAATTAAATTGATACAAAAAATTATATAGCATAACAAATGAAAATGGCCAAGCAAATATTCACTAGTAAACTAAATGAACATATTGATATTTAGAGGGGGTGCAAAATATATAAATATATTTTTGAAAATTAATACAAACATGCTATTACGGAATAAATAAAAAAAAGTTAATAAATCTATCTCTTGGGAAGATTTTATTGTAATGTTTTTGAGCATGCATTTGTATTCTTTTTTCATAGTATATTTTAAGATATTTTTAGAAGGTTAGCAAAGGCATTAATTAAAGAGAAGGTTTCATATATTCAAGTGAGATGAAGCTTCCACTTTTATAAAAATAAAATAAAATAAAATAAAATAAAATAAAGTGAGATGAAGCTTCATATTTGGTGGCAGTCAACATCCAGAAGAAATATATGAACTTCTTATTTTTAATTAAATATGAAATTAAATAACTCGGAAGTTTTCGTGGCAGTTGTGTTTCATTGGAGGAACGCTTTAATTTCTTCAAAACAAGAAATTCATGTGGAATAACTTATATATTTTCTGTTAAATTTCCTACTACAATGTTGTCTTTTATATATATATATATATATATATATATATATATATATATATGTTTAATTATATGTTTAATTGATGATCTTATAGGCCACTTGTCTTAAAATCACCTCCTTGTGATGCATATCTTTAATTTGTTATCTATGAGTCTCACATTTAAGGAATTTGTTTGATTATAATATATGTTATGTTAACTTTATTACTTAATTAGGGTCAGCCACTCCTCTAGTTAAGTTAGGTTTTTCTTTCTCTTCTAAAATTTTCTAACTTTTATTTATTTATTTTCGGACTCTTTTTTGTTTTTTGAGTTGTTTTAACCTAACCATTAAAGTTTCAAAATCATGAACTCAAATGTTTTGTTTTTCTTTTATCTCACAGCTTCACTTGTATATATATATATATATATATATATATATATATGAGGACCCATCATCTAGGGACGTCCCTAGATTTGAAATCTAGGGATGTCTACAGTAGCCATCAGATGATAATCTGACGGCTATTATCATTATGAACAGTAGAAACCGTGTTCTACAGTGTTGTACAGTAATCATGAACAGTAAAAAGTATACAGTGTTTATATAAACAAACAACCATTGAATGATAATCCAATGGCTTAGATTTAAACATCCATAGATTTCAAATCTATGTACTTACCTAGATGATGTTTTTCCTATATATATATATATATATATATATATATATATATTCTTCATGTCCTCCTTAATTTGAAATATATCACCATTTATTAATTTTATTTTAAATATGTTTTGAATAACTCCATATTTTGGTCCAATCACTCATAATGAGGATGTAATAGGCAGTGAACTTCATCAATCCTTACCCATTGTATTGATGTGTTTTAATATGTTTGTTAATTTGTTGTGTGTGTATATAAATATATTGAGACTAGTGATTCATTGTTACACAAATTAAATGGTGCTATTTAATGTTGTCTTTAAAATAAAAAAAAACATATAATTTCATAAAATGAAAGGTTTTGCTCTTTTTAACTAAAAGAAAACAAATTAGTACCAGTGATCACATGTAACTTAATTAGTCACATATTTATATCTTGCTAATTATTATTGATAAAAATGATAAATAAAATAACTATTTTTTTGTCACATTTGATCAATCAAATATTAAAATGATTAAATAAGAACAATAATTAAACACACCTCAGAACAATCAAATGCAACCAAATATAATATAAACTTATTAGAAACAATTCCAACATAAAATGTTTACGGTTATTTCCAAATAAAAATTAAAAATCATTGGGTTTTGCTCACTTTCGATAAGAATAACTACAATCATTCTTTATCATTTAATGAAATCCCTTGCGTCCCTTTTCCAAAGCTATTTAATTATTTCCCTCCCATTAGAAAATTTTTTTAAATAATTTTCAACTGTTAATTTATATTATTTTTACAATATTTAATACATAATTTATTTTTTTAATAAATAAAAAAATAAAAAATCAATACTTTATCGTTTCAGATTTAAATCCAGTAAAAAATGGGAATTTTTCATACGGTTATTTTTTATAAAGTAAACAAGAAGTTTTACTATTGGATAATTAAAACAAATTTTAATTCCACTGTGTAAACTTATATATATATATATATATATATATATATATATATATATATATATATATATATATATATATATATATATATATATATTAGTGGGAAGTCAACTTAATTAATAGGCAATAAAGGGCTAGATTTTATTAATAGAATGCGTGGTAGGAAGAATTAATGTCTCTATCATTTAGCACATTAATTAATTAAGTCTTATTTGCTAGACGACAACAAGATCTTTATTGAGATTATAATTAATAAGATGACTCCCTTGTCCAACTTGAACTTCTTGCTATTAATTTTTAGCTTGATTGATTAGTGATTACCAATTTAACTTTCTAAAAATAAAAATAATAAATATAATAAGCATGAATAAAATGAAGTTAGTAAAGCTAAACATTTTCTTAATTAGTATATATAAAATAAATCTAAGAAGTTTGGATTAAACTTCCATATGAAACTTAAGGATCAAGAAATTTCACGGTCTAGTCTTAATTTAATATATATCATAACAAACATAAAATTAACTAATTGACAAGTCAAAATAAAGACCAACCTCTCCATCAATGTAAGGGACCACACTAAAATATATAATTTGTTTATATATCTTTTTTATTAAACTTCAATAGTGTAAATTGCATCAAATCAACAACATATTTAACTTGATCATTAATCTTAGTCTTGTTTGTTATCATTGGTTATGTAACAAACATTATAATAGAGAATACATGTTGATAGAAATTATCATCAATCATGGTTCTCTCATAGCATAACAATGTGATAATTTGGTGAAGTTGAGGTTGAGCTAGCTTCAGCTAATTAATTGCTTACTAAAAAGATTTGAATAATCATGATAAATATATATTTACATAACTACATTGAAAACACAAATTAATCTTGATATTTTCCTATGGTCCATGAAGATTCACTTTAACACACGTCCATTCACAAGACCCCACACGTCTATTGCTTGATAATGACCTACTTATGAACTCTCCATTTTCAGTCTTTTTTTAATTTTTAAATGCAGAGGACAAATTAAACTATAAGGATATGAGAGTCAAGAAAACTTGAGCATACATGAAAATAACTCAGAGTTCAATATATATATATAATTTAGAGAGAATGGGGCCTCTAATTTTAAACTTTGTGAACAAGGAATTGTAGAGCAAACCGTGTTATAGATTTTCAATTTCATTGTTGCCTTTGCTATAATACAAGTTGCTTTCAATAGTCAAAGTCTTCTCCGAGTGGGAAAATAAATTAAAGCTTGATTAATTAATTATATATAAATTTATCTCTTTAAATTTTTTTATGTTTTGCAAGGTGAAAAATTTCTAATTGATTAATAAAATTAATATTCAAAAATTAATGTTGATATATAATTCTTGTTTTATTTTTTTTTTTTAAAACTTAAGTAATATTCCAAGAATTTTAACCAAATGCATGTAGATGTGACAAAAGAGAAACCACCTTGAAATTACTATGAAGGTTCTCTTGGTTAGTCCCCTTAATATAATCCATTCCCTATATATATGTATATAACTAACTAGTTATCTTTCTTTCTTGTGTGGAGTACTTTGAACAGAAGCAATTAAAGGTATGCTATCATATCAAATTCATGCAATTAATAATTAGTTATGTTTCTAGCAAATTATTTCCTTCTAATTAATACGATCGATCATAGTCTAGCTTTATTTTTTCAAGGATTAAGGTATATTTATGTATTTCTTAGAGAAAAGAGATAGAAGCAAATATTCAAAGTACTCATTTCCTTATCATGTACTTTATTCTTATATTTATCAAAATTCTCTCTTAACTAAATAAGGTATTAGGCCTACATATAATTCTAATAATTTATCAAATAATATATGTTTTTTTTAATAAAAATGGACTAAACAAGAAAGCAGAAGTAGAAAAGAATAAAACAACACAAACTTAACACGTATTTTCTCTCTTTCTAATTTCATTAGTTGATCTCTTCTTCTTATAAATTTTAGTATTTACATCATTTATGTTTCTTTTCATATTAAGGTATTAGACCTACATATAATTCTAATGATTCATCAAACAATTTACGTTTTTTTTTTTTATCTCTTTCTAATTTCATTAGTTGATCTCTTCTTATAAACTTTAGTATTTACACCATTTATATTTCTTTATATCAAGTTGTTGGACCTACATATAATTCTAATGATTCTTAAAAAAATTTTTGTTTTGTTTTTTTTATCTTTTTCTAATTTCATCAATCTATCTCTGCTTATAAACTTTAATATTTACACCGTTTATATATATATTTTTATATTAAGTTGTTAGACCTACTTATAATTCTAATAATTCATCAAATAATATAACTTTTTTTTTTTTATCTCTCTTCGCATGTATCAGATGATTATTGAAGGCATGATCATAGATCACCATCCAAGCCACCCCGGCTACACATTAAAGGAAGAGAAAATTAACAGACTATTTACTTGTGATGGTTGCAAGGAAGTAGGGTTTGGCACTTGCTACACATGCACTGACACTGCATGCAACTTCCACCTTCATAAACAGTGTGCAAACCCTGTAGAGATCATCTCCCACCCTTGCTTCCCTAACCTTCACTTCCGTTTCCTCAAAGAAGGTGGTCCCAGACAGACGCTGTGATGCTTGTGGGAGGGACATCAATGGTTATGTCTACCACTGTGATAAAAAAGACCTTGACTTGCACCCTTGTTGTGCTAAACTCCCTTATTATGAGGATGTGGTTATAAATGAAGGAGAGGAAATAAGGCTGTTTCTTAAGAAGAAGGTGAGTACCAAGTGTTGTAAATGCAAGGAAAAGAAGCTATGGGGGAAAGTGAAGAACACTTGGTCTTATGTTTCTGAAAACCAGGAAGTCCACTTCCATGTTTCTTGTGTGAAGGATTTGGTGTATGAGAGTTGGAGAGATGGTTTGCAAATTGAGAAAGTGGATGCTAATTGGCCTAAGACTAAGTTGGAGGTTTACAAGGAAAGTAAGTGGAAGGGAAGTGGAAGAAGTAAGTTTGGGACGTTGAAGAAGGTTCTTAAGATTGCACTGACTTTTATTATTGCTGTTGTGATTGGTGATCCCACTGCCATGCTTGTTGGTGTTGTTACTTCTTTCATTACTCATTGATTTGTTTGTTGGTGTTGTTGCTTCTCAGTCCTCTGGCCCTTTTCTTTCTTTCAGCTTTGTCTTTTGTGGTTTAGGTTCCCATTTTGTTTTTCGGTCCAGTGTTTCATTGCTGGTGAGCTGTGTGTTTTGTTTTCTTTTTTATGGTTATAGTTGTTGTGTTTGTTAGTAGTTTATCCATTAAAAAAAAATTGTACTGTTATCAAATCTTTGTTATATTAATTTGTTTTTTTAGTAATATTAGAATATTTTCATATATGTACAAATGTCAAAAAAATTAAACTAAGTTGTTTATTATGTGGTTGAGTTGATCTAATGATTGTTATCATTGGCTTTGTCATAGACATGTACCGGAAGATGGATATTTGTCGGTCCAAATTAATTATCTTTGTTGTCGTCTCATCTCTTTCTTGTTGTGCTTTAGTTGTTATATATATATTGACCAACTTTGGTTTTAAATAATCATAATAAGTTTGAAAACTAGTTAACTATATTCAAATAAATACTAAGCTCAATCTATGTTGCTTGAACATTTCAACACTGTGAATTTGTCAAGAAAGTACACTTCAATTGATTGATAATGACAAATTTACTTAAGACTCCAATTTACAAGACTTCTTAATTTCCTTAATGTTTAAACTCTGAGAAAAATATGAATCTTATCAACTTAATTCATTTGCCGATCATCTTTCTTTTTTTAAACTTCTTTGATCAAATATTTATCAAATTAATGATGTAATCCACCAAGAAGACTTGAATATATATATATATATATATATATATATATATATATATATATATATATATAAACTCGGAGAGACATATTAATTAATAATAGACCCTCCAAAATAAATAATTGATGAGAAATCTTGCAGGTGAGAAATTTTCTGCCGCATTATTGTTTGATATAAAAGTGCTATGCATTAGTCAAGGTCTTTCTTTAATTTAAATAGAAAAATAAACCTTAGTTATGAAGCAAAATATGTTTTTCGCGGACCTTAGGAGGAAATGATGATAAAATTTCCAAATAATAACTAACAAAATCAATACAAAAATATATACATCGTTTGGTCTATGCCTACTAGCCAAATGGCTATGAATTTCTTCAATACTAAGTTAAGCAATCACAATGATGTTTGGGAGTAGCCGAAAAATATAGAAAATATGTATTTGAAAGTCAAACCGACATACCATAAAAATCGTAGAGAAAAAAATATATTAAGAAATCTATTTTTTTTCAAAGGCAGACTTTTTTTGCATAGTATTTTTGAGATATTTTCGAAGAAAGTTAGTTTTAGACATATTTGACATAATCTATGAATGTGACATAAAATTCTAGAAATTTAGACGAAATTGGTTCACCATTAACAAGAAAAAGAAATAGTAATATTTCAAGGTATGTAGAAGTTTTATGTTTAATGTATTATTTCTTTTTTTTTTTTCTTCTTTCTCTATTTCTTCAATGAGATGATAATAATTTGTCTTATATATATTATTATTATATTATTCAATTTTGGCTTTCATTAGGACATACAAATATATG
Source organism: Dioscorea alata (assembly GCA_020875875.1). Classification (NCBI taxonomy): domain Eukaryota; kingdom Viridiplantae; phylum Streptophyta; class Magnoliopsida; order Dioscoreales; family Dioscoreaceae; genus Dioscorea; species Dioscorea alata. The sequence continues at coordinate 19,772,590 of CM037019.1, forward strand.
AATTTTATGGCAGTACATATAATTATACACTTTTGTATTAGTATATATGTATGTGAATTAATTTTACTATTCTATCCTAATTAAACTTGTTAAAATACTTCCTATCAAGTGCATTATATTTAGAGTCATTGTAATTAAATTTAGATCCATCTAAAGATCTATAATAAAAGTTACTAGAATTTTACAAATGATTTCATGCAACCAAACACTCTCTTAATTAATGCACTTGATTCTTTGCAAATTTGGAATTTCTCATTGTCATTAGCTTTGTTGGGGATGTTAATTTTGGCACTCAATTGATTAATTAATTCAACTAAATTAAACTTATGACTTCTATTTTTATTCTCATCCCTACTAAATTAACCTTGTTATTATATATGTGGAGCATGCATACATATAAATACATTATTTACAGGGATAATGTGCTCCCTATGCACACAAAGTTTCAATTTTTACTGGGGTATTTATGTATATGCGCCTAATTAATTTCATTTTAATCCATTATAATTTATAACCTATTAGCTTGTTTGTCTTAATTAATGAAGTATTAATGCTTAATCCATTCATTAAGTACACACAAAAAACAACAAACTAAAATTTGGTTTCGTCAACATCATCATGAGATCCATAGACTTTTCAACATTGATCTTGATTGATTGCCATTGACTGACTTGAGTCTCCAAAACTCAAGTCTTTATTTTTTTGTTTAAATTTAGAGAAAATATGACAAATCATAATTAGCCTCATTAACTTGATTTACTCATCCATCATGTTTATTTTACTCCATTAAACACAACACCGCAAAATAATTTTCAAATTAAAATTGTTAAACAATTTTTCGTGAATATAAAAAAAAAAATCATGTAACCAAGTAGAGAAAAGTCAAGGAATAATTGGGATGAAACCTTTAGAACACCATGTCATCAAATTAATTTTTTAAGTAGTCAGTCAACAACCAAATCTATATATATACGAATTGATCATTTCTAATAAATATATGAAATTAAATAACTTTCAATTATTGGTGGTGGTGGTGGTGTGTTTTGATTGGAAGAGCACTTTCTTTGAACCTTGTGGACCAACTTCTAGAGAGCTTTTGCTTTGTATTAGAAATTTTCTCCTGTAATTTTTTTTTAATAAAATAAATAAATTATAAATTTATTGAAAAAAACAAAAGTACAGGACAAACACAAGAAGAGACAGGTAAAATAAAGTAGGAGAATATACAAAGACCTCACCAGAGGTGAGGGGTACAATGAAAATAAAGAGAAGAGATAAACGAAGAGGGTAGTATGAGTAGGCTAAGTCTACCTACTGGAAACATAGGCCTGCTCAGACAATGGCCTCCTGCATTTTTTTAATGATTAGTTTACATGTCCATTAATCTAGCAGAAATTAATATTACCTGTCCTTGAAATATATCTACTGTTGAGAAAGAGGAATGAAAAACCTACTTTATATTATCATACGGATGGTTTAATTAAGTTATATATGTGCTAATGTATATATATATATGTTCATGCACTAACACAAAATTAAAAACATTCTTACTTTTGATAAATTGTTAATTGAGGTGATTAATTAATTTGTATAGTTTACAATAGTAATTTTAAGTAAACTTCAAACGAGAGGCCAAAGATTATTAGTATTTTCATATCTTGGAAGATGAGAGATTTCAACAAAGCTAATACGCTGGGTTAACGAGAGGAATTAAAAAGTATATATATGAAATTATTAGAGGCCCGGATTGTGGAGAAGATCATGAGAAGCTACATGGGCCTATAAGTAATTTTTCCTAATTATATATATATATATAGTACTAGGGAGCTTCCCGGATCTTGACATCTTCACTTTAAATTGAGGGAAATAGGGTTTAAATAAGTCATTTTTCTTAGTGTGTGTTTCTTGGAGAAGAAAAGTTAAGTAATATTTCAAGATATATAGCATTTAATTAGCAAATTTCATGTATGTATGAGAGTTAAAATTCTCCTTTAATTATTTATTTCATTGTAATATATATTATCATCATGCATGTGATCTTCTACTTGCATGCAGTATGTTTCTACAAGTCCTTTCTTTCTCTAATTTTATGTTATTAGATATGATAATAATAATTCTACTAGTGCTACAATATTTTGATATACATTTATACAATCACAAGCTATAATTAGCTAAGGGTTTTCATTTGATTATTTTGTTTCTATTTCATATATGTATTTCTTTTATTTTATGTTACTAGCTAGAGATGATAATAATCTTAATAAACTATCATATCATAGTAACATTTGATATATAATTAATCACAAGTCTCTCTTGTAGTTATTTCTTCTTCTCATATTTTACAAAGATATTACCATAAAGAGAGAAAGAAATTAATGATCACTGAAATTCTGTTAGTTTATTATTTATTTATTTATGTTTTGCATAAAATTAATAGTCTTACACAGGCTTGATGCACAAGGTTGAATTTTGAAGTTGCTTATAATTTTATTTGTCTCTGTTTCTCTAGAGAATATCTAGAGAACATGCAGAGAACATTCACATGTGGTGGCTGCTTGGAATTAGGATATATTTTTTGCCACTTGTTACATTTGCAGTGACATTGCATGTAACTTGCACCTCCATAAAAGACTGAAAACCCTGAAGAGATCCTCTCCCATTAATCCTAATTCCCTGGTCTCCACTTCTATTTCCTCATATATAAAATGTTTTCCAAATAGATATAATTGTGATGCTTGTGGGGAGGACATCAATGGCTTTGTCTACCACTGTCCTGAGATAAAGGCTTTGACTTACACCCTTCTTGTGCTAAACTACCTCATTTTTCTGTCCAGATAAGGACAAGCAATTCCATTTCCATGTCTTTTGTGTCAAGAAGATGGTTAATTATTGAGAGCTGGAGGAGTGATTTAAAAAATTGAGATAAGGGATGCTTGTCCTAAGCCTGTCAACCATCACAATAAGAATTAGTTGCTTATGGTTATACTCAAGCATCACAACAAGAGTAAGTTGTCAAGGTCAAACATCATCACAAGGTGCATGATCAGAAGAGGAGAGAATTAAGTTGGAATTATAGGTATTGGAGGGAGAAGTTTGGTAAGTTGAAAAAGGTGCTCAAGATTGCAGTGACTTATGACATCCCTGCTGTTGTTGGTTGTGATCCTGCAGGCTACTACTGCCTTTGTTTTGGCAGCAATCCTTAGGTCAACATCAAGCGTTAAAAATGATGTAAAAAGTACCGGACAACAACTTGGAGTAAGTTTAGGAGTGAATTTTGGAAGAGTAAGTCTGGGAGTAAATTTGTGAAAAACTTAAGAATTACCAGGCACTCAACATATATATAGACAATAAGTATGTTGTGGACGCGGCTAGATGTCAACAGGTGAGAGCAGTGGCATACAAGAGAGAGACAGAGAAAACAATGGGTAAGTGTGCTGTGTTTTTTTTTTAAGTTTTTTTTTTCCTGTAGATCTACTGGGAATAAAAATCAATGGTTCTGATTTGTTGAAGTAGTGTGCTGAAAATTATTCAACGGTTCAGATTAAAATATTATACATCACATTTTTTACTGTTTCTGTGAGAGACCGACCCACCTAAGTGAGACTCGGAACAGAACTCTGCACAAGCCAGGTATTGTTTTGCTTAGCCGCATAATAATTCGCACTCCCCCGGAGTCGAACCCGCGACCTAAGCCTTTTGTCTCACTTAAAGTGAGCGCCGATCAATTGGTGAGAGGCGCTCACTTTAAGTGACACAAAAGGCTTAGGTCGCGGGTTCGACTCCGAGGGAGTGCGAATTATTGTGCGACTAAGCAAAACAATACCTGGCTTGTGATGAGTTCTGTTCCGAGTCTCACTGAGGTGGGTCGGTCTCTCACAGTTTCACTATTCATAAGTACAATATTATTGTTCATTTAAACAATAACCACTCTTGGATTTTGATCCAACGATAAAAAATTATGGTTCGTAGAAATAAAATCTACAAACGTTCATAGGATACTTGCCATCGTGTGTGTGTATATATATATATAGACAATAAGTATGTTGCGTACGTCCGTAGACATCTGCAAGTGAGAGTAGTGGCATACAAGAGAGACAGAGAGAAAACAACGGGGTAAGTGTGCTGTGTTTTTTTTTTTTAAAGTTTTTTTTCCTGTAGATATAGTAAGAATAAGAATCAACTGCTTTGATTTGTTGAAGTACTGTGCTGAAAATGATTCAATAGTTCAGATTAAAATATTGTGTATACTATTCATAAGCACAATATTATTGTTCATTTAAACAGTAACCACCTTTGGATTTTGATGCAACGATGGAAAATCATGGTTTGTAGAGATGAAATCTACGAACGTTCATAGGATACTTGTCCCATATACATATATGTATATGTTTTGTTATGTTATCTTTTATTTAGGGTTAGTCACTTCTTGTTCTATATCTTTTAAATTTTTCTAATTTTTTTTCTCAGTAAAAAATTTTAAACAATCAACAGGTTATCCAATTGAAGAGGTTGGTTCAAATCTCAACTTGCGCAGCTGGAGAATACAAGTGTTGTAGAATTTAACTTCTCATGTGTGGTTGACATAGACATTTAGCTAATCCACATTTATCAAATATAAAAAAATAATAATAAACTAGTGTTTTGCATGCCTTGCTTCTTTTATCTCACACCTTGTCATCTCTTGTTTGTAGTTATCTTCTTCTATGATCATTTGGATCATTTAATTCATATTTCATATGCCTTCAATGGCTCTATTTATATATGTGAATTGTTGCTCTTAAACTTAGAAAAGAATATAATTGCATGAAATGAAAGATTTTACTTATTTGATTGGTTAAAAAAAAGAAAATTAATACTAAGATATGTAATTTCATCAACTAAATAAATCAAGAAAAATCAACTTATGCGAAGAAATTATATATGTTCAAACATTAAAAGGGAAGCTTTCAACATTGACTACTTCACTAATTATTATCGAGAAAGATGACCAATAAAAATAACTAATCCAATAACTAATTATTATTAAAACAATATAGACTTATTATAAAAAAAAATTTCCAAAATTATGAGGAGAGAGAATAAGAAAATGAGATAGGACCCACACATGAAGACTTGTAACTTTACATGACTCACTTTATGGGGCCCACTAAAAAATATCTCTTACTGATCTAGGGATGCTTCCAAATAAAAAACAGAGCCCTTGGTGCTCCGCTCACAACAGGTGAACTTACCCTCTAAAGAGAGAGAGATCCGTGCAATGCATTTTCCTTCCTTTTTTTTTAAAATTAATTTTGAGAAAAAGTTCTTAATTTTTTTAATGCTCAAAACCTATTTAAAAAATCAGCATTTTATTTTTTTGAGATTCAAATATGAAAATCTTTTATTTTTATCCTGATAGTCCCATTCAAATGAGGAACAATAACATTATTATTTTTTTTAAAAATAATCAAAATTGAGGAAAAAAATGTATTGATTAATTTAAAATTCTATTGGTAGAATTTGAAGAATTTATGTTTAGGCTGTTAGTTTTCACTGCTTTGTAGACTATCAAGTGAAAGACTCCACTCCATCTTTGTTGCATGATCTGCTGTTTATACTTCCTCTTCCATTGTTAGTGGATTTCATGTTTTATGATTTTTATATTTTTTTGCTTTGTATTGTTTTATTTTTTGTTGTATTGTTGTTTTTCTTTTATTAATGAATAATTTTAATTTATTTTATAAAAAAAGTTTGAAGAAATATTTTATAAAAAAAATTAGCAGCTTATTGATACTCTCTGCACAGGGTATTTGTTTCATGGAGTACTCAAAATTGAATCCCATAGCCCACGCAAAGTGAAGGTATATATGTTTATTGAGCTTACTCCACGTATGTATATATCCCTGACTTCTCTTAAAAATGGGAGCTCCCTATTTATAAAAAATATATATAAAAATAAAGATGAGATTTTGGTTATATTTTTTTTTTCTAAATAATTGCATGATTATTTTATAAATTTGAGGACTTTACATAATTATTCTATAATTTATAATTTAATAATAATAATCTAAATAGGCGGCTGGAGAGAGAAAATCATGCAGGCAGTTTGGGGCGGTGACCGGAACTCAGCTATGAGAAAAAAAGGAAGCTTTTTTAAACCCACACTCATGGCTCTGCTTCTTCTCCTCTCCAGCCGCCGGAGTTAGCCGCCGGCGGATCAACGGAGAAGATGGGGCATGGCCTGAGCTGCAGCCGTAACCCCACAGAGCTCGAGTTCTTCATGGCCGTGCGAGCTGGGCACCTTGCGAAGGTGGAGTCTTCTCTGAGGATTTATCCGGACATTCTCTACCAGACCACCATCTATGGCCGCCTCTCCGCCCTCCATATCGCTGCCGCCAATGGCCGCCTTGAGGTTAGCTCGTTCCCTCCTCAAAGCTGCCATCTTTCCCTGTTTGGTCTCTGATTGCTGTGTTTCTCATTGTTTGATTTGTTTCTAGGTTTTGTCTTTGCTTTTAAGTCGATCTGTTCATCCTGATTTGCTTAATCGGCATAGGCAGGTAATTAATTGAGAGGAAATTGAGGATTTTTGTTTTCTTTCTGATTTAGATAGGAAAGTTCTGATCTTTGTGGTGTTTGTGAGGGCATAAGACTCCATTGATGCTGGCAGCGATGCATGGGAAGATAGCTTGTGTGCAAAAGTTACTTGAAGCTGGTGCCAATGTATGCAAAAATCCCATGAATGTTGTTGATTTTTTATTGTCAATTTGTTGGAATGTGATGTGAAGATTGATTTGGTTTTGTTTTGGTTCTGATTAGATTTTGATGTTTGATTCATTGCTTGGAAGAACTTGCCTGCATTATGCTGCTTATTTCGGGCATTCGGATTGTTTGCAAGCAATTATCTCAGCTGCACATTATTCTTCTGTTGCTGGTTCTTGGTCAGTATCACTAGTTCAAGATATTGTAGTTCAGTGAATGACATAAGATTGTATCTCTTTGTTTATCATTGTTATTCTTTGTGTGAACTGTGATGCTGTAGGGGATTTGCTCGGTTTGTGAATGTTAGAGATGGTAATGGGATGACACCGTTGCATCTTGCGGCAAGACAAAGGCGGCCTAATTGTGTGCATATACTTTTAGATAATGGAGCTCTTGTTGGTGCACCGACGGGTGGATACAGGCATTGTTGCTTTTTCCTTATTATCTCAGTTTCGGTGAAGTTGGTTTTACTGTTTCATTAACAGAGTTCCTAACCTTGCATAGCAGATGGGCAGGAAGCACACCGCTTCACTTGGCAGCCCGTGGGGGATGCTTGGGTTGTGTGAGGGAATTGCTTACTTGGGGAGCTGATCGGCTTCAAAGAGACTCATCAGGGTAATCATGAGTGTTTATTGAATTGCTGTATGTATTGTGTTTTACCATATGGTGTTATTATTATTGCTAATGATTCAAAATCATTATTTGGGTTGGTGTTTTTCAGAAGAATTCCATATGTAATTGCATTAAAACGTAAGCATGGGGAATGTGCAGCTCTACTGAATCCTTCATCTGCAGAGCCTCTGGTTTGGCCAAAGCCGTTGAAATTCATTAGTGACCTCAGTCCAGATACAAAGGTTCTTCTAGAGACGGCTCTGATGGAGGCTAACTTATTGAGGGAGAAGAAGATTTTGAAAGGGACGATGTTTTCCCTGCCATCTCCTCCACATTCGGAAGCCAAAATTGATGATGATACTGGTTCTGAGGTACTTTGCATTTGTCTACAATTCTTATTTTAATGGAATAAGCAAAGTTTGATGTCTATAAGTTGGTCTAATTCAATGAGGGAATGTGTTATTGCAGGGCAGTGACACCGAGCTTTGCTGCATCTGCTTCGAACAAGCATGCACAATTGAGGTTCAAGATTGCGGCCACCAAATGTGCGCGCATTGCACATTGGCTCTCTGCTGCTACAAGAAGCCCAACGCTGCAACCTTGCTTCCCTCAGCTCCAGTCTGCCCATTCTGCAGAAGTGAAATAGCCAGATTGGTGGTGGCAAAGACCAAGACAGCAGAAGAGCTCGACAAGGACACCTCCTCGAAACTAAGGCGGCCAAGGAGGTCTCGGAATTTCTGCGAGGGAAGTAGCAGTTTCAAATGTTTATCTCCTCCTGTAAGCTCATTCGGGAAGTTAATCGGGCATAAACCGGCTGATAACAGCGATTTACTAGACAAGAGTTAATACATGGAGCTTCAAAAAGACCCATCAGACTTATATGGATAGTTCAAGCCAAACTTGTTCTGTTCTATCAAAAGATGTAAACATGTAAGAGTGGATGAACAATCAATTCAGTGATTCATTGTACGTTGGAAGGCCTTTAAGCATTGGCCATCATGTGACTCTTCATGTATAATTGAGCATGGCTGTGGGGTTCCATTGTTCAGCAGCCCTTTTATTTGATTCCTCTTGTCTCCTTTCCAAGCTTTGCCATTGAGGTCCTTTGTGGTCTCAGTGCATCAGTAGCTGAAAACAATGGATACATTGGTTTATGTTTTTTGAGAAAGACATGGGAAACAGTGTACCATATTTCTTTGCAGTTTTCTACACTTTATGGTACACTATTTATCTTAGGTGACAGAAAAAGACATTGAGAATAGCCATTTCAGAAATCTGGCCAAGATGAGTGCTATGAAGGAATATCAAGAGAGCCTTGACTTTGCTGATGAAACTGTGGCGTTGTATGAGAAATACTAACAATGTTCTTTGTAGTTTGGACTTATTTTTTGGAGTATATAAAAAGTGATTTTAGGAAAAATTTAGTACCCAATGGGCCAAGTTTCATTTTGGATTGTCTCGGCCTCATTGTTGCAATGGCTTGGGCTCGGCCATGAGGTATGTTTCTTTATGTTTAGTTTTGTGAGTGGTTGAATAACAATAGCAAAGTTCTGCATTGTCCTGTAAATTTCCTTTGTATAAATTCATGCTCTGAAATGTTTATCAGATTGTATTTAAGTTCTACTTTGATGTGTTACTGTTGTTTTTAATGTTTTGAGAAAAAATGATGCACAAGAGACTTTTATCAGAGCTCTATGAATTGATAATCAAATCTGCATTAGAATGTGAATTGAATTTCGTAACTTTGATTGTCGTATATGTCCTGTTTTTGCTGCATTCCAAAGAGTAGTCATTTTGTAATGGTAATTAGAAAGTATGTGAGTGAATGTATCACTGTAAAAGGTGTAGGTTTTGGTATTTTTTTTTTTCAGACACAAACTCCAGGCTTGACTGACCCACTTATAGACAACTTGATCTTATGGGGGTCCAGGTTTTAAAATCATGTTATCATGTTGAGCTAGACTCCACTTTGGTGTTCAGATTTCCGAACATTTTGTAGGGTCATATTAATGAAACTCAGCTTCATTTGCTGCAATTTAAATGTATTTTTCCACTTAATTGTGTCCACGTTTGCATAATTGAAGTGTGTTCTTGCTGATTATGATAACAAGGTACATTCTTTATTCACAGATTCAATGATGCAGACATCACCTTTATCGAACCAATTTGAAATGAAGATCGGGTCTCAAACATCAATTGCCAACTCATATCGAAGAACCTGAGAGGCCCTGATGGAAATGGTGGGTACCGGATTTGTTGTCGATTTTTGTTGAATATAGTGACATGCAGAAACAACACGACAAAGATCTATCAATCGTTCGTTTTCGGCATTTCTATTCAACTATAGCTGCTCAAACCATGTCTGTTTGGGCCCGGCGAAGTAATCTCCGCCCGGGTAAATTAATTTATCAATTGCAAGTTGCTGAAGATTCAAATTGTAGAATTTATCAGTTCGATGTAATTAACTGCAACTTTTATCTCTGTTCATTCAGTTTGAAGCATGTTGCAGGATTGTTTCTGTCAAAACTTTTACAGTTTATATCAAATACAATTTATTCTTCGATGAAACATCGTCTTCTTTTTATTGAATTCAATTTAGAAATGAAAACTTCAAGATTGAACAGAAACTCCTAGTTTCATTGAGCTGAAGGATAATACAGACAAGTCCTTTGTCAAACATCGACGACGACACACTAGATGAAGAACAAACATCACTTTTTTGGATGGATCCAAAGAACAAACATCTTCCAAAGAACTTTGTGTACCCGAATAAGACATGAAAAATAATAGAAACAAAAACACTCCAAACAGAAAAAGAAAAACAAATAATAGAACTAGTGAATTGTGGCAATTGATTTGGTCTTCTTGTTACTACTCTCTGAACTAAAGAACAACATGATCTCTTCTTCATTTTCAGCCAAAGCAATCTCTGCTTTCCTTTTCCGTCGAAGTCTCATCAACGGCTTCCTCGGAGCAGGCGGGCATTCGACAATTGAAGGAAGTCGATGTCTCGGAGATGTTGGAGTGTGATAACCATCATCCTCACTGTCACACTTGCAACTAACTACCTCTTCTTCTTCTTCTTCATCTCTTTTCTTCTTCTTCATGTCTTCTTCCTTGTTATCATTGATACACACTGAAACTAAATCAAATTCAGAGCACATGAATGCAGTAATGAAACAATAAATAGAAAAAAAAAAAGTTAAAGAAGTTAAAGAAGAGAATGAGGAAAAGCTTGTAAGTGAAACGTACAAGACAGTTCTATTCTCTCTCTATTATAAGTGTACTAATAAATAGAAACAAATGAAGAGGTGTCCTTTTGAGATTCTTTTGGTTACGTTTTCTCAGGCAAACTTAACTATCAGTTGGAGTTTCACCAAAGGAAAGCAATCTAACAAATCTAAGTCAGTACTTTAAGAAGCAAAAGTATGCTTTTTTTCTCTAATTCAGTAAGTTTATTGCCACATTTAATACAATCCAAACTTTGAAAAGCAAAAGTAAGATATCATGAAGTGATTTGGCCTTCCATTCATACTAATTTCATCACATATATATATTGAGTGAATGCTTATGTGAGAATAAAGAGAATGATTAGCAAATGTTTCAGCAATGTGAATGAGTAGAAGATGCCTGGATTTATTATTATGCTTGTGATTAGAAAAACAATGCTTGTTCTTTATTGGAAAAACATAGCTTACAAGTAAAACTTTGAAAAAGCAATAGAAAGAGAGATCAATGAATGCTTTGGAGGTCTAATGATTATACTAATTTGATCATTTATATATATATATACATGAAAATAAAGATTGAATGATTAGAAATCAAGTGAAAAATTCAAAGTTTGGTATAAAAAAAGAACAAAGAGAGTGTGAAAATTTCTTCATGATTTTGCCAACTTTGTTTTGCATGATTAATTAAAACAATACAAGAAGAAGAAGAAGAAGAAGAAGAAGAAGGAGAACTTTAGAAAATGAAAGGTGAACAAGGTGGGACTGTTAAATTGGAAAACTAGAAGACATAATAATAAGAGTTAATTGTTTCCTTTGACTTGTAAATTCAAAGTTCATCTTTGGTGGTGGGTCATGCTAATGCTATTGTTTGGTTTTGAGTCTTTAAACTTTAAAGGAGAAACATTTCATTTGGAGCAGTAAAAGTTATCTGAAAAAGAAGCACTAACATGCATTGAAAAACTGTTTGTTTGAATTGTAACAATTACTTCTTCTTCAGTTCTTATTATTGTTTGAGCTGAAAAAACTCTGAATTGGAATGATGGCTTTTTTTTTGTGGAAGAATATTCTTCTTAATTTTATAGTACCAAACACTACAAAACAACCACACATGCAATACAACAGTTGGACAAAATCCTTATCCAAAGGAGAGGAAAAAAACCTTTTTTTTTTCTTTTATTAATACTTTGATAAATCAAATGCATCAAAACATCTCAATGTTTGTTTTTGTTCAACTTAAAATATATATATATATATACAAATGTAGATTTGGTTGGTGATATTTATGGTAGGAAGTCTGCATCAAATCAAAGTACTTTGATGACTGGTGTAATTTAGTATTTGAATTTGGCAAAAGGAAGATTTTGATCTCCGAATTATTTGACTTAGTAGTGATAATTCTAATACTTAATATTAAATTATTAATTTTTTGAATAAACATGTGATCTTTTGCTTTAATGAAGCACCTAACTTGGCCCCAACATATAAAGACAATAGCGTATGACAATTTTTTTTTTATATATATATAATGAGATATCACCAATCTTTTCTTTGAAAAATCTCTAATAATGTCAGCTGTTGATCATATTTTTAATACTTGATTATAGGGTTTTGAAAAAATATATAATATAAAATAATTGCTTGTTTTTGACGGATATCATTTGATTAGAAAATTATTAATTCAATGTTGTATGATGGAGGGATTAAAAAAACCCGGAGTTACATTTGAAAATGAAAGTAAACAAAATTTCAGGTTTAAAAACCAAAATTATACTGAAAAGAGCTATATATATATGGGCAGGTGCAAAGTAAAAAATCTGCGTGATAATACTGCAGTAAGTTCATAGTAGAATTTATTAGCTTCGTATAGTTTCTACAAATATTTTGAGCGAGCACGTGACGAACTTTCATTGCCCCATGTGATTCCTGACCGAGTTAATAAGTTCAAAGAAGATCAATAAACCACTGTAACACATCCATACTTGTCTGTTCCTTGATAAACCTTTAAATGAAGAGCATTTGTCATCTATTGGTTAAAAAAAACATTTTTTTTAATTATTCACCTCTCTAAAAGTTTATATTCAACCCACTCAACAAGAGAAATAATGCCAAAAAGTCAAAGGAGAACCAAATTTCACAATGCTTGACCATGAGTCAAGACAATAACATAACAAAAACCGTATTTTGACCATACTATTCAAAGATATCACGGTGAAACATTACTGTTGTATTGGCAATATTACCAATATTTCAGAAATCACAGGCTCCAAATAAGCAAATGGGCAATATAGTTCTACATCATCAGCATTCATACAAAATCTCGGCTTTTCTTATTTCGATCCTCAACATATTGATCTCAAAATCAAGAACACACCAATTTGGATCAACTGGTCTGATTTTTAACCCCGATGCGATGGCAGAGTATATGTCCCGGAGTTTCATCTGACATTGTTTTTTCTGTGTGCATGTGTATGTATTTCTTCGTATTTTGTATGTCTATTTACACACAAGATCTCCAAATCCTTCCTTCCAAGGAAATAACTATGATAGAAACATCGTCATGGTACCGTCTTCGGTCTCCTTGTGGAATTTCAAGCAATTCATGGAATTCCATGCCTGCAATCAATTGATTCAATGCTGTTAGAGGTTCATCTTATAATGATCATGACGAATAATAGACATTTACCAGCTTTTGCTGCTGCTCGGAAAAGAACTTCTTCGACGAGATGCTGTGCCGGATCACCTTCGGGGCACATTGTAATGAACAATTCGACTCGACTGACTGCTTCATCGTTAGTGAAGTACTGGTAAAGTCCATCTGATGACAGTATCAGAAATCTATCCTTCGAGCTGATTTTATGGTGATAAAGAGACGGCGTGCATGAGAGATATGGTTTGTTCCCGATATAATCAATTCGGAACACCTCTAGAAGCGCATTGTTCCATTTCGGCTGCGCAAACAGAGAAATTGCATGTCAGAAAACAAATCAACAATCTGCTTGAATAATTAATCAACATGGAATTGAATCATACATTCCAAATGCTAGTAATATCAGCACATTATCCTTAACAACACATCTATCTATATATATATGCACATGATCAACCCAACTGTTTTCGTTAAGAACAAATCCAATGATGAACACATTCGCAACAGTTATATAAACCTAGCTAAGATTTATCAATAAATTAAAGTCTCTGCTAAACACTTTTAAGGTCTTCTCCTCACTCGTCTATGACCTTCCATTTGGAAAGCTTTCTAAGGACATGGCCATACCATCTTAACTTGTTAGTAATAGACACTACTCCTAAACAATGCACGTATTCGTATTTATGTATTCCCAACAACAACTCCGATCGATCAAACAAGCATGAATTCAATCTGATATATCAAATGCAAACAACAAGATTACCTGTTTGAGAAATCCGGCACCGAAAGCTCGAGTAACATTCAACGATCCTTTCACTCGATCATTCACAATAGCACAAGCATCATCAGGATGTTCATCTCTTATTCTCTCCACTTCCTTAAACAACAACAACAACAAACTCCAATCACTGAACACCAAATCAAAACAAAGAAAAAAAAAAGAATTTCAAAACCAATCAATAATACCTCATGAACACAAGTGCTGTGATCAATGGTAAGTTGCAAAGCAGCCAAATCATGCAATCCATCAGTGATCATCATCATCTCAAGACCTTGGTTTTCCTTTTCAATGGAGTTCCGAGAATAAAAATCCAATCTTTGAGCAAGAACAGCACGGCTATCCCCAACATTCATCAGATAAACATCCTCCCCCTTCATCAGCATCACCAGGACGCAAGACCCCATCAGAGCAAGCTCCGGATTCTCCATCACCATCTTGTCAGTGATCCCTAAATAGGCTTCCTCCGTCTTCTTCAAGGCTTTCCAGAGAGCTTTCAGCACCGCCAGATGGTTCTCCGGCCAGTTAGGGTTCGGTGAGTCGTCGTCCCAGAGGATCCCTTTGAGCTCACTGTGAATGGCGGGGTAGAGATTGGAGAGAAGGTAATCTGGGGCATCAGGGCCGTTGAATCCATCGTAGATGCCGACGAAGAGCCAGGCGTGCTCGTCGGAGACGACGACGTGGACGCGATCCTCTCCGGCCTTGCCTTGCGCCCAATGGAGATTGCTCCGATTGGGAATTGAATCGGAGGAATCAGAGGAATCCGTGGTTCGATTGCTGCTGCCAATGAGATTGGAGGATCCAGTGGAGGTGGAGGCGGAGCGGGGATCGATAGGGCCGGAGAGGAAGCCGCGCTCGATGGGGCCGGAGAGGAATCTACGATCGGCGAGAGAGGAGGAAAGAGGACCAGAGGAGAAGCGAGGGACAGGCTGGAGCGGAACGGAGGAGAAGGAGATCGAGCTCTCGAAGCCGGCGGCGCCGGTAGTAGCCGCCGCCGGCCAGGTGAGGTGAGAGGTGAGGGAGTGGAGCTCCGACGTGGATGGCAGCGTGGAGGCATTGGCGCCGAGTGCGGCGCCGGAGATTGTTCGGAAGATGGTAGTGTCGTTGGGGCGGAGGTAGCAGAAGGCGTGACCTAGATTGGTGTCGTCGTAGGGCTCCGGCGGGGAGGCGGCGCCGCCGCCGCCGCCATTGAAGCAAGGTGAGAACTTGGCGATGGTGTTGCCCATGGTGGGAGGAGAGAGAGAAGTTTGGGTTAGAATGGGAAGAACATGAGGGATATTTTGGGAAGAGAGAAATTTGAGAAATTTTTGGGTGGGTTTTTTTGGAATAAGAGAAGAAGAGCAAGGAAGAAGAAGAAGAGAGTGATGGAAGTTGACTTTTTTCATGGATGGTGGAAAGGTTTGAATTTTTTTTTATAGAATAAAAAAATAAATAAATAAATTTTTATAGAGTTGACTTTTGGTGGAGTTAGTAACCAAATGAGTTGTTGCCAATTTAAGTTCTAGAAGAACAGTGCATTTTTTTTAATGAAAATATTTCTTGTATTTTTTTTTGAATTGCATGAAAATTAGGGAAAATAATTATTAGTTTTAATTTAATTGTTATTTTTTAAAAATATTGTTTAATAATTCCAAGATGGAGATTTGGAGGTGTTATTGATGAAATTATTAATTAAATGTTAACAAGGTCAAATCTTATTCCACATGGTACATCAACTCTGAATAATTTATTAAAGAAATTATTAGTCAACCAATCACTAGACTTTTCTAAAGACTAATCCTTGAATAGATCAAACACATCTACCATAATAAACAAGAGACTTACTTAATTAAGGAACAACAATAATAATAATACACTAGATTAATGGGTGATGTAAGTGATGATGATTTTGAAAATTTAGTTAATGAATTAATTAATAACAAAAATAATAATATGAAATTTATGCTAATGTTTATAAAACTTATTGGTATGATTATATTTTAAAACAATGTTTTTGCTCCAGTGTTACAAAACAGGAAAGATTTACTAATGTGAGGTTATGATCATATGTCATTTTAAACGCACATGGCAAACTGTCATTACTTCACATGTTAACACGCTCAATATGAAAAATCTCTCAGGATTAAGTTATCCTAACAAATACACTAATGTGCTTGTTTATATTTTTGACAATCTTCTTGTGGCTCAGTGCTTGTTGTCTTTATTAAAAAAAAAAAAACTTGTATTTGTATTGATGTCATGTCTCTAAAATAAAACCTTTTGAGGCTTTCAATAGTTGATATTTTGCAAGGTGAGGTAGGCCATTTGGGTAACCAAATATCTTTTTAATGTTCCCCATTTCTGAAGTCATGGGTGCACATAAATGATTTTCTAGATTAGGACTTCCATGGTCATCTGATTTGTTGGAATTTTAATAATTAATACTTGAGAAGAGATGTGGTCAAAGATATTGCTACGAATTTATTAATAACACAAGTAGGTGATATATCATAGTTTTTAAAAAAACTTTAATTAATTTTGTTAATCCAAATGATATACAACCAAAACAAAAATTTATTAACTTCAATAACTAATAACTATCGATTAATTAATAGGGGTTAGTTTAAATGAGGGAGGTTTGCTTGGTTTGTTTAACGAAATGATTTTGAGTTTGAATCTTTGCATTTTAAAAAAAAAATTCTCTGAGAAGTTTAAAGGTTGATGTAGAAAATGTGGCTCCTTAAAAAAGGGTGATTTAAAAACTTAATAAATTATGGATGAAAAATCATATTTATTGAATTACAGAATTATTGTGTGTGTTTTTTAATATTTTATAAGATTCGACTAAATAAATGTATAATATAAATTATATTTTTGAAATATTATACTTTAAATTTCCATGAAAAAGAAAGGGAATCCAATTGAAAGGAATGTGTTTGCCATTTGGTAAGCATAAGTGTTACAGCCTAAAGACACATTTAAATGTTGTAATCCACTTGATTAATGGTTATATCTACATCCACTTAAACAATGTCTACAAATTGGGGCACATTTACTAATACCTACTATCACATCAAATATGATGTATATTTTTTAATTTTTTTTTTATAAAGTAGACAAGTCACTGATACAAATATGTGTGAAAGCATATTCAATCGTTAAACATACTCACACGCTGTAGAAAACAAGAACGGAGAGTCAAACTCGCACCTCACTTGAGCCAAAAAGACTCATGTACTGTGTTGTAAGTAAGCACTCCATTGCTCGTATGATATTTTTCTCAAAATCTCTATTAGATTGTAAATAATAATAATAATAATAATAAAGAAATAAATTATTTAAAATTTTAATTGAAAAAGTGCATTAAAAAAAAGAAATTCATAAATTTACAAAAGGGTTCCTGTATGCTTGCCACGTACCCCATTTGAAATTGGGTGTATGTACTGCGCTGCACACTGGATCTAAAGACCGTTGGGCGTTGATCTCGGTGGCGGGAAAAGCGCGGGAAAGGAGAGAAGAAAAGAAAGACATAAAACCCTAAAAATAAGCATGAAATCAAAGAGAAAATGGTGGGATCGAGAGAGAAAGTAGAAGAAGAGAGAAGGATTATGAGACCAGGAGGAGGATGAGGATCACTGCTCTTCTTCTTCAGTTCTTCTTCTTATTCTTCACCCTTTTCAAGGCCTCTTGTAAGGTTCATCCTAGTTCTCCATTGGATTCCCTAACCCTAGCCCTAATCCCAATCACGGTTGCTTTCATCTTAATCACAAGGTATATCCTATGTTTTTGAGCTATGAATTGATGTTTTCTATTGAGAAATATCTATTTGTTTATTTATTTTTAAGATTGTTGGTAATTGATGATTCAATTGAAGGAAATTGTGCTTAGCTGTTATTCATGAAACATGTTTGGTAATCCCTATTTTGTTGTTTTAAAAGAAAATCTGGTTTCTATAATTCTTTTGGGCTCTGGAATGATGCTTTTGTAGAAAAAAAAAATTAATTTTTTGGATTTTTGGTTCTTGGTGTTTCATAAGGGAAAATTGCCTTTTCATGATCCATCATGTTGGGACATGCTTGATAATCCCTATTTTCTTCTTTTGCAATCCGTTTTTTAGCTTCAAATTGATGATTGTTATAGAATTATCTTTAATTCTTCAGATTGTTGCATGCTATTGTTTCAGTGGGAAAAATTGTATTATGGATGCTCTGAATTATGAAATAATCCCTCTTGCTTTAGAATCCAATTCTTTTATTTTGTGGAAAAAATTCTAAACTTTTAGATTTGTTGGTGGTGCTTCTGATCTTCTTGCTTTGCAGAGCCAAAATAATTTTTATAGAAAAGTCTCTAATTTCTCAGATTAGTGATTTGTCCCAGTGTGTAAACAATCACATATTTTGATTCCTTCATGCCAGGACATGCTTGATTTCAGGAGAATATTGTTTTGTTCTGCAAGGGAATTCAGCAAGATTGCATTGTTACTATTCTTAGTTCTTGAGGCTGAGGTAGCCTCTTGTTCGAGCCGGTGATGTCAAATGACCAACACAGCATAAAGGTCCTAGAACAGTCTGCGACAACAATCATCCGAGCTTTCATGTCGGGTTTAATTCAGTTTTTGGATCTCCATCAACGTCTTCGGGTCAGGAAGCTTCTTAATCAATGGAGACATCGGAACAAGGGGCATCACAGGAGTGAGTTGTTACTTTCTTTGTTCTTAATATTAAACTTGTAAATTTGAAGTCCATTTTTGACACTAAATAAGGACTAAAGAACTAACTGATTTTTGAGAATGAGAACACATTTTATGCTCTTACGACCTATATGTTTAGCTCATTTGACTGATATTTATGTAAGTCTATCTTTTATGCTTGTGAATTATTGATGAGATGTTTTGTTGTAGGAGTAAAAGATATTCCTCAAGCAGGGGAAGAACATAATTCTTTGTGTGAAGGAGTTAATTCACCCGTGAGTTCAAGTTATCTAAACGTTCTTTCAATCCTGTGTTCATATTTGGTCCTCCTTTAAAATCTAAATGCATCTCTGTTCTTTGGGTTGTTTATTTGATGAATAATGTCTATAACTGCTTTAAAGATAGGATAGTGCTTTAAGTCTGAACTATATCTCAGATGGAAGAAAATGTAAAAAGCACAAATAAAGGTGCTGGAAAGACCAGAATACGAACTCCAATTTTTAAGAAAAAAAGGCGAGAACAAGATCAGAAGCGGAAAATCTCCACTCCAGCGACTCGGTTGCTGCGCACCGCCTCCATCCATCATATGCAATGTAATGACTATGTTCTTTCCGATGATTTGGCAACCATTAAAGATACTTCAACAGTTGAACTCCATCCACATGACATTGTTTCTTCACTGAGTGGTGTACATTTGCCATTGATGCTGCAAGGCCCTGATGGATCTATTCCTGGGAAACAATGTGAAGCATGTGGGTCGGCAAATAGTTCACATTTTGTGGATAATAACCAGCTAGAAGAGTTAACCAATTTTTTTCTGAAGAAGGAATTGCTGCTCAGAGAAGAGTTAAAAGAAGTAAAAGAGGCTTTGTCGAAGCAGGACGAGAGCTTGAAAGAATCAGGTGATGATGTTACTATTAGATCCAAAGATTTCTTGCATATGGTGGAATTGTTAAATGCAAACAAGGAGTTGTTTATAAAAGTTGTTCAAGACCCAAGGTTGGGTCTCACAAAGTACATACAGGATCAATCAAATTCCCGGGTATCGGCAGCGTTATTGAAATCATGTTCCTTTCCAGTAGTAGCAGTAAACAGCAGTGGGCTTCCTCAACTGACACACAAGAGGATGGAAAGTGAACCCTCTACCTCTTCAGAAGGAAAACTTCAAGTTGAGTGCTCACCCTCTGATCACAGCATCCTTGACGAAGTTGCTCATTCGGTGAAATTAGAAGATGGTGGAGCAGAAGCCAGTCGGGAGAAGGAGACTGACATATTGAAGAAACAAAATAACAATGCAACCGTATTAAGCCGCTACAAATACATTAAGCATAGGATAAAGGATGTGATAAAGGATAACAGCAAAGAGCTTCATCGAATCTCAATGGATGGCATTATGCATAAAATCCCCTGTGGTCGCAAAGTATCCAATAATATGAAGAAAGGTGTCCTGGGCTCATGGAAAAGATGCTCATCTGAAAACTTTGTCAGAGACAGCAAATATGCAAGTAAAACAATTAGAAGATCTCGCTCGCTTACCGAATCTTTAGATAAGTATTCCGGTTTGTTAAAATCCATATCAAGCAGAGAACCTGAAAGGCCACCTGAGAGATCGCAACCATTGAGAACAGATAACTCTTTGGATAGAATTTTTTCCCTTCCTGACTTCGATTCGTATATATATCAAATGAGGAAGATGACAGTAGAGGACATAATGCATCTCTGTCACTAGATTTAGAGAGTACATATATTTTGGATAACTGTTTCTTAGATGATACAGACAATTCTGATGAACTGAAGATGGTGGGTGATTATGCTGAATCAGATTTATTACTAGAACGAATCATAGAAGTAGATGATCAATTGACAGTTCATAGAGACATGGAAATTATCCATTCGACTAGTGAGCAAGATCGAGATAAACATTCTATCATACCACATGATTATACAGTTCAAGAAGGTAAATTCCTTCAACTTTTTGTATTAATTATAACTTCTGATTTGAATGAATTTCATTCAAGCAATGATTGCAGATTTAGAGAATGTCAAAAGCATTGAAGGAGACATTGATAATGACGAAGCTTCAATGGAGCTCACTGTCTTGAGGAGCACTCTTAACATTGGAGTGCAACGGAAAGACGAGGCTGAGTTCAACTATGTGCAAGCAATCTTACAAAAATCTGGATTCATTGGCGAAGATTATCTCAGGGAATTATACTCACCCGGCCATCCAACAAACTCTGAATCTGACAAAGTATTCGATGAAGAACTTCTGTTCGATCTTGTCAATGAAGTTTTATTGAAAATTTACAACAGTTCATTCACATACTGCCCATTGTTATCACATTTGGTTTCGCGCACACGACCAGTGCCTTCAGGATCACATCTGCTTCAGGAGGTGTGGGCAAACATTAGTTGGCATCTCAGTTCTCAAATGCAGGAAGATGAGGCTGTAGAGTCACTTGTGGCTCGGCATTATGCCCGGAATGATGGATGGATGAATCTTCAGCATGAGATTGAGATTGTGGGGCTTGAATTGGAGGATATAATACTCGATGATTTGCTCGATGAAGTTGTATATCAATTCTACAAATTTTATCATCAATAATGATTTTCGTATGTTGCACATATGCGTCTTCGTATTTTCCATTTATATGTTCCATTCTATATGAAAATATTAATAACAAGGCCGGCGATTTCAAATTAGTACGAGATTAACAGAAAGATATCAAAATACAAACTTGTATTTAAATGGCACAAAAATCATTTTGAGAGCTCTTATTTACATCTCTGCATATGTATATATGTACAAATATATATGCTGCTGGAAATGATGGTTCTCACATTATGGATTAAACAACAGATGATATGATTTTTCACAAGATACAGCGAAAAGCATGCGCATCGGCAACAACAAACGGAAAACAATCGCCTTCATATTGGGTTGCCTGGCATCAAGAGGCTTGACCGGGTAACCATTCAAATTTCGTGTCCTGTTCTTTTTTGCTTCCTTGCGAATTTCTCAGATATTGACTTGTGGCTGATTGGTTCATCTCGAATATGAATCTCATGCCCCGGATCTGCACAAGTGACCAGATGATTTGTTAACCATCATCTTCAAATAATGAAGCAATGCAATAAAGTGAAATATTCGAGTTAAGGTAAAAGTAAAGCATGGTCTTGTTTTCAATTTATTTTGAAGAGTCTCTTTGGGAATTTTTCTTTTGCATTCATCAACTTACCTCAATCAAGCAACCTGAGATTAGATTTATACGTTTTCCGGACGGTACTTCTTTGCTGTTGATGAAGATTGAACCCTTCCCTACATTGATCATGAAAAATAATCCATCTTGCTCCAGCTTGATAATTGCCTGGATAGAATAACAAAACAGTGAGGGTCAAGCAGTATAAATGAGATGGAAATTAATAAGCTAATTTAGCATCCACCCACAAGAATTAAAACAGGCTTCTTTTAATAAAAAAAAAAATCACAAATATCTTGTCAAGATACATCTTAAGCCTTCAGAATGAAGTTGAGAATTCATGATCAACAAGTTATGAAGAGCGAAAAAATCACCTGACGACGAGATATTTTTTTAGTGTGCCCTTCTCTTCCAAGATCAATATCAACCTTCACACCTTCTGTCGCTCTACCAAGTGACACCTAAATTTGAATGCAAAGATCATGTTATTTAAGCATTAGATGTTAAATATCAGAACATATCAAGGAAGATGCTAGATAAATGTGCTGCCAGTTAGTTGAAAAATGTTTAGCAACTTAATTGAGATAAGCATTTGGTTAACTGCAAAAGTAATGGATATTGGATACCTTAGGAGACTTAATATAATACTTCAAATGGCGGCCATAAAAAACTGCAAATGCTCCATGACGCGAAATAGCTCTATGCATATAAGAGTGGGCACCTTGCTCGAGCCTTATGATAGCCTTCTTAGTGTCCATGCACTGATACCTTGAAACTTTCACAACAACATTAAAGGATCAGCTCTATGTCACATATACATATATACACAAGAATCAGATTATATATCCACTAAAGTAAGGTAATGGCATGCAACCATCAGCTTCTGTAAATAAAATAGAAAAGACAGATTCAACTTTCCAAAGTGGCAGACACTGGTGCACATCCTGTTTAAGAAACAAAAGAAACAAAAGAGCAAATAATATATACAAAACAACTTTTTGAACAAGAAACTTGCACCACGTGATTATGAAGGTGAGATAGAAGAGATACCATCCAGGCATGCTCATATGTTGAGTAACGAGAACTTGAGTGGTCTAACAAGATTTTTCAGCAAGAAATATATGGAAAAAGCAGCACGGACATGCTCATACGACATGCACATTTGTGCAAAAGGCCATATCAAGCATATTTCCTGATAGTTTCATAGATAACAACAAAGAGGCATAGTGTAACTCAAGAAAGAACAAAACATGGTAAACTAGAATCCTTCAAACTCTAGATACTTAGAAGAAAGGAAAGTACTACCTGCCTTGGTGAAGAGATATGGTTCCTGGTCATATGGACCCAAGTCCATATCAAGTATCTGCAAGGACCATAAAAATTTGAAGGCCTTCTTCACTGGATACAAGTAAATTACTTAAGCTCAAAATAAAATTTTTTTTACCATAGCCTCAATGTCAGAGAAGTTAGGTAAATCATTTTCACTATCAGATAAATGATCTTCTTGATCTAATTCCGATTTGATCTTCTCTGGATCTTTGTCAAGCATTTCTCCAGAACTCTGTGGTTGGTATACCATGTGGCCTTGCATTTCCACTTGCACCTCTGTTTCTTGTTTACATATATCAGATATGTTAGATGGATAGAGCTTTGCTAGGTCAGAACTTTGAATTGGCATCTTTCCAAAGCTGGTAAAATCACCATCATGTTTCCCCAGGTTTAAACCTACACTTTCTTCCTTTGAAGCAGACATGGCACCAGATTGTAGGGAAACATTAATTGAAGTGCAGGAATTTGGATCACCAAAAGCAACACCAATTCTGGATCCACTCCCAATAGCCTCAGCTTCCAACCTACAGCCATCAGATGAGTGTCTATGACCCACACTTGACAACATAGGCAATTCTGTCTTGAAAGAAGATATAAAAGGTTGTGAAATAGGTTGTACATCAGCCTTCCCGCTGTCTAAAGCCTTGTTGGAGGGGGAAACGGATGCAGACTTTTCAATGGGATTATATTCGAAATCAGGAGATTGTGGAAGCAACTGATCAGGGACAAAAATATGATCATTACATGGGATTTCTGGATCCTCTGTGTTCAATACACAGGCCATAAAACATTCATGAGACTCAGTATTATGAGATGCCTTAGATGTCATACAAGAATCATTCATCCCAGAAATGCAAACACTATCATTACCATCATGGTCAACATTTTTCTGCTCATGGAGATCACTTGATTTCTCCAAACATGCAAAACTGGGACTTACAGGGCATGCACCAACAGTCCCTATGGCACCAAGTTCAGTTGAACCACAGGCATTTTCTGGGTGTTGGTTAGAGTCACTAGGGGAATTCAATAGAATGGAATTTAGACTATTAAAGCATGGATTTTCCCAATCATCCGTGAAGTTCATATATGAGCTAGAAATGTCCATATATTCACTGTCTACTACTGTTTTTGAAGATTTTAATGCACCATCAGAAATCCTTTCATTCAATTCTGCTTCTGACATGGCACCATGACATCCTGGTGAATGCATTTCCTCAATATTATCAAAGTCTAGTAATGCTTCTGCCCCTTGATTGTCTTCAAAGTGTCTGTCAATAGCAAAAGTTGGCATAGAAATGTCATTCATTGTTCTCCACATACTAGGAACACCTGGTTCCGGAGAAGAATATCCAAGTTGATGCAAGGAATCACTACATTCTGGAATTTGTGAGATTAAGCTATCACTTCCATCAAAACCACAACAATGATGGTCACTCAAAGTAGAATCAAACGCATGTACATTCTCTGTTTTTATACCATCATTTTCATATGTGTTGTTCATCTGCAAAGTTTCTGGCTGCCCAACTTCCTGCACATCTTGGCAGATAACGGACGAACCTAACTCCTCTTTGACAGTGTGAGGTACATCATTCTGTATGAAATCATGCTGAAACGGTTGCTTTGCATTATCAGCTTCTGGTTGATCAACTGATGGCATCATTACCGGGAAGATGCAATCATTGGCCGCCATTTCAACAGGAAAGCTATCGCTAACATCATTCATATGCCTTGTATGAAACACATCAGCCGCAATATTATCATTAGCAACAGCAGAATCAGCCATTGGCAAGTCAGGCAAAATATGTGAAGCACCAACGCCAAGGTGCTGATGATTATTGATGAAAGGCTCCTGAACTTTGGAACTGATAGCAATGGCATCACTATTGACTATGTGAGCAGAGTGAGAATTTAAATTCTGTTGAAATTCAGTAATATTCCCAGGAAAATGTGAAGTTGGACGCACAAGAAAGCCCAAATCAGCAGAGCTGTGAGGTTCACTGCAAACTCTCTTTCGCAAGGCATGGTAATGGCTTCTTACACTATCCCCTTTTCTTTTACCGGGATGTTCCTTTCCTCTCAAACAGGAAATGCGATTAGCTTTGGGAGCATTGGAAACTGATAACTCAATCTCAATCTCAATAATTCGAGCCGATGCCTCTTGTGCAGTATCTGAATCATAGAGAAGTGAACGCCACCTGTCTTGCAGCTCCTTAATAGTATATCGGCGAGAAAAACGAACCGCACCTTTAGCCAATGACTCCAAAGAAGCACCGGCCTCTCACACATGAGGGACAAATATAAGATTTTCTAGCCATGCAAATCAAGACAAATTCCAAAAGAACATATTCATGCAAGATCAATCGTAGTTCCAAAACCAGCAGCAATTTATCATTATCATCAATCAGGCTAATCGTATGGATGATGCAGCAGCATGAGATCATAACACACAAAAACAACATCAAAGTTGAGCATTCTCGAACACTAAGACAGCAATTTGAGGTCCAATTACTAATAAAAGAACCATAATTCTTCAAAAC
Source organism: Dioscorea alata (assembly GCA_020875875.1). Taxonomy (NCBI): domain Eukaryota; kingdom Viridiplantae; phylum Streptophyta; class Magnoliopsida; order Dioscoreales; family Dioscoreaceae; genus Dioscorea; species Dioscorea alata. The sequence goes on from CM037019.1 coordinate 19,798,333, forward strand.
AAGCACAAATATCAAAAACTTGGAAATAATGGTTAAAATCTTAAACAAAATACAAGAGAAAGCAGGGAAAACAAGTAGAAAAGCATTGGCGATTACCTCAACGGCGTTCTTCAGCAGGAGATCGTCCTCCGGGATCCAATTCGCTAGTGGCGCGAGAGCGCCCATTTCCTCAAGAGCAATCCTTAGCACAAGGGATTTGGGAATTTAGGGTTTTTCGAATTTGGGGGAGATTTCAGGGTTTAGGGTACTGGACTCGAAGTTTTCAAACTGCAAAGAATAGCATGGGCCACAGGCCTTGGCCCAACACCAAAACTATTGGGCTTAGACTCAAAACCAATCCAGCCCAACAACCCTGAAGATATATATAATAAAAATTTATAATATATCGACATTTATTTAACAAATAATTTTAAAAACAAATTGAAGGTACTCTTTATGTGAGAAATCACTTTTCACTCCGCACATTGCCTTAATTTTGACTTTGGCTAAAAACAAAAAACACAAAATAACATTAGTAAAAAAAACCATGTCATAATTTTGTTGGAGAATTGATTTTAATTGTATTCGAGTACTTTTAAAATTTAAGCCATGGGACTATAGAAACTTTGAATAAACGGTATACTACGAGACCCAATAAACAGTGAATGAACAATATCACCGATGCAGGATTGTGAACCATGTCTATTTATTCACGCTATGTCGGTGTCAGCAGAACGGAGATTCTTGCTTCCCTTGATTCATGTGTGAATTTCATGAATAATTTCTAGGCTTCAATGAGCAACAAAATATGATTGATCAAGATATGAATGTTGTATGTTACTCTTGTTTGTTTCAAGCAGCATGTATGCTCCTCTCACCAGAAATCTCTGCAAGAGCACAGACCATCTCTGAAATGATGAAATCGATTTCGGTCTCTAACGACGATGTCCCGATCATAAACTTTAGATATGAACTTAGTAGCCAAGTGACAATCAGCGCAAACTCTGAGGTTCTTGGCAATCCTTATCGTCGTCCTGGGAGCTGTCTTTAACAATGCGAAAGCAATGGCTAATTTTTCACTATGCTGATGCAATGCATCCTCTTTATCTTCCTCATCAATGTCTAATAACACCTCAGATAACACTGGAACATACCCGGCTAATTTCAACTTCCTCCCCATCTCTTCAACCATATCAAACACATCTCTGTACTTCGAATGCAGCTCATCTCCGGCAATGAACTCGTGAATTTCACCGTTGAATTCTAACAAACTACAACCCGGGACCTTCTTGATCCCTTGTTTGCTCATAACCTTCCTTATCTCCGACTTCTTCTCCCATCGGCGGGACAATGCATAGACATTCGATAACAATACATAGTTTGATCCGTGCATAGGTTCATCTGCGAGGAGATTTCTTGTGATGCTCTCTCCGAGCTCGAGCTTACCATGAACTCTACAAGCACTGATGAGTGTTCGCCAAATGACCGGATTCGGGCTCATTGGCATAGATTGCACAAACTCCATAGCTTGTTCAACCATCCCTGCTCGGCTAAACAAATCCACCATGCAACCGCAATGCTCAATCTTCGGCTCAATGCCGAACTCGCTCTTCATCGATGTAAAATAACGGCGACCTTCATCAACCATACCGGCATGGCTGCACGCAGAGAGCACGCCAATGAACACAACATCATCGGGCACGACACCAGCAGTTCTCATCTCCTCAAACACGGCAACAGCCTCCCGGCCACGGCCATGCATAGCAAGACCATCAATCACTGAAGTCCATGACACAATGCTTCTCTCAGGCATTTCTACAAACACCTTCAGAGCACCATCAATGTCACCACATTTGGCCAAAGCGTCGAGCAGCGCGTTGCAAAGAGGCAGAGTCTTGGGAATCCTCTCCCTCTCGACGAAGGACTTGATCCAGTGGCCGAGCTCTAGCGCGCCCAAGTCCGCGCACGCAGAGAGGACGGCGACGACAGTAACCTCGTCGGGACGGACACCACTCACCTGCATTTCACGGAAGAGGGCCACGGCTTCGTTGGAGAGCCCCGAGCGAACGTACCCGCCAATCATGGCGCTCCAAGAGACAACATTCGTCTTGGGCATTCCATCAAACACCTTGCGCGCGGAGTGAAACCCACCAGAACAACAAGAGTACATATGAATCAAGGTGTTGCGGACGAAGAGGTCGTCAGCGAAAGTGAACTTGATGGCGGCGGCGTGAGCTTGGGGGCCGAGGAGGTGAGGAGAGGGAGCGGCGGCGATGGCTTTGAGGAGGAAGGGGAAGGTGAACTTGTTGGGCAGGAGGCGGCGGCGGAGCATAAGGGAGAAGTAAGAGATGGCGAGGAGGTTGAAGGAGGGGAGAGAGGAGTGGGCGAGAGATCGGATGAGGGTGTTGAAGAGGAAGGAGTCATAGAGGTGAGGCGAAGAGAAGGGGGAGAAGAGGAGGGAGAGGGAGGAGGAAAGGGAGGAGAGGGAGGAGGAGGTGGAGGTGAACTTGGTGAGGACGAGAGGGTTGGAATGGAGGCCGAGCTTGAGAAGATGAGCTTGAGCTTGGTGGAGCTTGGGAATGGAGTCGCAGGTGTCGAGAAGTGAGAGGAGGTATTGCTCTGCTGCTCTTCTTTTGCTGTTGCTTTTGTTCATGGGTTGACGACGACGACGACGCTGATGCTCACTTGAAACTCCATGAAATATATAATAATAATAATAATAATTATTATTATTATTATTATTATTATTTTAATTGATAACTGATGTTTATTTTAAATTAAAAATATTGATAATTTAAAATTTATAAAAAAAAATTATATTAAAATTTAAAAATATAATTTAATAAAATGTATTTGTTAAAAATGATTCATTCAAAATTAATGAATAAAAAGCAGCAACCAATGTTGTAGTATTGGCTAACATGCTATTGCACCATATATTGGAAAAGAACCTACCATAGATGATGTAATGTAGTACACAATATCAAACAATAATAACAATGAAATTAAATACAAAAAGGATCAACATGTCAATAGAGAGGAACCCCCAAAAATTAATGTCCCTTCTACTCACATTCTCAATCCTCTTTGGCAGTAAAAAAAACAAGGAGCAGCTTGTCTATGGGTGGGAAAAATCAAATCATGTACAGACACTAAATCAAAACTGAAGGGAAAAATTAGTGAAAAAATACAGGCTTTTTCCAAGTAATGTTAGGTACAAGGGCTGGAAAAGCGAGCTAAAATTTCCTGTCAGTGGCCCTGGGGAGGAAAACTCTTTGATCATAGGATTCCCCAAATCCTTCTTTTCCTCTTGTTCCAAAACATACAAAGGAAGCAGGCGCCCCAGGCCTAAAGAATCAGAGCAATGCGCTCTATCGGCGTCATCTTCAGGATGGGAAAAAGAATAGCACTCTGGCCAAATGCTCTCAAAGAATAATATAGATAATGCACTGATGAGAAAACCGGGTTGTTCATTGAGCTGATAAAGATTTCGTACTTTCTAGCTTGTTTGATCGACACATGCAGTCCGGGCATGGGTACGTGTATATTGAATCGTTTGCTCTTTTAATCTCTATACCCTTGGAATCACTGTGAGCTCGTATGTTCAGCAATTGATGCTTCAAAGCCTTCCATCTGTTATCACAAAAAGGCAATTGATGTGTAAAAATAATTCTATTCCTTTCTCCAAACCTTCAAAAGCGTAGACACAAGAGAGTAATTCACATGGTAGAAAATTTAGCATTTGAGTAGGCAGATAAGGTCAGACGTACCCAATATTTCGATTGTCAAACAATAAAGCTAACTTCTTTTTATCAGGTTTGATGGTCTTGGAATGTCCACCATATAAATATCTCCTATGGCCAATTAGAAAATGAGGGAAGTTGCCACCTTGAGTTGTCACAAATACTTCACTATGAAGACACACACTGTAATCTATAGCAGCCATCCTTGAGGAATAATTCTGAAAGTGAAAACTACAATTAAAGCATTTACTATTGTAAAGATAGTAGAATGAGCAAGCAAGTTCACCTGATAACTGAAAACAGCATGTCCATATTACCTTAAAGGGAGCAAGTTCTTCAGCTGATGCCAGCATCTCTTTAGTTTGCAAGAGGGGAAACATCTCAAGAAGTGGACCCATGACTTTCTCTGCATTATAGATCTTTCCAGAAGCCAGATAAAGTAAAGTATTGTTACTGAAACCCATGCCTCGGAGCATCAAGCCAACCTGAAAGAAGTAGATGCTCATCAGACCAGCAAAAATTTTGTTCATCAAATGTCACTATTATCTTCTATATACTACACACACACACATATATATACATTTGTTAAAGCATCAAATATATTTGCCAAAAACTAAGCTGACACCAGCTTGCAGTAGTAGAATGAAAACATACAACACACAAGATTTTACTAGTGACCATAAAAAGGTTAAAACAAAGAGGAATTGAGGTAACTACTATAAATTTGTCAGATGCTCTTCACAAGCACACATCACAGCCTATAAAATCAAGTTGATAAATAGGAACAGGTCAACAAGCCAATCTTTGAAGTAACTTAACAAGAACCACTATCCATAGATATCCCCACTATTTCATTTATTACATCCTACCCATCATCAAGAATATTCAAACATTTGAAGAAATGGTCCCATTGTCCCAACCTGATCAGAAAAAAAGGGACAGAAATACTGTTCAAACAATTAGGTAATGTTGGCGGCAACTGGGAAGGACTGATGCGGTCAATCTAATGAGAGCAAAAAATAAATAATAAAATAATATGAAAACATGAGCGGTCAACAGTCAACTAGCAATCTAGTAAAGAGCAAAAGCCATAAGTCAAGAGCATTACTTGGGTTAAAGCTCATGCTACCATATAACTTTGAACTGTCTCACAAGGCAATAAATCATTCCACAAATAATAATGCATACCTCCAAAGGTGTAAGGGGGCATTTACCACTGATCCTAATCACACCAGGACGTATAACACGTCCACGTTTGGTGAACTTTCCTCTCCAACCCCTTTCTCTTGCTGCGTCCATTGCTATCTTCTCTTGCTCTCCACCATCAAATACACAACAAGAGAAGGCAACCATATCCTGCACAAGATGGAATAAATACTAAATCTACAGTATCTACACATAAAGTACTTGGAATTAAAAAATTTGAGACAGGAGTTACAAAGAGAATTCAATAAAATCCAACCTCTTCAAAGCGGAGATGAACCGCAATATATCTCCCATCGCTATCTGCACTACGTTCTTTCATTCTAGAAACCAACGTTTCGGCCAAAGTTGATATAGATTTTGAAAATCGTAAGGCTTCAAAATTTGCCAGACACCTTAGCCGTTGGACAACTGGAGGGGCATTTAATGACAACCGATTTGCAAAAGGAGAAATCCTTATAAACCTAGATTATTCCATTTTTTTTTTAAAACAAAGCAGTGTGAAATTATTTTCCAAACATCATTCATCAACAACATCAAATTAATAGCTCAAAGGAACGCAACAGATACATCACTTGCTTGGAAACTTTATCCTGAAGTCCTGTTATGTCTTAATTCATAAGAAAATTAATAGTGTATGCACAAGTCCCAAGAATTTATACAATATAAGTCACAGATCCTAATAATTGCAATATATACACAAGTAACACAACATATTCTTCGTAAGACCATGCTTTTTTTCGCCTTGAGAAACCCCTTATATTGAAAATATCTATCATGAAAACATTACTCTCTACTGTGACCAGTAAATTAATCTTCAACGGATAAAAAACATGCCATGGAATTAAAGGAAAACCTCTTTAATGCTCTTTGGAATAACCACCATATTTGTAGTGGCAATTATTTTAAATGACAGCAAACTATAATATAAACAATTTGCAGATCACAGGTTTGTGATGCTTACCTTTCTTCAATTAACTTTGGCAGGACCACATCCTTATAATGATGAATTGAAGACCAGGCTTTTATCCTGAAGTTGTGAACATTGCTCATATTATAATCATATCGTTCCATGATGAATTCGGGTACCTTGCTGACTACTCGCACATCATTTATAAGAGTGGAGATGAAGTGATCTTCATCATAAATATCGCTAAATTTGCTGTAAGAGCAACATCCACAATAAGAAGATATAAAATTAAATGAGAAGTTAAAACCTTATCAAGTTAAGCAATGTGATTTACTCACTTAAAAACAAATGAAAAGTTATAAGCTCAAATATAAATCAGCCATATAACTAAACGAGTAGTTCTGCCAAAATAAGATATTACAAGACAACATCAGCATGGTAAGAACTGTGCCAGATGAAACCAGGTCCAGAAATCAATGAACATAAGAAATCAAATAGTAAATCTGGGATGTCACGGTAAAGTGAGTACAAACGTCATTTAGGATATAGGATTATACTAAAGGGAGCGTAACTATGATTTTACAATGGAAAAATGACCAATAAACCAAATCCACACGTCACCCAGAACAACATATGAGTGGTTGAGGTTTTTGATAAGTCTCATTCAGTGAACTACAGGAGAAAATCAATGTTGTTAAGGGCGCAAGGCGCACCCGAGGCACTAGGACCCTTCTATCGCCCAAGGTGCAAGGCGTAAAAAAAAAAACAAGCGGCTGATCGAAGTAAGGCGCACACAAATAAAGAATATATATATATGATAGAGTCATAGACAAGTAGAAATCTTAAAGCCTTAAACTCTAATATTAAACTTGTCTTATCTTAAAGTCAAAATTCTATTCCTAAAATCATAAGCAACTAATAATCATCATCATTAATGTCAAACTCTAAATTCATGTTTTCATCTTCTTTTCCTTGTTTAGAATCATAACCATCGATGAGGATCTATATAAAATAGTGAAATATCTATTGCTTAGTTATTAGATTCTATTCTTTTAAGAGACTCAGAGACTTTTCAAATACCAATACCTAATAAACTGTGGCTCTTTTAAACAATAGAAAACCAACATTTTTTTCAATCAGGCATGCCTTTTTTGTGCCTTGGGCTTCAAAAAAAAGGCGCAAAAAAGTGCAAAAAAGCCTCGCCCGACTAAAAGCGCCTTGCCTTAGATCCTTAGAGGCGCTAAGGAGGGTTAGCGCTGCACCTGGGGGCCTAGGAGCGCGCCTTAACAACACTGGAGAAAATAATGTAATACAAACATATTCCATGCAAAAATGACATGATAGTACCTCAATATAGTGAAGCACACATATCAGAATGAATCAAAGTAGGAACTAATAAGACTTCAACATAGTAAAGCACAAATATCATAATGAATCACAATAGGACGCAAATAAAACTAGCAAGGAGTAGTCAGCCAAATTAAGTTATTAGCTCTTTTTTTTTCCCAAACAGCAACATAAATGACAGAGTGATTAAGGAAGGATAGATAGATGAACCTAGGATCTCGCCATATGCTGTGGTAGTGAAAGTTTGGTATAACAAGTGTTGCATTCAGGTATCCTGCAACGGCAACTGCATTACATATCTATCAAAACAAAGAACAAACGGCATATCAGCTATTTGGACAAATATTGATTTCATTAAAACCATTACAAATAGCACACTATAACAAGGGATGAAACAAGAAAACTACCGATGTTCGTTGTTGATTCAACCCTCCATTTGCCTCGACAAATATGTAACCATTTGATTCAGGCAAACCTGAACAACACAGGAAATTGTTGTCATATTCAATTGTTTTAAGCAAGATGAACACAAAAATTGAGGAGATTTGTGAGAAGTAGATCTCAGCAAATGGGTATTCCTGCCTGCATTGGATGGGTGTATTAGGCGCCATTTCTAAGTCACATCAGGCCATGGAAACTCAACTTTTTGAGAAGGCTAGCAGAACAACCAAATAACACAAGGTTTTAAAAGATAACTAACATACCATTTGTGGACTGATTTATGCAAGGTCTCCAAACACCGCCTTTGTATGCGTGTTTCCATACAGTTGCTAACTACAACAAAATCAAAAGCTTAAGTGATGGCTGTAGAGAGACTTAAATAATGATCAAGTAAATTTAGGAAATAGCACATTTTCCTTGAAAAATTATATTAATAAAAAAAATGATGTTTGTTCGTTAATCTCGATCTTCAAGACATGTTTAACACTTAAAGAACAAATTAAAGTGAATTGCAAAATGTGCTCTAGTTGTATTGTCATCCAACAAAAGAAAATTCTACTTTTCACAATAAAAAAAATGATGTTTCTCCATTAATCTCAATCTTTAACACTCACAGAACAGTGAATTACAAAATATGCTCCAGGTGCATTGTCATCCAACAAAAGAAAATTCTATATTTCACAATAAAAACAAAATCTCTAATCAAACCAGCTACAGTACAACATTTGATCAACGAGAGAGCTATGATCTAATGTAGTTCCATAGTAAAACCAGCCAATGATCTCATTCTTGAAAGATCTCTTGATAACATGAAGAACTAGGACAAAGTCAAAAGCCTCAAATAATCCAGATTTACACGAATCAAATGGCAACTAAATAAACAACAAAATAAAGAAAAAAAAAAAAAAAAAAGAGATTTCAAGAACTAACCCCGTCTGAAGAGTTATCAGCATCCATTGAAGGCCGGAGGCGCTGGTACAGCTCAGGGCTCCGATAGACAGACCCCGGCGCCGGGCGGGAGATGATGCTAGGAACGCTATCAAGAGACACAGTACCCATATAAAGCAGCATCCCGGAAACATATATCAACGGAGCGAAGAGAAATATCCCTTGCCGCCGGAGCAGCAGCGAGAGGAGCATCCACGCCGCACGTTGCATCAGACTACGCGGCGGTGGCGGAGGCCGCCCCCCGCTGCTTTTCGACGGTCGACGAACCAGTCGTGGCGAAGACCTCCGCGGGGAAGCCGGCGGGGATGGCGACCCGCCGCCACCTCCGCCGCTGCCGCTGCTTCCGAGCCTATTATACGCCTGCAGCTGCATCGCGGCAAGGCGATCCAACCCGATCCCGCCGATCCGAGGGGCACGATCGGTGGCTTGTTCTACAGAGGCGAAGCCGCCATGGATTCCGGCTATGAAGCTTCTCGGAGTTGTATCGATGCTTCTCTTGGGGCAGGGGAAACGAGAGGGAAATGGAGGGCGGTGAGCATACCGCAAGGCGGTGATAATACCGCCTTTGCACGTGCGAGAAAGAGGAAAAGAGAACGGGTGGTGATGGGTTAGGCCTGCTTTTTCGCACGGTTGGACGGGTGTCAATCTCCGGCCCGTTGATCTCGGTTACTTGGGCTCTTTAAAGCCTTTGGGCCGTTGGATCGTTTTACGGGCTCGTCTTTGTTTGTCGGGTTATTTATTAGATAACCCCCTGTGTTTTTATTTTATTATTCTCTTTCATTGCCTCGCCCCCAGAAATTCACGATGAGTCCCTGCATTATATTAACTCTTGACTTTGGCCTATTAATCCCCAATATATATATATATGAATATTTATAAGGGAAAATATAAAAAAAGAAAAAATCTATATATATTAAAAAGAAATTTATATAAATGTAATATGATATTTTACAGAGGTATATATGTAAAAAATGCAGTCTAGTGTAAGGGTGTAATCGATCAAGCTCGAGCCAAGTAGTAGCGAGCTTGAGCTCGAGCTCAACTGAAAATTACGTACTCAAAACTCAACTTGAGTTCGATCGAGTATTCATTTTATAGCTCGAGCTCGACTCAGTATACAAATTGAGCTACTCAAGCTCGCTCAATTAAGCTCAAAAAAGTTAAAAATGACCATAAATATTATGCTCAAGCTCGAAAGTTTTTTCTCTTGATTTTCATCAAATAAATCTAATATTATATATATATATACATATATGCTCGATTAGGTTCGAGAACACTCGAGCCAAGTATCATAATACTCGAATTCGGCTTGCTCGACTACTCGAGTTCAAGCTCGGCTCGACCGAGACCAAACCGAGTTCGAGTTTTTACCGAATAAAGCCCAAGTAGCTTGCGAGTAGAGGTGTATCAATTACACCCCTAGTCAAGGGCAGTTAGAAATTCGAAAAATTTTCGAGGGGTTTTGAGTAATTAGAAGTTCTTCACTTTTCTTTCGCAAAGATCTCTCCTTGAGACTTGAGAGGGAGAAAGAGAGAGGGATGTGGTGGCGGCGCGCGGTGATTGCGCACTCTGAGAAACTATTGAGGAATTCATTCAAGTCTCAATGGCTTGCTCCTTCGTTTGCTTTCTCGGAAATGGCGAGCAAGAAAGGAAAGGCGGCTCCTTTGCAGGTATATAACTCAATCACAAGCTCTCTCCTTTGGATTGTTGTGAATCCGCTTTTGCTTTGAAAAAAAATTCTTCCTTTTTCTTGTTCTTTGTAGTTTTTTATTCAAAGGAATTAGATTTTTAATGTGTGATTGGTTACTGATGTGATTATGGATTGAAGTTGTGGACAATTGCTTATATGTGTGAGATAAGATTGATTTGTTTCTGGTTTTGAGTTTTGATTTTTTTTGGTTTTTGTAGGAGAGGAAGATGAGAGATAAGTTTAGGTTGTGGGCTAAGGGAGGTGAAGGTGGGAATGGTTGTTGGAGCTTGAGGCGCAGCCGCACTGACAGGCGTGGCAAGCCTGACGGTAGGAACTGAGTCTTATGCATGTTTTCCTTTCTGGTTGTTGCTTGAGCTCAAAGAATTCAATTTGTTATTTCAATCTAGACATTAGTTGCAGAACATTCCACGAATTCACATTGATAGGAACTGAAAGTTCTCTTTGTGGTTGTTGCTTGAACTCAGAGAATTCACATTATTTTCTCAGTCTACTCTTTTAGTTGTTAGGAAATGAATTTCTCTTCCTGGTTGTGGCTTGAACTTGAAGAATTCCTTTTTCTTTTATTGTTATTACTGAATCTGCACTTTTAGTGGTTGGCATGACATCCAATGATTGCATTAGTAGGAGCCTGATTTATCTTTCAGATAGTTGCTTGAGCTCAAAGTTTTCACATTGTTTTCTCATCTACCTAAATTTTAAACATCTAATGAATTCACATTGGTAGGTATTAAATTTCTTGGTCTGTTTCTTTCTGGTTGTTGTTTGAACTAGGAGAATTCACATTATATTTCCAATCTAGCCATTTAGTTGCTGATATCCCATGAATTCATATTGTCTGGAATGAATTTCTCATTGTTGAATGATCTCGAAGAATTTACATTGTTTTCTCAATATTCAGCTTGAGTTGTAGACATCCCATGATTAATGTTGGCTTGAATTGGATTTCTCAGTGTCTGTTCCTTTCTAATTGTTGCTTTAACTCAAAGAACTCACATTGTTTTCTCAATCTACAATTCTAGTTGCAGACGTCTCATGAATTCACATTGTTTTCTCAATCTACACTTTTTGTTGCAGACATCTCATGGATTGGAACTGAATGCCTCTGCATTTGTTACTTAGCTCAAAGAATTTGCATTCTTTTCTCAATCTACACTTTTAATTGGAAAATTATTCCTATATGACTTAACTTTGCTTAAGTTTGCTTGTGTCTCTTCTTAGGAAGTCATTCTTTAGTCTCTGTCTACTTGTGTGCCTTGAACTTGTTTTGTCCTTGAAGGGATTTGCTATTTATAGAAGCTATAATATATTACCAATTTAATTTTAGGTGGAAATGGAGGAAGAGGCGGGGATGTCATTCTCGAGTGCTCACCAGCAGTTTGGGATTTTAGTAATCTACAACATCACTTGGTAGGTCACATAGTTGGCTTGTAGAACCAAGTTCTTGTTAAATTTGATATGCTGATCTTTGCAGAACGCGAGAGGTGGCGGAAATGGTGTTTCAAAGAATAAAGTAGGGAGTCGTGGATCTGACAAGGTTATAATTTGTAAGAAGTTACTAATAGCCATTTCATGAATCCCTAAAGGCCAGTGCTCAATAATTTGATGAATATGTGCAATTTATTTTTTGATAGGTTGTGCAAGTACCGGTCGGCACTGTTATTCACTTAGTTTGCGGTGAAACTCCTTCACTTGTGGAAACTAATTCCTTTAAATCTTTAAAACCTTGGGAGATTCACAATTCCCCGGAAGCCGAGCCATCTAAATCAATCGATTTCATTGACAATAAGAGCAGTGCATCAGGCTCTCTGAAGAAGGGAAAAGTTGACGATATCAGGGGTCCTTGTGGCACGCCTCGAACAACCTGTGGATCTTATATTTTAGAAGAAGTTGAAAGCAAAAGGTATGCAGAAGTAAAACATACAGAGATTAGTCACGAAGAAGATGATGAAGATGTTTATGAAATGGACTTCGAGGAGGAGGAGGAAGAAGAAGAAGAAGAGATAGTAAATTATTCGGTTGCAGAACTAACACAAGTGGGACAAAGATTATTGGTTGCAAGAGGAGGTGAAGGTGGTCTTGGCAATGCTTCAATAAAAAAGGATAACAAGTATTTCAGAAACGGCAAAAGGTATGATGATTCTTCTGATTTGGAACATCTTGACGGCGAAAGAGAAGCCCCATTGACAGCTGGTCAGCCTGGCACAGAAGCCGTGCTTATATTAGAACTTAAGAGTATCGCGGATGTAGGTCTTGTTGGGATGCCGAATGCAGGTAAAAGCACACTTTTAGGTGCTATTTCAAGGGCGAAGCCGGCTGTTGGCCATTATGCCTTCACCACCCTAAGACCAAATATTGGAAACTTGACGTACGAAGACTTCTTTTCGGTTACAGTGGCTGACATTCCGGGGATCATTCGAGGAGCACATGAGAATCGAGGGTTAGGCCATGCGTTTCTCCGGCACATTGAACGAACAAAAGTTCTGGCCTATGTAGTAGATTTAGCGGCCACACTCGATGGTAAAATGGGCATTACACCATGGGAACAGCTGAGAGATTTAGTTTTCGAGCTCGAGTATCATCAGGAAGGTTTGTCGAAGAGACCGTCTTTAGTAGTCGCTAACAAAATCGATGAAGATGGTGCTGAGAGTGTTTACGAAGAATTAAAGAGAAGGGTCGAAGGTGTTATGATATTTCCCGTCTGTGCCGTCTTAGAAGAAGGTGTTCCGGAGCTAAAAGCAGGGCTCAGAAGCCTTATAGCTGGTGGCAAACAACAAGGGCTTGATCTTAATAAAATTATAGTGGATTAGTTTTGTTTTACATATGCTTGCTAAGTTAAACTTGCAAGATGATCCTTTTGTATGTGTAATATATAGATCGACGTATTTTGAATAACAATTGATTGACAATCAGTTAAGGTAACCGATTACAACAATGAATTTTCCCCTCCTAAGTTTTGAGATCACCAAGTTGAATCTCTGTTCAATCCTTGATGAAACACAAATGGATGACATTTAGACCAAATAACTGAAACAGAATGCTCAAGAATGAAACAGAAAAATGTTGCTCTTCATTAGCTAATCACTAAAACATAAGCTACATGCTTGTCTATCTATATACTTTGCGACCTGAGAATTTCTCGGTTACAAATAATTAATCCTTCGAAAACAACAAATACAAATTCGGTCCTTCTAACAACTTAAAAAGGCACTGCTAATGACAGAAAAACCATGCTTTGTTTGGCGTCCACCATCAATGGGTCAGCATGCATAATTTCAGGAGTAAATTTTCCATATACCAAGCCCATAACCTAATCGAATCAGCAAAAGCTCGAAAAGCATGTGAATAATGCTAGTCAGCCGCACTTTAGACCCGGGGATTTCAGACCAGGTGACAGACACCTCAATCATCGGGATGCCTAGCCGCTTGCATAAGTAAACAATCTCGACATCAAAGCACCACCTGCAGGCATAATCACTCATAAGGTTCTATACAAATATATCGTGTTGATTTATTTCTTTCCATTGATCTCCAGGTTCATTTTCAGAATTTGTGATCAATCTTAAACACAAGGCAGAACCGATGTTTTACAGAATAAAGCCTAAATGCTAGTAATTAGGAAATTAAATAAGAATAAAGTGATTAGTAATTGTAGACTATGTCATATAGAGGGAGAATGAATTAGTTACCTCTTTAATCGAACATTTGTGAATAGTTTTCTAGCAGCTGCTCTTGTAAACATCTTGAAGCCACACTGCAATTGCCATAAAAGACTCTAATTAAGAGGTTGAAGAAGAAATTAAGTTTTCTTCTTAAGCATGTTGTGATTTATTCATCTAGAATTGATCTAAATACTACTGAAGACAGGAAAGTGTCAGGGATAAAGTAGAATGATAACCTGTGTGTCACGAATTCCTGGACCCGCAGTTAATAGAACCACAAGATGGAAGCCTTTCATAAGAAAATTCCGATACCACTTGCGCTGATAGGAAAGAACAAAAGCCTATGAATCTGAGAGCTTGATATTGAACTAATTTCAATAACTAGAGTTTGATGAGCAGAAGCCATACTGTAGCAAGTGCTTGCTTTTCAAGATGAGCTCGAGAACCAAATGCAGCAACTTCATAATCAGATAAATTTCCAATCAACCTCGTAGTTGTTGCTGATGACACATTACATCTCTTCAACTTTTCAACCGATTCAAATATCTAGTTTAAAACAAAGGCAAATTTGTATCTTACTGTAAGTAAACACAAAGCTTGAAATTGTGACAAACATGAGAAAGAAAGAAACAATGGTATTGTAAGGTAAATATTTAACTACATTTTCAACAATCACTGGATAACATACCTGTGATTCAAGCTTTTCCAAATCTGTAATCTTGGTTGCTCCATCAGCATCAAGCATTAGAAGCAGTTCACCACGTGAATGGAGCATTCCCTGCAGCAGAGCAGTTACAAATCCAACTCAAAAAATTAATATATATATATATATACTTCACTGCTGAAGATGCCACTAGGAGTTTGCAGAAAAATCAGCAATACCACATTCAGACATATAATCTCTAGTGACAATATTATTTACCAGAGCACAACTTCCAAAATGAAAATGGGAGATCAAGGAAGAAGTTAATACCTTTCTGATAGCTTCCCCTTTTCCCTGATTTTGCCCGAGACGAATGACTCGGAAATTATCTATATTGTACTTCCGGACAAACTCAAATCCAACTTTCAATGTCTTATCAGAACTCCCATCATCAACTACAATAACCTATCCAATAACATAGCCAACAATATAAATCTATCATGCATTGTGCACTAACCAATTGAAGCGACAAACCAGCAGGGGAAGATTACACATAATCTGCTACTGCATGATCCTGTACCTCATAAGTAAAGGACTTATTTGAAGCTGAACGTTGTTGGAGATAACTACAGATAAAAGCAATTCAAATTAACAAGTATACTACTGCCATGAAAATTAAAAGTTGATTTATCAACAGCTGCCTAAATTTATAAGATAACAAACAAGAGAAGTGCAAGACAATTCCTACTCTTAAATAGCATGCATCGAAAAATTATGCCGCTCACAATTGGGAATAATCAACATAAAAAAAAAATCCCAGCATCATCAAGTTGTTCCAAATAAGGAAAGAAAGGGCACCAAGATAGAAGATTCTCACTCAAGTTGCCTGTATGACTTATCTTATATTCATATCAAAGCTCATGCAATGTTGATAAGCAAAAAAAAGAAAAACACACGGGGATACCAAGAAGTAGACATATTCAATGGCTCATTAACATACCGCTTTAATGTCAAAATGAAGTTACTCTACAAAGTACCACAAAACCCCTAATGATCAAATGAAGAACCAAAGAATGAACAACATCCTTTGCAACTGAATTCTTTAAACAATTTATCACATTTAACACTACTAATTCAGGACTAACATTCTGAGTTTGCCAAACGAGGAAAATGACTTAATATAAAATAATGAGGTTACCCAGAAATCTACCAGAAAGCCCCTAATGATCTAATGAAGAACTAAAGAACGAACAACATCCTTCGCAACTGAATTTTTGAAAAAAAATTATCACATTTAACACTACTGGTTCAGAACTAACGTTCTGATTTTGCTGATTGAGGAAAATGAGTTATTCTAACATAACAGCAACTAAAAAATACTCAATTTACTTACTTTAAAGTCTCAATAAGAGCCCCAGGAAGGCGATGCTCTTCATTGAATGCAGGGATTATCAAAGATATGTACTTTTCAGCAGGATCAAAGATGGACGGGCATGGAACCTGAAATGAGTACTCCAATCATCAACATATGATTAAAACAAGAGTTAAAAACTTTAATGTATATCTGAAGGATGATTCCAAAACACAGGGTTCTAATCCAAGTTCTAACCTTTTTCAATGAATTCGGATCTTCGAAAAAGGCATCAGAAGTAGCACTCCTTTCAAGACTAAAAAGAAAATCAACAATCAAACACCGTAAAAAGAGAAGGGGAAAATGGAATCAAAATCAAGTTTTTAATGGCATAGAAACAATTCAATAAGCAATTGTGCTTGAGCGATGAGCTTACGAGTGTTTGCATCCGATCTTTCGGAGGAATTCGAAGAGGAAAACCGCAACGCTAAGCGCGACAATGAGTAACTGAAAAACAAACATATAAACAAATCAAAGAGAAGAATGGCGAGCCTGAGATCGAGAGGATGGGTCAGAGCACGTTGGAGAAGACAATAGAGAAGGATTAGGGTTAGGGATGCGAACCAGAGAGGAGAGGAGAAGGAGGAGGGAGACGGGGAGGATCTCCGTCCAGCCTCCCATCGATGCCCGTCCTTGTGTTCTTGCTCTGAGTCTTCACAGTGATCCATATCTAAAAATATTTTCAAAATACTCTAAAATGTTTTAATTTCGTGAACGCGCAATAACTGCCCGTCTAGCTCAGTTGGTAGAGCGCAAGGCTCTTAACCTTGTGGTCGTGGGTTCGAGCCCCACGGTGGGCGATTTTCCGTATATATATACGTTTTTTAATAAAATAGAACCTTATGAAACTCTTTTTATTTTAATTTTTATCATTTAAGTTATGAATGAGATGGTACACTGGTAAGATGATGGCTTTTCTTTTTTCAATAATATTTTCTTTTTTTTTTCCCAAGCGCTGGTAAGATGATAGAAATAAGGAATACATGTGTGTGTGTATATATATATATATGAAAAATATATAGATTAACCAAATTACATAAGTTGGCCGTGATTAAATATGTTAAACTTTTATGTATGTAAAAAAAAAAAATCACAAGTTTCTAGAGCAAAATATACCTCATCCTGCTTTGTATGTCATAGACAAGCTATAATATATCACATTGAGTCATGATACTTTACTTTCCACACCAATTTGAGATTTTCCAATAAAACAACAAACTAATTATTTGTAAGCCTATAAATGTTGATAGAAATTAAAAATAAATCCAATCCAACAAGAAATCAACAACAAGACTAATTATGACTATAGCACACAATATATTTAAACAATATAGCAACTCATACAATAATATCTAATAAAAAGAAGCAACTCACATGTTGCCACAATTGCAATTACATTGATAAAGTATATAGTATCAATGCCATCAATGGCCCCTTTTCTCAAGCAAACATTTCCCTAGCGTGTCCTCTCAACAATCCACACACCTTCATTAGAATAAACAAAAAACACACACACCACACAAGGGTCAGCAACATTCCAATCAATCTCATCTAACAAAACTCAGAGCATACATATATTTAGTTCATAGATTACTACTACTCACCTGTTTGGAAGAAAGTCCTATCTTCTCCAAATCAGAAAGCTGCAATGCAACAATCACAATCTCATTATTGTTATTTGTACATACAATAAATTTTAAACTTTTATAGTACCGATTTCAAAGGTTTCGGTGAGTGTTCTCGTAGCTGGAGTATGTTTTCGGCTCTCTTCTCACCAATTCCCTGAGGTTGGATAACATGAATGGTTATTGACTGATGAAATGCAAGATTGTTTGTTTTTAAGTAGAAAGATGTTGTGATATTACCTTTAACTTCATTAGCTGTTCCCTGAGTTTGACACAGAAAATACAGGTCAGTTTATCATAATTGAATGCAATTGCAAATGCTACACAAATAGCAATAGCAAACTTACTTGCTGGCCACATTCAGGAAATCTAGATATTCTTGCACTAGTGACTCCTATATAAATCAGAATAAGCGAATCAGTATATGCATGAATATTGATTCTAAACCAAGGAGAATGAATGTGTTTCCAAACCTTCAAATTAGAGTTCGATGCATTGAATTTGCCTAGAGGGGAGTTGTCCATTCCAACTTTGTCATGGTCACTGAGTATAACATGGGGAGTTTTCGGAGCATTTGGATCTAACAGAACTACACATATTTTATTAGACATTAGATTCTCATTTTGTGCAGAATTATTAAGAACTGGGGAAAGAACTTTCTGGAGGGACTTCTGCAGTTCTTGCAACTGGCTCTTCCTTATTAAGGGTGTTCCAGGATTTTGATGTACTGGGGAATTCAGTTCATTCTTAAATGAATGTGTGTCTGGATCAACAATACAAAAGAAGTCACAAACTTTGAAAAATAAACAGCTTGAGTTGGTAATATATGGTCTAAATATTGAAAAAAATCATGCAGTACCTAGTAAATCAGATGCTGGATGCTTGTTTGGAGTAATGTTGTTGGAAATTGGTGATAAAACTTTTCTAAGAGTATTTGGTGGCACTTCTGATTTGTCACTAATCTGCAGTGATGCAATACTCTTCGTTGGAGAGTAATGTGACATTGCATCATCCAATGGTAAGCCTAAAAAAACAATAGAACTGCAGTTAAAATCTAGACGCTCTCATGCTATTCTAGAAACGAACAATATGATATCTGAGATCAGTTGAGATCAGAAGCACCTCTCACAGCATTATCATGAAGCTCACATCCTTCTGTAGCTTCTTTTACTAGTGGCATTGTATCCTGGTTTAAGCATTTTTCTTTGAGCAATGAGAAAAACTCCAAAATATTTTAACAATATAAAATCAAGTAAACAACTTCCACAAATATATCAGGCTACCGGTTTACATACCACAGAGGCAACATCTTGAACAACAACCTCATTTGCTGCTGTAGTTGACAATGCCGAATCAAATAGTCTCCTGCCAATGAAATGTAAATTTTATTTCTTAGTTTAGAGGAACACACATTACCTGTACCTGATTAGAAAAGACAGACAAGAAGAGACTAACCTGCCCTTACTCTCAAAAACACCATTTTCAGAGGCTTTTGTTCTTGCAGAAGATTGAATTGATCCTGCTTTTTTATGGTAAAGTGTAGAGTTTGGCGTCCTCCCAAAGAAGGGAGAACAAGGTCCATTCATTCTGTTTATACTTTTAGACTTGCCTTTGGATTCCAGCCAGAGTCTTAACTTTGCTTCCATGTCCACCTTCACTGTCGGAGTCTCCTTCTCTTTGGCACCATCCACATAGTTTACAACCTGGCGAGAGCGAGCAGCCAAGCTGACAGTATGAACAGCTTCCTGATATGATGATGGATTCTGCAGCAATACCAGGAAATTGTGTGAATTAGAGGGAGACTCACATCAAAGCACTATAAAAAAAGACGGCTTGAACTCTTAACAATGCAAGCAATCATCAAAGCGCGACTTGTTCCTCCCAGACAGTCCTGCAACACACGCGTCAGCTTGCTTGCTCTGTATGGAACCCGTGGCTCGTTGTTGTTCAGAGCATATATGACATTGGACAACGCAAGCAAGGATTGATTGATCTTTGCACTTTCCATGAGTCGGATCCCTTCATTACCAGTTCGTCTGTTATCTTCATTACCTGGTAGCAACCACAATCATTCCAGACAAACAGTTAAGAGGGACTTATAGAAATACTAGCAGAAGGAAAGATCAGACTTTGTTAAAGCAATCAAGTACCTGCTAAGTCTATCAGATTGAGCTTCCCTCTGACAGCACCATTGGAGACCGCAATGGTGAGCACTCCATGGCTCCTACTAGAGACATCATTCAAGCCAGTGTGTGCCACTTTTCTCCTCTGAATCCCAGTGGAGAAGACCTCATTGAACTCATCCATAGAATGCACCAGGACCTTTGATGCTCAAGAACCAGAGAGCTGATAAGCCACAGAAATCCACTCAAACACAAACAAACTTCCAGAAAAAAAAAAAATCTCACCCAAGAAAGGCCTTTGAGCTGAACACGCCCTTCCTTGTCATCAAGAGGAAGGATCTCCTTTGTCTTGGGCTCTAACAAATCATAGCATCGGTCCATATAAACTTCATAGTAAGAAATCTCCACCGAGCACTCTGACCCTCGGCACATGGACAGAATGCTTGACATGGCCAATGGAATGAGGCCAGGTTCTTCTTCAGTGCCCTAAAGATCAACAGAGTAAATACCAAATAAAGACTCATAAAACAGTAAAAAGACCAGCTTTTTCCACCCAATCAACCTGCATTGTGTATGTCTTTCCACTTCCAGTGGCACCATAAGCAAAGATTGTAGCATTGAGCCCCCGAAAGATGCCAGGAATCACCGTAGAGACCTCTGATTTAAAGATCTCATCCACACTGTTTTCTTGGATGAAGAAAGCATCCAACTTGTAGCACTCATTTCGACTGCAAAGAAAGATCAAATCAAAGAACAGAAGAAGCAAAGCATCACCAAGAACGCCAATTTCCCCACCTGGTCCATTGATCTTTCAGATGAACAGTGACCTCCTCTTCACCAGTGTCGTTCTCCGAATCAAGGACAGAGACACAAGGCACCGCGCCCTTTTCTTTGGATTGGGTCTCGCAAGGGAGGAAGGGGCGCACTCTGAGAACAACCCTCACTTGTGATGCCACTGAATGCTGGTGAGATTTCGCCATTGACGATGGAGATCAAGATCGAAAGAGAGAAGCAACGAAAATGGGAAAGAAACAGAGAGAAGTTTAGACCGTTAGAATGCCGTTGAGAACGAAGCCCATTCAAATTTGAAGCAGTGTGCGGTCTGTTGTCCTGCGCGCTCTAGTTTTGTTAACCTGTCCCCCTCTGAGGGACCTGAATGTAATTTTGTAACTTTTTCAAGGGATATAACTGAAATGTACTAAATTTGTACTTATTTAATTTGTAACACAAATATAAAAGATCCACACATGAGACACCATGGTGTAAATAAAATTGAATCAACACAGCATTTGGGTAATGTTCTACATCAGCCAAAATTATTGTTTCATTTTTGATACACCGGAAGCCGTCTCTTTGGAGTGAAATCCGGTTTCGATCATATGATATATGGTCTTCAAAGTAGTCTGCTAAGTGACTTGATAAGCGATT
Organism: Dioscorea alata; assembly: GCA_020875875.1. Taxonomy (NCBI): domain Eukaryota; kingdom Viridiplantae; phylum Streptophyta; class Magnoliopsida; order Dioscoreales; family Dioscoreaceae; genus Dioscorea; species Dioscorea alata. Next base: position 19,819,504 of record CM037019.1, read on the forward strand.
TTAGATTTCGTCTTGTAGTTTCATCACCGGTGAAACCAGAGAGATCGGAGCTTATGCTCTGCACAAAATGTATTGCAAATCATTTTACTTATTAATCACAGCTCATCTCGGAGGAAAAATAAAAACAAGAGTGGGTAAATCACCTCTAAATTCTTCAGTGTGAATATGAGGGTGAAAATATTTTGCCGGATAAGCTCAGCATTCTCAGGAGACATTGCGGTTGCGCGAACTCTCCTGCAGGTCGATGAAAACATTAGCATTTATTGGGTGTGCTAGATGATCTAATTCATAGTCTTACCTCAAATCTTCAGTTGCTTCTGATAGGGTTTTCATTAAATTCTCGATATCCTTTAATAAAGCACTATCACGAACCTCAGCAAGCAATGGCTGAATGTCTGTAGCCATGGCTTCAATCTGTTTGACAAATCACAAATGGATGAGTGCTCTGGCATTAAAAGTTACAAATAGATTTTGGAACAACTTTTACACCTTTTCAAGTAGCGGTTTAGCGTCTTCCACCACGGATGCAACCTTTTCTGCCAATCTGTAACTTCTGGTGATTCCAATTTCTTCCATTTCTCTTCCAAGACGAGTGAAAATACCGACCAACTCATCCAAGCTTACTCCTTGCTGACCCTTCATCCTTTCTTTGTCACAAACAATAAGTCCCTTCTTTAACACAATCTGGTTCAAGAGGGCCGGCAGAAGGGTTTGGAAGTGGATCTCTTGGAGTGATATCAATAAGTGTCTCCATAAGAAGCCCGGACTGATTAACCTCAATTGATGAATTCCGTGGTATAATAATTTTATCATCTTCAACCTGCCAAATGAGTATAGGAGGTGAACTTTTAACATTTAAGCATCACAATAACACAACTTCTTTGTTGCTATTCACTTCCATGAACAAAAGAATGACAGCCAAAGAGTTGAATTAAAAGAAATAAATAAATATCACACTAAGTATGCAAAAGAATCTTAAGGTCTAACCACCATTAATTTGAGGAGTAATAATACAAGTAATTATGATTATATGGCCATCACAAAACAAAGGATTATAGGGGAAAAAATGACACAATTTCCTACAACACCGAGACATACAAAGAAATAAAGAAATCAGTTCTCTAAAATATTCATGCACATTCAAACAAATATTACAAGTCAGACATATACATCATTCTCTCTAACAAAATGCCAACATTCCTTCTTACGAATTCATCAATACCGTCAGGTATTTGATCAGCAAATGACATTCAGCATTCAGTGCATAATACTCATATATCAGATAAATATAGAAATGTAAGCTTTAGGGGTATGTAAATCACTACTTCTCTTTAATATGACAGAGCAATGGCATCACACTATTCTTCCTTCACTAACCCAAAATGCCTATAATATCTATGAATCGCATGCTTTCAAATGACTTCTCAAATTCAAACACAAAACACCACGTGCAAACAAAGAAATCAATTTCTCTACTATTCACGCACATTCAAACAAATACCACATACCACACACATAACATATACATGAGAAAACATTTTCTCAGATGAAAATGCCAACAAACATTCCTTCTTAAGAATTTATCAAATTTAAGCATGGTTTTAATCAGTAATGCCATTCAACATTCAGTGCATAATGCTCAGATATCAGATAAATATAAAAATGCAAGCTTTAGGAGTATGTAAATAAATTGTCTTTCATACAATAGAACAACAGCATCACAGTATGTACACCATATCTATGAATCACATGCTTTCAAATGACTTCTCGCAAGATTTCAACAACAATATCAGGTAAATTAGGTATATTTTTTATCAGCAATGCTACGATAATTTCGATGTTAAGCACATGAATGCAAGAGAATTCGACAACAATGCGATGAAAAAGAACAGTTAGAGAATGCAAACCTCGACAACGGCATCGACACTCTTGAGAGAAGAATCAACTCTAATAACACTACCAACAGTGACACCTCTGATCCTCACCGGAGTCCCCAAGCAAATCCCACAAGCCTGAGAGAACTCAAACACAGCTTGATACTTCTTGAACTGTGATCTCAAATAGAACCCTCTCAGCCACACCAAGCTCAATGCCAGAAGCGCCGCCCCTGAAACCATGAACAACCCCACACCCCCTTCCCAAATGCTCCTACTCCCAAACCCGAAATCGCTCAATGGCTGCAATGTCCGCTTCCAGAGAGTCTTCGGGACATCAAGAACTTGTGTCAATGGGTTCCTTCTTTCCGGAGACGAAGCCGAGCTTGCCCTAACTGTTGAAATCCTTCTTCTAGGTTTAGCGGGGAGATATGGAACAAAAACTCGAAGATTACCAGAACCGATGGTTGATGGCGATACTGTGCTCATCTTCACGGAATCAATCTCGCAAAATTGAAGCTCTTTGACCTAATCTTGAAGCTGAGAAAGGAGGCAGCTTGACTGAAACCCTAGCAGCACGGATTCAAGATCCATGCCTGAGAATTCTCAGTGACAAGAGACACAGAGAACTACCAACGAAAACACTCCTTCTTCAACCACCGCCGTCGCCGTCGCCGTCGTCGTCGTCGTCGTCGCCGTCGCGCCGCCGCCACCTCCCTGGAATCCTGTGGCTCTGAGTTCAGTGGCACTTCCGATATTTTAGGAAGTCAAGCTGACACTGTTGTAATTATCTTTAAATATCATTTTCATATTTTTTTTAGTAGAATAAAATCAGATAATAAATAAATAAATAAATTGCTTTTGTAATTTAAATCAGGAAATAATTTCATTGGTCTTAATAAATTAAGCTATTTTTAGTACTCATTAAAATGTGAAAATAAATATATAAATATATTTAAAGTAAGTTTATTTATTTTTATCATTTATGTACAATTTATAACATCAATGTAACAAATCAAGCTTTAGCTTTTGTTTTTATTGCTTTATTGATCCTTCTTTGCCCTTTTTTTTTTTTTTTTTTTTTTTTGAATTTTAAATCAAAGTCTTTCCTAATTCTTTAAAAATACTCAAATTGGATATTGAAAGCAAAGTTCAAATCTTTTTCCGATAATACTATATATATATATACAGTATATTTGAGATCAACATTGTTTATCAATACTATTTATGACCCAAGTGTAAATCCCTGCAGGAGAAATAGTTATTTCACTTCTCCAAAATTATAAAACAGAAGAATTATTTTTAAAATCTCCATGAGCCACCGTAATCTGTGTATCTCCATATGTCTTTTTGGATGCTTGTCATCTGTTCCTCAAAAAAAAAAAAAATATATATATATATATATATATGAAAATTCAATAATTTCAGATAATAAACATGGCTTTTTTAGGATACTTTAATGAGATACTGACTATCAGAAGATGAATGAAATTTCCTTTGCAGAAATACTAATATCTGCTTTAATTCAAACTGGTCCTGAAAATATAACTGATATTTGCTTTCAATTCATGCTTATTATCAAAACATTAATGAAGTATACTTTGGAATAATCATAAATTGTTGCTTTAATTTGTAGTCATTGTCAAAACATTAATGAAATATCCTTTGCAGAAATCATAAATTGTTGCTTTAATTTGTAGTCATTGTCAAAACATTAATGAAATATACTTAGTAGAAATCACAAATTGCTGCTTTAATTCATACTGATTATCAGAAACATTAATGAAATATACTATGCAAACAAAATCATAAATTGCTGCTTTAATTCATACTGATTATCAGAAACATTAATGAAATATACTTTACAAACAAAATCATAAATTGTAGCTTTAATTTCACACTGATTGATTATCAGAACATTTCTGAAATCTACTATGCAAAAAAATCAGAAATTGCTGCTTTGATGCACAAAGATTATCAGAACATTAATGAAATTAACTTTGCATAAATCAAAATTTGCTGCTTTAATTCATGATGGTCAACAAAACATTAATGCAATTTACTTTAAAAAAAAGAAATCAGTTCTTTTTTTTTTAAATAAAGCTTTTAAAGTTGTCATGGCAACTTCCAGTTAGACACCAATAATGATCTTTTCTGCATCAACTTTCAGTATGAATGATGAAAGAGTGCCAGTACAAAGACCACAACAACATCTAAACATTGAAGTATTCTTCACTCTAAATCAATCTCTTGGTCCTTAATCTATGCATCTGAGACATTTAACCATTGTTTAAACACTAATTTAATGAGAAAAGATGGGTCTTGATAATGATTTAAAGAGAGTTGCAGAAAAAGGAGATGTCACTCTCTTTGGTAGACCAAAAGACCAAGAAATAGGTGAGGTAATGGCCCCATCCTCTTCCTTCCTTTGCATCATGCTTGCTCACCTTTTTCCCCACCCATTGCCATCATAACCCCAAACCATTCAACCACCATGATCAAACCTTTCAACTTCCAAACAATGGAGACCCACATCCCTTCTGTTCCACCAAAACATTTCACTTTCTTTTCAAAATTCTGTACCAGGTCACTCTCACTCACTGAATTCCAGTTCCAATCTACTCAATCTAATGAAAAAAATTAAGTGTATAGCAACAGAGTACTATTATATATAATAACATCAAAGCCATTGTTTGATAAATTTGAACAAGATTAAAAAACAGATAATGTTTCATAATCCCCACTCAATCTAATGAACTTTAAGCATGTGCAATAGTTGAGGAACATGATCTCTAATAGCATTGACAAGATTGAGAAACCAAGACTGTTCTACAACCTCACCAAACCAAATGAACACACATAAACAGCTTGAGAGAAGCAAACAGATAAATTCAGTGAGTTGTATGAGAGAAGCAAACAGATAAATCATTTATTGATGGTTCTGTGAAAGATTGAAGAATAGTGTACGTTCTACAGTTCTAAAATCCCTACTCCATCTTATGTTTCATATATGTTTCATGAGGACAATGATATCAAATAACACTGTTGCTATTTTTTTTTTTATGGTTTTCACTTTTCATCAAGATTGAAGAACAGAGCATAGTCTACATTTCTACAACCTTCAGTCAATTTAATGAACTTAAATTTACATACATTGCAAAAACATTATGGTCATTAATAACATTGAAGCCATTTGTTTGATGAACAAACATTGAAGAACAGAATATGATCTACAGTTCTACAACCCCTACTAAATTTAATGCAACTTAAAATTACAGCAAGAGAGATCAACACATTTATATTCCATGAAGACAATGATATCTAATAACACTGAAGCACTGAAAAACAGATAATGTTTTATAATCCTCATTCAATCTAATGAACTTAAATCTACAGCAATTGAGAAAATTCAACATTCAGACTGAATAACAGAGGATGTTTTACAATAAATCAATCAAATACTTCTCTTTATGAAGCTCAAATCAGATACACAAAAAGGATAAAGAAAAGAAAAGCAAAAAACTATATTCAATGTGTAGAGACTATAAAGAAAAGTCATCAAAATAAATAAATTAAATACCTTTTTTCAATTCTCACACTGAAGAAGAAGAAGAAGAAGAAGAAGAAGAAGAAGAAGGCAAGCTCTGAGCTTTAGATGGAGGAGGAGTCAATGGGCCATGGCGAGAGGGGGTTGGAAAGTGATGCTTTTTTGGCTAGGGAGAGCGAGCATGGCGGTGTGATCGAGGAAATCCTTGAGTGCAACGACGGCGGCGAGTATGGAACGGAGGTCTTCGGCGCGGGTGAAGCCAGAGGCGCCAAGACGGCGAACGGCGTAGAGGTAGAAGGTGAGGCAGCCCTTGCGGAACTTGAAACGGGCGAGCTCGCAGCCGGTGAGGGCACGGATAAGCTTCTTGTTGACATCGCCGAGGGGGAGAATGGGGGGCCAGAGGTGATCAATGGCGGACTTCATAGATTCAGTCTCGAAGACGAAGAGGAGAACCTTGGATTTGTTGGTGCCGAGGCCTAGGGTTAGGGTATGCCAAGCGTGGTGGGCGAGGATGGTGAAGTTGGTGGGGAGATAGGTGGTGGTGGAGGGGAAGGGGAAGGAGAAAGAGGAGGGGGGCAAGGATTGGATGGAAGGAGGGATGGCGAGGAGGCGGAGAAGCTCGAGAGGGGCGGCACGGCGGACGGTGAAGGATTTGACGATGAACTGGGTGCCAAAGCGGATGCCTTTGACGGAGGAGAAGGGTTTGAAGTGGGGGTTCTCGTCCTTGTGCTTTGTCTTCGTCTTCTCCTTCTCATTGTCCTTCTTCTTCTTCTTCTTCTTCTCGTCCTTGTCCGCCATGGATGAGGATTCGCAAGAGCTTGAGCTTCTTCTTCTTCAGTGAATGGAATGGAATGATGGAATGAAGGTGATAAAAATGCTTGCTTTTTTGGCTAGTGATGCTCTCTGCTCATCAACTTTGTAGTTTTAAAAAAATAAAATAAAATAAAATAATAATAATAATATTATTATTAATAATATTAATAATAAAAGGGTATATAAAATTAGGAAAAATGAAAATGAAAAAGCGTGTAACTTTTTACTTTAAAAAAATAAAATAAAATCCTATGGAAAACTAAAAAATAAAAAAAAAGTCTGTATAATTAGATTTAAATGCAACTTTGGGCTGTCTTGTAAATCCTAATTGGTTGTGAATTTTTTTGAAAATATTCCATATTGTAAGGGTTTTTTTATAAGTTAAACACTGAAATAAAAAAAATTGTTTGTATTAATTTTTCTGAAAAAACAGAAGCGGTAAAAAAAAAAAAACTGAAAAACAGTTTTTTTTTTTTTCTTTTTTTAGAAGTAGTCATTAATAGCTTCAGAAAAAAGCTGTTTTTTAACTTATTTTTACAATTTCTGCTTCTACAGAAAAACTAATCCAAACATAAAATATAAAAAAAAATGCTTAACTTATTCCAGAGAAACATTTTTTTCTGGAAACACTTTTATTAAACTGAAAAAAAAAGTACTTTTTAAATTATATTTTTCATTATGATGTTTATTATTGGGGCGGAATATATATTAAATTTTGTTTTGTATTTATGTATATTCTTATTAAAGGTACTAGTAGTGTTTTTCGGTAGACAAATCACTAACGTAATAGCCGGATGATTAAAGCATTTGATGTATTTAACTTCTATAAAAAAGTTGAGAGTTTGACTCTTTTTCAATATATAATTAAGGTTTAAAATATAAATATGTGTGTGGTGGCTTATCTATATTGTAAAAAAAAAATTAATGTATATAAGTTCGAAATTCCAACTTTTGTATTGCAAGAGTGATAACTTCATTAACTATGGTGTTTGTAATACAAAAGTACATGACTATTTATATACTAATATTTTAGTCATGTTAAGAAACTACAATAATTAATTAAACAGAATGACTATAAAAGCAGCTATGCCATGGAAATATAGAAATAAATCTCCTAAATTTTTTAGTTTATTATATGAAAATTTGTTGGTGCCAATATTAAAAAAAATTCACATGTTGTAGATTAATTTTCAATGTGTGCTATATTAGCTAGTAAAATGTCATATATGTGAAACAAATTTATTAAAAAAAATATATTTCAATAAACGGAAATGATGTTAAAATATAATCATAGATTTCCATCACAATAATTGACTGCAGTTAACAGTCAAGGTATTTGATTTCTATGCGAGAGGTTGAGAATTCATAGATTCATAATGTAAATAATTAAGTAAATTAACTTATTGATTGGGTTAAAATAGTTAGGGGAAAATCTAAAAGGTGTAAATTTATTTATTTTAAAACCTATATAACTAATATTATTTAGTACTACATTAAGATATAAACTCTTGCTCATCTTCATGTTTTTAAGATAAAAAGGCCCAAATGCCTCAATTTACTTTGATCAATAACATGGCCCAAAAGAAGCAAACTCTGATGCACTGTAAGCGGGCCGGGCTGAGCCCAACTTTGAGCTCCGCCTGAAATTAGCCTAAAAAATATATATATCTGTCCAGCTTAATTTTTTTTTTAATTTCCAAAGCTCGAGTATATATTGATGTCACTCAAAATAAAATTTAATTAATTTATCTTTTAAAAAGTCAAGTTCAAATCAACTTAGCTTAAAACTTAGATCTTGCATATACGTTTTTTTTCTTTTTTTTAATTTACTTTATTTTTGGACAAAATGGATAAATTGGGTACGCGCACCACAAAAAATTGATCATTTGACTCGTACGCAATCACCCGGCAAACACATTTTTTTTTAAATAAAACTACATGTAAATAAAGAAAGCTCAAGCTCGGTTAAAAAAATGACAAGCCAAGCTTGAATTAAAATAATAGCGAGCCAAGCTCAGATCAGCTCGTTTCCCCCGAGTAGATACATATCTCAAACAAATCAATAAAATGAACAAGGGAAGGGAGAGATGCACAAAATAACTAATGTTCATCATCATCATCATCATCTTCTTCTTCAATACCTTCCAAATGATAAGAATTTTAAAGGATAACAAGGAAAATTCATATTAATCACAATGTTCTCCCAAGCCTCATCACAGGCCAATCCAACTTCCTCAATCTAATGATCTCTCTTAATTCGAAAACTCTATTCCTAAAACTACTTCTTTCCTTCACATACGTTGTTTTATCGTTATCGTCCTCGATTGCATATGAAGATGCATTGAGAGCTTTCGGGATCGTCTTCACATTCAACATCTCAATAATGTGCTCAAGCATCACAACTACTTCACTCATCCGTGGACGGGATTTCGGTTGTTTCATTAAGCACTTGTTTGCAAGAGCAACAAGCTTTCGAGCTGATTTCGGGCAGTACTGGCCTTCGAGACGTGGGTCTATAACAAGATGGAGTTTTTTAGGATCCGTCGCGTAAGGTTTCACCCAGTCTAAGAGCTTTTGCTCACTTCTTGGCAGGTTTCGATCCAATGACCGTCTTCCTGTTATCAGTTCATAGAGAACTACTCCGAAACTCCAGACATCACTTTTGGCTGTTAATTTTCCGGTCTGGACATACTCTGGAGCTGCATAACCCACTGTTCCTACAACCTGCCAAAGTAGGATATATAATTTTCCAGGTGGATAAATTTATTTCTACACGACGCGGTTTTTAGTTAGAACATCACTCTTTGGAAAGATAATTGAGCACCTAAAATGAATGGAACTTACTGATGTTGAGATATGACCAACTCCCTCTGCCGGTCCATGTCTTGCTAGGCCGAAGTCTGAAAGCTTCGCATTGAAATGCTCATCCAAAAGAATGTTTGACGTTTTAAAATCTCGGAATATCAACTGCAGTAATATGATAGAATTATTAGTAGAGTCAATCTATCACAATAGTTTGGATCCACAAATATTGTGGAAAATCACATGCAGTTTAATCTGCATACAAGACATTAAGCGCGTAGTTTGCTCACAGTTCTCAGGTTTTCAGGCATCTTATTAGAATGCTTAACCATGGTAATGACTATGATTATCCAATTGCAATTGCCAACCGAAAACATATATGTGAATGCATAAAGAATATTTCAAAATTGAACAGCAAAGCCATGTTTAATTGTTCTTCCTTGTCAATTTTCAAAACTGCCAGCATTGACTAGTATTTCTAGCCATGGAGAAACAAGACATCAAAATCTATTGAAGACAGCTCAAATAAAATTTAGAAAAATCAAACACACTGATAAGAACATGCAAATAACCAGCCACTGGAGAAAAAAAAAAGAAAAAACAATAAGAAGAGCTGATAGATACCTGAAAATCCATTTCTTCATGGAGGAATGCTAAGCCATGTGCGGCATCAAGTGCAATTTTCAACCGTAAAAGCCATGAGAGCTTCGATGAAATCCGACCCAATAGGTGGTCCTCCAAGCTTCGGTTAGGCATTAATTCATATACCAAAAGCCTTTGAATGCCTCTCTCATCATCTTCAGCACAATAACCCACTAAATTTACAAGGTTGGGATGCTTGACTATGCCCAAGAAATTCACTTCTGTAATCCATTCCTTATACCCCTGATTACTAGAAAGTTAAAAGGAGCTAAACACAGTAAGAAAATCATAAGGAGAGCAAATAATGTAATAACTAACATCATTTTAAGACAAAAGATTCCTTATGAAACTAAAACAATGCTCCCAAAACAAGCATTTCACAGACAAAAAGATTAAAATTCTCTTGTAGTCATCTATGTTCATCCAAGAAGAAAAACAATCACTAGAGATACACAATAACCATTCAGGCATAAGATTTACTATGTAACTGAAACAATGCATCAAAATCTAGCATTCCATAATATAAAAAGAATGAGATTTATGTGGTTATCTACTTCTACAAATCACTGGGTAAATCCTTGCCTTTTTTTTTTTTTACACAAATCACATTGTACTAAGAGTTTAACAAACTTAAAGTCAGAAACTTAGAATTGACACTACAGTGACTACCAAAGAAAAACACAAATCCAATGCTTTCCAAAATTACTTTTTGAATGATTCCATGACAACACAACAAACTCAGCTGTTCACTTTTGTACTAATTTTACTTCTCTCCATTCAGAGCGCATCAACACAATCCCAAATCCACTAGCAATGGAAAGCTCCCCATAAAACAAAAAAACAAAAAAAGGAAGAATATTCAAAAGCTAATGTCAAAAGTTTGGCAAAAAATGGAAGCATATTCAAAACATAATGTCAAAAGATTGGCTTTTTCAGATGAAGAGAACAGTAAACACTTAAAAAAAAGTTCAAAAAAAACAATTTCATGAAATCAAGCTCAAAAAAAGCAAGAAAACCCCAAGAGATTGAAGAAAAGCAGTAGATCTTGCCTGTAACCCATTCCTATTCAACTGTTTCACTGCGACATCCATCGTCTTCTCATCATCAACACAAACAACACCTCTATAAACGCAACCAAACCCTCCCTCTCCGATAATGAGCGAGCGGCTAAACCCCCTCGTCGCCGATTTCAGCTCCGCAAACCCAAAAGCTCTAAGCCCATCCTCTCTCCTCCAATCCATCGCCGGCTCGGAATCCGACCGTCTCGACTCAACCCCACCTGACGCCATGCTGAGGGACCTCACCCATGGAATCCTCGCCACCATCGATCCACCTTCGTCCCTCTCTGGCCCGGGGAAGTAGAAGCACTTCATCGAAGAGAAACAGAGGAGCGGAAGCTGGGCTGCAGGGGAGCGAAATAGTTAAAAGTTCAGGGGTTTTTATGAAACAAATCGAAAGACCTTTTTGTAATTTTATATCTTTTCAGGGGGCTGCTTAAGAAAACGGTTAATTTTTGAAGTACATTTGTCGGAGGTTTTGTCGTGTAGTTCCACGTGGCAGATAACGTACCTTCACGTGAACTTTAACGGCGTCTCACCACAGTTAAGCTGCCGTTAATTTTTTTTTTTTTTTTTTCGACACCAGGCGAGCAACACCAACATTTAAAATTAATAATCAGAGATGTGTACTGATCTGAAATACATCCGCAGGCTCAACAACATCGTATCCTTATCTTACATAGATTTTAATCCCGGGTTTTCATAAAATAAAAATTTTACGTAAGAGACTTGGTATCAAGACTTAAATAACTAATATTTTTATTAATTGATTTATATATATATTTATAGAGTTGCCAAGTTTGATGGTGTTTGATCAATGGACGCAAATTGATCAAATTTGAAAACGTGCATTTAATTAATGAATTAAAAAATTTATTAAAATAAGGTAATTAGTTCAATGTTAGTTTAGTCTTACCTAATGTTAATTAATTGAATTTAATTGTTTTTATTAAGGTTTTTAGATAAACATAGAGTCAAATAGGAATCATTCCTCAACTGATCTTAGATATGCGTATAAAACATTAATTGTTTACATATTTAATTATTAAAATAAATAGGAAGAATTGAACAAAGATTAATTAAATATTTTAGTAGGTTTTATTTTAAAAAATAGATAAATTATAATTCATTAAAAAATGTTTGTTTTTACCAAGTACATTGGGTTTTTATATTTATTTATTTATACTATTATATCTATATGGAACATGACAAAGATCAAGCACAACAATTTTTTTTTATTCATAAATAATTGCATGGCAATAGACCAAATGACACCATACCAAAAAATAAGATAAAATTAAATAAAATAAATTAAAATTAATATCAAAACAGGTTGAAAACATTTGTTAATGGACCCTAACCTACCAAGCTCCCATCCAATATGGACCGGATAAACCACATATTAAAAGAAAAAAAAAATATTATTGATTCAATAATCACGAAAAAAAACTTAAATGGAAAGGCTACCAAATAAATAACTATCCAAAAGATTATCTAAACATAGCAATTTCTTGACCTAGATTTCAACCCGGTCTCAATCTCAAACATCTGGACAACTTGGCTCCCTTCCATTAAAGCCTCCCATCAAAACCTTTGTGATCTTAGCACTCGAACAATTTTTTTAGAATTTATAGCTGGAACAAAACAATCAAATATTTAATTTGAACTGTTCACATATTCATTCAATGTTGTTCAAAACAACTAACATGCTTCTTTCCAGGCTTTCTGCAGCTCCTGTACCTCACCCACAGGTGAACACTGAAGCTTCTCAGAAAATCAAACGCTCTTTCAACTTCCTGAGCACAAGAATCACAGATCATTCGGGCAATACAAAACATAACAATGACCGAGAGTAGTCATCTTCACCTAGTAGCTTGGTCCGGCCTGTGACTCCAGGCAGTTGTCTTCGCCGTTCAAGCTTTTCTTTTCCTGCTTTTTACTTCCCTTATGTTACGTTATATCCCTCACTACTGTTAGGAACTTAGACTAGTTCATTTCCCATTGTGTGTTTGTTCTTCTGTCATTATACTGCTTTATTATGTTTTTAATAAATTATGATTTATCCACTATATTAAAAAAAAAACATAACGAAATTATTAATTTGGAGTGTCAAAGATTTTTAATCAAATCTTTGCTTAGAGGAGAACCTCCACAACATTAGAGAGACGCAAAAAAAATCGAGCGTTGGATTATTGACTCAAAATCCACCAACTTTATTTTTTTCAAATCCTGTGTTATAGAAGACTAAAATATATAATTAATTTTAATTAGAATTAAAATGGATGAAAAAAATATATTGATTAAATATGCGGTGATTTTTTCCCAGTCAAATACCACAAAAAATAATATGAATAAGGAGCTCCCAAGCGTGCCAATTTCACGTCCTCATCCAGGAAAACCAAACCTCATTCATTGAGGTTTGATACCTAGTAAGAACAAATCATAGAGTTTAAGCAACGTAGGGGCACTACAGTAACAAACTATTGTGAAGATAGATGACAACATGATAAATGATACATATATACTCTTCCAACTTTTTTTTTTTTTGAATAAAAATAAATAAATTACTGATTTATTATTAAAAAAAATACAGAAATAGCAAAACCAACATAAAAGACAGAAAAAAAAACTACAATAAATATTGAAGTAAATACCTCTCAATAGAGATGAGGAAAACAAATAAAAGACAAAAAGGAACAGACAGAAAAAAGTGGAAGGAAAACAACTAGACAGGCGAAGGTAGCCGTCTAGAGACACAGACCTGTCTATGCTACAAAAGAGAGGGGAGGGGAATTACTCCTGGTCCATGTTTTGTTCTGAGTCATTGGGGAGATCGGTGGCTCTTGTGCTTATAAAATTTTACATGACTAAACTCTGTCATTTATTATATATTTGTTCATGTACACACTCTAACATCCTATGTTATGTAATCGTTTTCTATCTTTTTAATATTTTTTATTATTTATTTAATTTTTTAAGAAAAAAAAAAAAGACAAATCACGCATTAGGATGGAAATTCTTTCTCTTATTAAGTGAGAGATTGAGAGATTAATTTTTTTTTAGATTATTATTTGAGATGAGCAGCTTATCCGCTTTATTATTATTATTATTATTATTATTATTATTATTATTATAAAGAAAGAAACACAAATGAAAGAGAGACAGAAAGCTTTATTATATATATATATATATAAAGAAACACAAGTGAAAGAAAGAAAGAAAGAAAGAAAGAAAGAAAAGATTGTCAAAGTTGTCATGAAAGCTTTGGTTCCAACTCCAACCGTCCAAATGATTAAGAAACTCACACAATCCTTGTTTATACCACTACGTGCATAAATGTAGGTGAAAGAACTCATGGGACTACCATGTCAAACACCACCACCTCTTCTTCATTCTTATATATTCAATATTCAATCCAAACTTAATTTGCAATCCTTATAACTCCTCCCTAACAATGTCTACCAATCAATACCACAGAAAAAAACTTGATCTTGAGATGCAAGTCAATCAATTACAAGCTGTTCTTGATAGAGAACAAAGATTGAATAGGTTCTTGAGATTTGCAATACATGAACCTCTGGTTGTTTCTCATTCATCCTGTCATTCATGTCTTTCTTCTGTAATTCCAGTTCAGGTACTCAAATTAACTCCAAAAAATGTTCGGCAATTTCTTCGATGTTTTCTGCTTTAAATTTGTCCACAGTTGCAGGTGCTCCTGGCTGAATTAGCCATTGTTGAAGAAGAGATCATTTGCTTGGAAAGAAGAGTTGAAGATTTGAAGCTTTGTTTGTTTCAAGAGAGAAAACAGCAGAAAAACTATTTCTGTTGTTTGGGAAAAACTTCACAAGATCTTGTCACAGTTCCGAGTCAACAAGTCGAAGAGAAGTCAATCGGTACACCGAACAAAATGTCCGAAGAACTCATCAAGAGCTTGATCAGCATTTTCCACAAACTCCATCGACCGGGAAACCAACTCGACTGTGAGATAACATCTGTTCCCAAGCTCACTATCTCCTGCATTAACTCAAGAAGCTTCATGCCCTGCAAATCTGATCCAATGCAAGTGTTAGATATCGATGGAACGATGAGAAACATCGGATTTTACAAGAACTGCATTCAACTAACTAGAAATTCTTTCGATCCGAATCGTATTTACTTGTGTGTTGCAGACATTGCAAGAGTACAGTAAGTATATGTTTTGACTGCATGTCCATAAATCGATGCCAATGGTTACTGATCTCATTGATTTGTTTCAGGATTTTGATTGATAAACTTCAAGACATTGAACTGAATTGTTTGACTTACAAGCAAAAGCTAGCATTCTGGATCAACATCTACAATGCAAGCATAATGCATGTAAAGTAATCTACTTTCACATACAAATAAATAAAAAAGGCATGATTTGAAGGCAAAGTTTTCAGGAATAATTAAATTTGCTGAAATTTTCAGGCATTTCTGCAACACGGATTACCTCAGACTTCGGAAAAACTGCTGACATTGCTGAACAAGGCTGCCGTGAATGTAGGAGGAATAGTACTGAATGCTTTGGCAATTGAGCATTTCATTCTCAGGAATTCCTCCATGAATGGAAAAGATGCAAAATCATGGAGAAAATACGGTCTCGGGTACCCTGAACCGAATGTCACATTTGCTCTATGCAGAGGGAATTGGTCTTCACCTGCGGTAAGTAAAAAATGCCGAAAAATTTTCAGATTACATTGTCTAATTGTACATTCAACAAAAAATTTGATTACAGTTGAGAGTGTATACTGGTGAGGATGTGGTGAATGAATTGGAAAGAGCCAAAGTGGAGTACTTAGAAGCTTCGGTTTGTATCACAAATAAGAAGAAGATCTTCATGCCGAAGCTCTTGCATTGGCATATGAAAGACTTTGCTGATGATATTGTCTCTTTGTTGGAATGGATATACAGTCAGCTGCCAAGATCTGCATCACTAAAATGTTCGGTAATGGAGTGCCTCAATGGAAATACAAAGGCCTCATTGATAAAATCAGTGGAAATACAGCCTTACGACGCTGAATTCCGCTATTTGTTGCCTTGTTAACTGCCTCTATGTCTAAGCATGTCATTGTAACTGTAAAAGTATTAGATGCAAAGTAAGCAGTTGATGAGTAAACCAAAGAAGTTCATATTTGCTAGTTTTGTGCAGTAAAGAAAAGAACAAGATCTGGTATAATAGAATCTGCTGACCAGCAAAATGATGAAGGGAAGAAACAAAAAGCTCGAAATTAAGGCTTGAATACACAGCCGAGCCGAATGACAGACTTTGTAGGTAATCTTGGAAGGATGTCTTCCTACAATTTCTTGAGGAAGTTTCTTCTGCATTAACCTGTCACTTGCCGTCCTGCTTTTCAAGTAATTTTTGCATTGCAAAAATAAACAAGGTAAGCATTAGGCTAGCAAGTTCAATTAGCAGAAAAAAAAAAAACAAGCTTGTCATTTCATCATATATCTGATCCTCATGATATCTATAAAAGGACAAAAATTAATTTTTTTGGAATTTGTCTGCTAAAGAGTACTTAAAACATAATCTATGAGAGAAATATAATTGGTCACCATTGCAATGGACAAGCAGATAAAGGCATTTGACTCCCATGCAGGATGTTGAGGATTTAACTCTCTACCAATGCATGTTTGAGGCCTAAATAAGGGCAAATGTGTGGTGACTCGTCCACATTGTCAATATATATATATATATAAACTGACATATGTTGAGAGAACATGTTAAAAAGTTCACCAAATAAACTCAAACAATTTATGCAAGTAATTCACAGGAATAAAACCAATTCATGCTTCAGAGACTGAAAAATTCAAGCTTGAATACCTCCAAACCTTGAAAACTAAACAAAGGTCACAAGCAAAAGTAGATTTTCAAGAAGCAATCATAAGAGAAAAGAAGAAGAATTCACCTCTCCTATCACTGAGTAAGATACTTTCACTATAACTTTATATATTATTATTTTTTAATAATGATAAAAACTTAAGAAATATTTTACATATCCTTTTTGTCTGCATTAAAATTTCACATATTTCATATAATTATTATTACACACCTAACAAACAAAATATTTAAACTAAAACAAAGGGTAACAATTACTCAGGATATTTTTGGGTGGTTGGGGTTTGGTAAAAATTCTTTTTTGACAGTGGTTAGTTTAATCCAATGGCGCCAGATGGAACCAATAAATTCAATTACTCATCCTTTTTTTCTAGGGTTTTGTTCACAGACTCAATTGAAACAGCAACGATCTAATCCCCTCCTTGCCTTGCTGCACTTGGTGAGCTAATCTCATTCCTATTTCCTTCTTTTTTGGTGTTATATTTCAATTAGACAACTGAATGGATAGAGATTTTAGAGGAATTGCTAAAAAATTCAAAGGTCTTATATATAATCAATGTTGCAAAAAACTGTTCTAATATGATATTTGAACAGTTAAAATGAATTGATTGCGAGAGTGCATTGTGATCATGTATGTTTAATGTGCTCATTGTTGATGGTGCTGCAGTTTGTGAACTGTGTGTGTTCATGTGTTTCATGGAAGTAGAACAAGAACAGGAAGCAAATAAACTTGTGAAGAGGCTCATCCATGAGGTTGATGCCAAGAATGAACACTTGCACCATTTAGAATGCAAGTGTGATCATCTTAGCTCGTCGCTTAATGCACATGTAGCAGGTAAATACTAAATCCCATACTTTGTGATCGGCATGAGCTAGATGAATCTATTGTTAACTATGGAATGGAAACAATGTAGCCTATATTATAAATAATCATTCAAGGTGTCGACTATTGTTAGATTGAAGTGCTATTCTGTCTTAATGATTTGCTGCTAGAGTAAAAAAATTGGCATGTTCTGTATTTTGTCATCAGCATGAACTAGATGAATCGATGTTAAGTATGAAATGGAAGCAATGTTGCTAATATTATGAATAATCACTCAAAAGGTCTCAAATACTTTCAGATTGAAGTGCTATTCTGTTTGAATGCTATGCTTTTAGAGTAAAAAAATTGGCATGTCCTGTGCTTTGTCATCAGCATGAGCTAGATGAATCCATTGTTAACTATGAAATGGAAACAATGTTGCCAATGTTATAAATAATCATTCAAGGTGTCGACTATGTTTAGATTGAAATGCTATTCTGTCTAAATGCTTTGCTGTTGGAGTAAAAAAATGGGAATGTCCTGTGCTTTATGATCAACATTAGCTAGATGAATCCATTGTTAACCATGAAAGCGAAACATTGTCACTAATATTACAAATAATCATTCAAGATGTCGACTATTTTGTGATTAGCAACTGATGAACCATCTTCATTTTGTTAATTATACAAACTGTGGTCATTCTTTGTCCTTTTCTTGCATTCTCTTATTAGCCAAAAATAATTATTTGTTTAAAATTTATATAGAGAATGAAAAGCTTAAGCTTGAAGTGGATTCTCTAAGGAAGGAACTCAAGACCAAGAAAAAGGAAATTCGAGATGTGGACAATGAAGATTCATTTGTAAGTTAAGCTAATATATTTTGACAACACAAGTAATTTTTATCTTATTTTTTTCTTGAGCCAAGTTACTTGCAATATTCTCTAGAGGTTCAATGATTAAATTAACAAATTTTTCTTTATTGTCTTAGTTTGGGAAAAAAACTCAAGCTTAATTATTGATCTTATTCATACCCTTTCTGCATGCTATGATAAAGAAAAAAGGCATCATAATGAACTCACTAGCGCACACTTTTTCTCTTATGTCAAGTTAAAAATGCAGGCAAGAAGTAGCCAAAAGACAACCAAAAAATATTTGCAACAGTTGAGCAATTTAGAAGATGTTAATGGTTTGATTTTTAAGAAGATCAATGAATGCATCGGAGAACAAGAAAAACAGGAATTTCTTAACATTCTCATACTAAAAGAGCGGATGTCGGATGAGTAATTTTGAGCTACAGGATGTTCGCAAGGAATTAATGATTGTAAGAGCCTTATTCATAAGCTTCTCTTCTGAAATACAAGAGTAATATTATGTGAATGCATATCATTTCACAGAAATCTATCGAATCGCCTCAGTATCCTACAGAGAGTGTTTTTCAAAAAGCTTAAATTCCAGAAAACGAACACATTCCTATCAGAAATTATTTATCTCAAGTTTCTATGTTTCTATCAGGGTTTGAAGGACACATTAACTCACCGTAGTGTGATTGGAATAAAGAGAATGGGTGAGCTTAATGATAAGCCATTCCGGGATGCATGCTTTAAAAGATATCCAAATGAGGAATCTAGCATGAAATGCACTAGACTCTGCTCTTTGTGGCAGGAAAACATATGTGATTCAAGTTGGCATCCTTTTAAAATAGTCATGGTTGATGGAAATCCTCAAGTATGTATTTCATTCCATGAACCTTTGAATTCTATTAAGTCATTTCGAAACCCATGTCAAGTGTTTACTCTACTGACCGGATTTGAGCATTGTCCCTGTATTCGGATTACCTTTTATTGTTTTTGTGTTGCAGCAAATTTTGGATGAAGATGACGAGAAATTACAAGAACTGAAAAATGAATGGGGTGAGGAAGTATACAAGGCTGTTGAAACTGCCTTGTTGGAGATGAATGACTACAATGCAAGTGCAAGATATGTAGTTCCGGAACTTTGGAATAATAAAGAGGGAAGGAGAGCTTCTTTAAAGGAGGTTGTCCAATACCTCTTGAAGCAAATAAAGTCTCTTAAATATGCTAAGCGAAGAAAACTACGATACAATGACTGATACCAAATTTTATCCAAGTAAGTGATAACAATTACATCAAAGTCATTTTTGTTTCTAATCATCTTCTATATTCCATTTTTTCTTGTCATTATCAATGGTTTTTTTTTTCATGGATCACTTTTCAATTAAGAGCCTGTTCAATTAACTTTTTATGCAGTAATTAGCAAGCAAGTTTCTGAGTACCTGTTTTCCAAGTTAGTTTCATAGGATCTAATCGTCTTGATTATTGATGTGCTTCTAATATATTCACATAATGGCAAAGCTTTTATTAAATGTGTGTAGCTTCTCTGGTTTAATTTGTGTCACAAATTCACACATTCTGCTGTACGATGGTGCAGATGACTATGTACATAATATATGAGTTTTTACTGTGTAGGGGATATGTTATGAGATGAAATTTATGCTAAGATTACTGTTTGATGCTTTAGGTAAATTGGAGGAAGGAAAAGGAACAAAGAGTTTCAGAATTTTTTTTTTCCTTCTATATCCTTGTAAATCCTAAAACCACAAATGTTCCTAGTGCCACTCATGACACTCACATACACTTCATACCTAAAAAACCTCTATTTGTCATAAATTTTATTTTTGTATTTTTTAAAAACATTTTAAGTCTAATCTTTGATTTTGGATAAAAATGAAATACCAACTCTCAAAGCTTCCCAGAAGATTAAGCACTCACTCAATTTCATAAGCACTCACTCAATTTCATAAGCGCTAGGGCTTCTAACCAAACTGACGATTCAGATCAAAACCTTGCTCTGGAGTAGATTACTCTTCATGTTAGCCTGGGTAGGCTTGTGCACCCAGACGGTCACCTTCATCTACTAAATTCGTCTACTAAATTGTTATCTTATTTTCTTGTTTCTGTTGGTTTACTTTTTCTGATTGCTTAGAGCCTCACCTTTAGCGAGATCTTTCTCACTTTACCTTTCCCTTATTTATTTCTGTCTGTACTTTTTTCTTTTTAATAAATTTGTGTTTTATTTGCTTTCTTTGAAAAAAAAAAAACTCTCCTATTTAGGGTGGTGATACTTGTATTCACTTTTATTGAATATATATATTCAGTTATCTTTATTCTTGATTTTTTTTTCCTTTAAATAAGAAGTCCACAGATAATGGAACCAAACACATACATAAGAATTCAATCCCTTTTAACACAATTAGATTCCCATATATATTTATAAAACATCTATAAAACTTAGTATTAGAGTAGCTGCGGGCCACACTCTTTTTGTTGCTTTACTCTGCAGCCACTTCAGCCACCTCCAATTTTTCACTTAACAAACACAACACCAAACCAAACACCAAAACACACACACACAACTTCTTGAGTTAAAACTTAGTAGCAAATTGGTGCCAAGATACTAAAACTTATATAAGACACCAATGATAATAGATGAGGATCAAACCTTGAAATTGTCGCCAGAGAAATGTCTGACCAAATTGCCAGTCAGAAGGGATGATGTTCCAGGATGTTAAGGTGCGGTGATCACTGCCGGTGACTCGAAACGAGAGAGATTGACCGACGAGCACGGTGTCGGATTGCCAGTTTTGGCCCCAGTTTCGCGACAATGGCATCCAACCCGTGCTCGATCCTTTCACACTGACCTGAATTATGTCTCCGGCACCGGCCACATTTGTTACTAGAACCAGATTGAAGTACTTGAATCCGTTTATAGTGAACCTTATGCCTCCTTCCTTCTTGCATGGCACCCTTGTATTCAATTGCAAATAATTTTAATCAGTTTTAGGGGTCTAAGTGCTAAAATACCAGGACTGTCTTTTGCTTATTACCCCTTGCTAAATTTGAAAATTCTCTCTGACCTAAGAAAATTTTAAACTTAGAGAAATTTGCAGACATACCCTTGAAAAAGCTTATAATTGCATTTTAACCTTTTCTCTTTTTCCTGAAGTAAGGTTTTATTATTATATTTTCATTTTAATCTCATTGCTAAACTTTTATATAATAAAATAAGAAATGAATTAAACCAATTTTGAATTTTTTTTTTACCACGTGAATTTGTACATAAAAATTAATATTTATAAAATAAGAAATGAATCAAACTAATTTTGAATTTTTTTTACGACAGGGATTTGTACATAAACATTAATATTTTGCAAAGTACATACATAAATATTATGTATGATTTATTTATTTTAATATATATATATATATAATATGAAAAGACCAACATAATTTTACAGGGTTATATTTGCAATTAAAAAACCAAAGTCATATTTTTTTAATTTTTTGAAAATTGGGGACTTAAATGAGAAATTCAACGACCCTCGTCTTTCTAAAAAGGAGGGAAAAACAGAGAAAGAGGGAGAAGGAGCTCACCGGCGGTAAGAGACGGGGACGATTCCGGCGCGATACTCAGCGATCTTGAGGAACATAGGCATGGCGAGATCGAAGTGAGGCCGTGGAGGATTGCACCAACCACCATCATCAGAAGGAAGGGCGTAATTAGGCGGGCAGAAATTGGTAGCCGTGATGAAGATCGAGGGATTCCCACCACGGCACCACCGAGGATCATCAACGCACTTGATCTCAAAGCAAGCGCCACAGCTAAACCCCTCGTTGAACAACGCCGTGCTCAGCGCCGCCGTCTCCACGCCGTACCCCTGGCTATAAAGGTTCCCATATCCACATGCTCCTCCTAAAATCCCATAAATCTCATCACCGATCTGTGATTTTTGCTTCAATTTTAACCAAAAAATTGGGGTTTTTAGGGCAAGAGGAACGTACCCATTGTGCCGGACGCGTCGTTGCCGCCGTAGAAGGTGGCGTGCGCTGATTGCCATGGCCCGGTGGTGAAGACATCGGGAATGCTGCGGGTGGCCGTGGAGAGGACGGTGAGGAGAGACATTAGGGTTAGGGTTAGGGTTAGGGATTGGAGGTAGAGGAACGCCATTAGAGAAGGATGAGATCGATGGAGAAGAAGGCAAGGGTTTATATAGAGAGAGAAAGGCGGGAAAAGGACAAAAGAATGGCAGTGAGTGTAATTAATGCATTCTGGTGAAGTTAATGACCGTTAGATGGATTTAATTACTTTTGTGATACACTCTAACAGTCTAACTACCAAAGTTATATTTACATAAAGTACACTTTGTAAAAAAGTGTATATGTTTGTTTTTTTAATACCTAGATAAAAATATATATTTTTATTTTTTTTATTATTTTTTTGTTTATTTATTTAAATTTGTAAAGATTTTTTTTTTGGTATTTGAATTAAAACCATTTATTTATAATTTAAAAGTATTTTGTTAGAAAAAATAAGTCATATGTTGGTTGCTTTTTTTCTAATCATAAAATAAATATGGAAATAATCAGTGATTTTTTGTTCTATTAGTATTAGGTCTCCAGCGTACTAATCAAATGGATTTGAATTTTAACTCACAAGACATAAATAGATGTGTTAAGATAATAATTTTATGTTCGTAAATAACTTTATTATAAAATAAAAACAAAAACAAAACAAATATGGGAATATTATAATTTATTGTTTGATGCAATTTTAGGCCAAACAAAATGTCCTGAATTCAAAGAACTGGGTGTTGGAAGGGAGGATGGGAATGAGTTTGACTGTTTGAATTATTTGCCCTTGTTTTTTTTTTTATCGTAGTTCATTGGTTTGACTATTTTTGGTGCTTTGGTTTTTTTACCGGGTATAAACATGTACTGAATTTTTTATTAATAAAATAATAGGAAAAAAATGTGTATGTTAGAAAGATAAATTGCACCAAAAGACTCATAGACCAGTGGTATTTGATTTTATTGCAAAAAATGAGAGTGAAACATTCAAAAAATCTCAAGTTCAAAACTTGTTGGAAACAATAATTATAATGGATCGCTGATTGTGGGTGCAGATTCGTAGCCCAATCTCCTAGTCCGATTGAGAATGTGCGGATTGGATGATTTATTCTCAATTAGGTACGCCATTGATGTATACAGTGTTTGTCACAGAAAAAAATAACAACTGATATAATTAATAAAATGACTGATAAATATTTAAATATTGGAATTTATTGAGGGATTAGTTGAAAAAACATGAGACTGGCAGATGAAGAGTCACAGTCATGAAAGTCCACGTGGCACGTGAGGAAAGATGGTTAGTGTAGCTACGTGGCATGACAAAAAGTAAAAGCCAAAAGTCAAAAAGTGTAGAGAAAAGTCAAAAGGTTGAGAAGGTTTGAGTTGCAGTCTTGAAGGGTGGAACCAACCCAACCAGCACCATGTGATCCGTTTTAATTGGTTGGGTTTGTTTGGTTTGGGTTCGGTTGCCTCCCAACCCTCCTCTTTAATAAAATTCTCATTTTATATATATATATATAATTTTAAATGAAAAAAGTCAAAATTTGGATTCCAGCTGTCCCAGTTAGGGAGATACACAAGCTTGCAGTTCATTGTTGCATCCAATTTGCAGGCCCTTCCAACGAGGAGCTAGCCTCAGACAGGCATGTGAACTATTTTGACTGGTTATTTCACTTTGGTGCTGTTGTCTCTAGGAGTCTCTCTCCTTCTGGTATCTCTTTTTGTTGTGTTTTTTTTGTTTTCACTGTTGGTGGAGTTTCTTTTTTGTTCTTTCTTTTTTTTATTTGTACTATCTTTCTTTTTAATGGAATTGTGGTTAATTCATTTTATTAAAATAATAATAATAATAATAATAAATAATCACATGAAATTATGGAAAAGATCACTTGGTTTTGTGATTATTATAGAATGCATGAAATGAAACTCTTGAAGATCACTCAAAGGTTGTATTAATGGTTGTATTTGATGGAAAATTATAGCCATAATGAGCAAAACAAACCACTTTGCAAGTAGTGAGATAAATTTTTGTTCTATTATTAATTTGGGCACAAAATATTAATATTTCTGAAATGATTTCAATCAGTTTTGTAGCATAATTTTCAGCAATTGCAGAAAAAAAAAATGAGGTGACCTGTACATTGAATCTGTGGATCAGAAACTGATTTTATTATTAACATGTTATAAGATATTAATTTGATGATGATCCAGTAACTAGAAATTACAATGCAAAATCTTGTTGTCCTACAAAATATTGATCTGCAGGATGGAAGCAAACATATCGGTCAGCGAAAACTCATGTTCGAGTAAATGCCTTGATGAAGCTTCAGCTGCCGGTTTTCAGAATACGCGAATACTAGAACAAGATTCCCGGCTTGATAAGATTCGACACAATTTCATAGATCTCAATATGGTCATCCTGGAGTGGCAAATACAAATCGCAATTTTCACATGGTATTATCGGCCGATCCGATCCCTTCAGACTTCTCTAACACTGAGAATGTCATCGCGGGGATGAGCTTCATCGGTGACAACTTTTATTTCATCGCCGATTTGTGTTCCAACTGAGACAGAGGCAGAAGCTTGAACTCCTACCTGCAAATAGGTCATATGTATTAACAATAATGAGGACAATCGGACAAATATTATATTGTAAATTTTCTTTTTTATCCACAGAAACACATACATCAAGAACAGTAATTACTTTGTCAAATAATTATACACTTACCTCCACCAAAAGCAATGCTGCAAGCCGATCTTTTATGAATCGAAGAATCAAGGCCCGATATTTCCGTTCCTTGGGCTGTCGTCTCAAATACTCCAGCAACCAATACCGTAAACTGCTGTTGTGGAGTTTCTTGGCCATTCTAACATGCATGTTTACAATAGATGCCATCCCTTCCAGCTCACCGGCCGAAAATGGCAGGGGTTCTCCCCGAAGAAAAGCTTTAACCTGATCATAACCATGGTGAACAGTGGGAACAATTTACATTTGTTCAATTAGTTTCACATGTGACAAGTATTAGTGCAGATAGTAATTTCAAGCAGCTTCAATAACAAACCTGGTAATGTGCAAGAAGATCAAGATATCGACGAATGGGAGATGTAAACTGAACATAACCAGGAACACCTAAAACGCCATGCCGTGAAGGCTTTCTGAAATCCATTTCTGCTGCACGCATTATTTTGACGTAGGCAGAACTTCTTACAGGTCCTTCTGGAAGATGCGAAAATGCTGATGCTGAGATGTTTGACTGTGGTTGCCCTCGATAAGGCAAGGAAAGGTTGTTGCAAGAACCAAAGGTTGCTACGGCCTCCCCACATAATATCATCATTTCAGAGACAAGACGCATTGCAGGATCTGACTGATCTTCGACGTATAAACTGATTGATGGTTCAGGATCATCAGGATCAGAAACTTTAATGCGGGTTTCTATTGTCGCTGTGTCTATCGCACCCTGAGATTTTGTTTTTCCCTATCGTTAGACAAATAATCTTGCTAAACAAAAATAAAAACCAACTCCAGCTAGCTTTCAGCTCAATAATAAATCCTTTTCGAAATCAATGAGTGAGACTTGAGTAAAGTTGGTGGGCCAAAGAAATGTCAGCTCACAAATTGGTTAGAGAAGATGAAAGCAAGAACTATCCATCTTTCCAAGACAGAGAGAACAACTATTATTTTTATGAAACTATAATTTTGATCAGAACCAGAAACTACAAAGTAATATAAATATCACAACATTCGCCAATAAGTCAAAGTTTTGGCATTGCAAGTTCCACTTGAAATAATGTATGCTTTCTTAACGAAGATAAGCAATAAATAACAAAGCTATGGACTGGAAGTACAACCTGCTGACGACGCCATTCCAAGCGAAGTGCAGCAGCTTCAGCTAGAATCCAGAGTTCAGCTTCCTCTTCCAAGTTCAATTGAAGCAACTCAGAGGCACTCTCATACGTCAACATGTAGGTTGGTCGAATAATTGAATTGTCTATGGTGTACTCTGCAATGCTATAAATATCCACAAATGGATAAAATTGCCTTAGAGCAAGAAATTCACTTTGAGCACTATCAAGAAATGTTTATGAATCACTATGGAAGCAAAACGATAGCCACTATATACCTTCCATCTTCGTGCAGAGTGACGGATACACTGACAGCTTTACACAATTTTCCTTGCTGCAAACTCATACCTTCCATGGCTAGCTTCTCAGGGAACATCGGAAAAGTAGCCGTTGGTAGAAAAATGGATGTTCCACGTCGCAATGCCTCCCTATACAACCAACACAGTAGTTAAAAGTTCTGCCAGTATGATTTATTGATTTTCATGAAATTTAAGTCACCTGTCAATTATGCTGTGAGGTTGAACTAAGCAGGAAGGATCAGCTACATGTATCCAGACTTTTATCCTACCATCTGGCAACCTAGTTGCACTTAGAGCATCATCAAGCTGCATCATCAATTTTATATTACAAATAGTGCATAAAACACCCAAACAACATCAATAAGCAAACAATTCAAACAAAAAGACAAAAGAATTCATGCTACATCATTTATGAATATGACAACAGTTTATATTGGAATACATACCTCATCAGCCTCATCCACATCAATGGCATAGACTTTCAAGAATGTAAGGTCCTTCCTGTTAGCCTAAGGACAACTCACCCAAACATGAACTTAATACACCACATGCACAAGAGAAGGCAAGACGGAAAACTAAAAGTGCATATATTTATATATCTCAAGACAGAGCTTGTACCGCATCTGGATCAGACGCAACTGTCAAAAGGCTTTCAGCAGCTGATAAAAGTTCATCACTATACGTTGTTTGTATGTTGAACTTTACAAGGTCAAGATTGACATGTACTGGAAAATATCCGATATCAATGAGGAGGTTCATAGCAGCAGATGAAGTCTTTTGTAATCCCATGGCTTTAAGTACCTATAATGATACCAATTGGCTAAATACGAGTCAATCAGTCAGAAGTATTAACTTTGAAAATTCATTATATATGCATAGAAGTATCTTTAATATTTGATAAATTACCTTTTATCCCCATACAAAATTTACACTCGCATAAATTAAATAAAATCCTATTACCAAATATTTATGATTTAAAAACCCACCCTGCTATAAATCTTTTGTTAAGTATACCATGTCAGAGAAAACAATTATCAAGGACACAAAAATGCAAGTGATTTAATTCATATCACTAATTGTACAAATTACCATTCCCGCCGTCTTCCTTTGTTCATCACTAGTGAATGTGTCAATAGCGTAAGCTTCAAGACATTCAATCTTCCTTTCAATATTTTCTTCCGACAACCAAGAGCATTTAGGAGGTTTAGAGGATGGAGGCTTTGACTTTGCAGATGTTAATAACTGCACAAATTCTTCAAGCTCCTTCTCTGATGCCTCCTTCACGCACTTTCTCTTTAGAAGTTCTTCTACCTAACCAATATAACAAAACAAATCTATTTGACCAAACTTGATACATTTCAAATACACATCACAACTTATGACATTGTTTCTCTCCTGCCCACCGTCAGGATGAATTTATCGTGTACCATACCAATGACATTATGTTTTCAATTGTCATAAACTAAACAAAATCTTCCTAGTTTGATTGCTGACAGAAAACAACTGTGCAATATTATCCTACCAGAACAGAAGGCCGAGGCTGATAAACAGTATAAGATCCTTTGCACTCAGAAACAGTAAAATAGGCATCATCTTCTGACAGCAAGAGATGAGCACAGTAGCTTTCAAGAGGATCCCTGCTACCATATAGAATCTGAAGAAAACTTATGGCATTGGTATCCAAACAAGCCCAGTGAAACAACAAACATGGAGGACCAAAAACTATACCTCCGCTAACTCCTCAGCAGTCACTGACTTGTTCTTCTCCAAAAGCTCCTCCCAAGCAAACTCCAAAATTGCAGGGTCCTACAATAGTCATCAAAACAATGCACAAACCTAATCATAATTCACGAGCATAAGAAACAAAGCATTCACAATCAATGATACTACTGACCAAGAGATCATGAGTTTTTCTAATAAAATCAGCAATATCCTCATGGTTAAAATCTTCAATACCGGGCACTATGTAGGTAACTTGCTGCGGCTTAATTGAAGAAGTAACACCATTCTGACACCAAAAACAACAGAAAAAAACATCAAAACAAGAAGAAAGTTGAGCAGCAGCATGTACAAGAATCAAACACCTAGCAACCTATTCAAGAGGCGGCAGTGTGGAGATGTTTCTAAAAAGACCTGATCAAAAACCATCCAATTCTTCTTCCCATCAGGCTTCTGAGCAACAGCGAGCAAGTGTTTCTGAGAGTCCTTCCGGAATTCAAGCAACAACCCTCTCTGCAACACTCTCTTCTCAACTTTATCATCAACCAACTCTTTGTTGCTTGGAAAACCCATTCTGCAAACACAAACAAGCCATTCAAAAGACAATCCACACAAAATGAAAGGAAAAGGAGAGATCTTTATACTTGTTAGTCACGCGAACAAGTCTGGCAGCGCGAATGGCGTTCAGTTCCTGAAGAACGGAGTCGACGAGGCTGAGACCACGCCGGAATACGAGGTTTGCATGGATTAAAGGCAGAGGACGAGACGAGAAGATATTGGGAGGATGGTAGTGGGAGGAAAAGAGAGAAGACCGAACGAAGGAACGGACGGTGACAACTCTACTAGCCATGGGGCTATTCATAAGAGCTGTGAGAAGAGATGGGGAGCAATCCACAGAAGGAAAGAAGAGATTTTTAGGGCTTCATCGCCATGAATGAGTTCGAGAGCTCTTCAATGGCGTCTCTCCGGCGATGGAGAGATTATTAGGGATGGATAGAGAAATAGATATGTGTTTTTTCTTTACATTGAAAACCCTGCAAAAACTTAAAATTATATATAATATAAAAAACTGAGATTCTATAAAAAAAAAATAATTAATTTTACATAATTTTTTCCTGATATTTCTCACTTATTACTTTAATTTAATTTATAAATAATTGGTCTATTTGGCTGAATAAATATAAAATTTTGTATATATACCCCTGTGAATTTTATTATTGTTTTTTGCATTTTTCACCCTGTAAATTTCATAAAAGAAAGAAGCAGTTGAATCAATGCTGTCAATGAAAGCAGTGTTTATTCTCTTATTTGCAAGCAGGGGGATGAACATGTACAAAAAAGCCAAGAAGAAAAACCCCCTCCCTTAATGCTGTAAAGGGAGGGAGAGAACCTTGGCTTTGAGAATTTTTGGTGAAGAGAAGAATATTACAAACACACCACCAATCTTTTCTAACCTTCATGGTTTCACCAGTTTTGTCGAAACTGTGTTGTTTTCTTTTTTACAATAAGAGTTCGGCTTTTTGATTAGTTTAGCATGCAGTCTTCGGCCGGAGGGGGTTTGGTCGGGAGTCTGGCTTGCTGCTGAGACCAGTAAGCATGAGCGGCGAGCACACGGTCGAGGAGTTCCTGCGGGACCGGTTCTCCTCTCCTCTGTTGAGGTGTTATCTTCGCCGTGTGCACCAATGTCTTCCATTTGTCCTGTGAGCTCGAAAATTTGTATAGATGGTGTTATGGTTGAAAGCCAATGTTTTTCCATTTTTGAAATTGATGTGAAGATATAATGTACCTTCAAGTCTACGTATGTTCGATGATTGGCATTGTCAAAAGCTCGAATTTTGACATCTCGCCACCTTCCTGTTCCGAGCTTTTCAACTGCTTGGACAAGTGCTTCAACTTCTGAGACGGAGAAGGGTCGTCTTATCCTGCGCTGGGAATGTTCAGGCCGCTTAGGCTTCTGAATTGGGACAATAGATAGAGCGTTCATGTTCATGGCCAGAACTGGAACCAGAGCTCGGGAATCTGATGATGTTTCGTCCTGGTGGTCATCCTGCAGCGGAACATCCATAGGAAAGTGAAAGGAATTATGATCACTCTCTGGAGAATTTACTGCAGATGGATTTGGAAACTCTGGGAGGGCAATGATCGTTGATGGATCAGCTAAAGGGGTAGCAGATGGTGATCTACATGAGAAAGGCCAATAAGATATATAAGATGTACATCAGGAGAAGTGTCAAAATTTCTTAATGTATGCAGAAAACCTCGAGTTTTTTCTCACCTGGTTAATGGCTCAGTAGCATTACAAGGAAGAAGCGGGGAAGGCTCTTCATGGTTTGTAAGCAGAGGAGGAGATAAAGTAACATTATCAGGCTCCAAAATAAAACCCAATTTATCCAGCTTATCACCATGAGAAATTCCTGCCTGTAACAAAGTTTTGTTATCATCCCTAATCTTCTTCCCTTGCAGGAGAACACCGACATGAATTCCACCTCTAAGAATAGCAGTCACTGCTTCCATAACCATCCTCTGCAATAGAAATGAGGCAATCAATGAAGGCGATGCTGAAAGTGAAATGCACGGTAAAGAACTAAGCTAGAAGAACAAAGCTATTTTATAGGCATCCTTTCTTGCATATCAAAGATCATGGGACAAAAAAAAAGCATTGGCCTACATTGCATATTGTTTAGTGAACAAAAAAAAATGCAATCACTGCCATCTCTCTTCAACAAAGCCAATACCTGAAATACAGAATAACAAATATGCACGTAGTTTTTAGCAGCAACTAATGAGTTTGATAAAAGTCAGGAATATGAAAAATAAGTGCATGGCCAACAAATATATAAAGGTATTTAATTGGTGCTCATTTTACTGATGAAAAGTTCAAGTAGCATGTGATGACAAATACAAATTTAGGAAGCTAAGTGAGTGCTCATTTCAGGGGAAGTGGTGAAAAAGTGGGGGAAATACCACCTCTTTAAAATGGGGAGGTGATATCCCTTCCAATATTTCTAATGTTCATTTGTCAAAAAATGGGAATGTGACCAGAGAGTTCGGGCATGGATGGATTTTTATCAATTAAACAAAAAACTTTAGAAATGGGTAAATGAGTTTTATAGGGTGACTCACTCTCCACTCCCCCACTTTAGTAAATTTTTTTACTAAAACGGAAGTGGGGAGTGCCTCCACTTTAGACTGAAACAGGGAAATGTTATTTCCCCCATTTAAGATAAAAATAAATAAAAAATGGGACGAAGTAAGACCACTTCCCCATTTTCCACAAAATGAATGCCCCAAATTGATACCTTGAGAGAACCAACGGTAGCACTTTTAGGAATCTCGACAAAGAGTTCTGGCACCTTGAAAGACTTGATCCTTAGTTTCACTGTTCATATAAAAGAGAACAAGTGTTAGCAGACCATATGCTCAAACCAAATTAAATGGGACAAGATTTGTCGTTACATGCATCAAAACACGTGTACCATGAAAATCTTCTGATTCATGTATTGATCTCTGTCCAGTAATGTGGGCAGATTTTATATTAGCTGCAAAAAAACAGGGAACAACCTTTACAACTGTGCCATCTATGTGAAAGTGCAAATGGATGAGGTAAGTATGCACCTTCATGCAAACTTGCATCCATATCAAAATTTTCAACCTTCATGTTTATTTCAGGCAGGTTAGACATATATTCAAAGTTAGCTGCCTCATCATAGGTTGACATCAAGCCTCGTTCGAAACACTTTCTCCTCTTAAAAGGATACCTCTGTGTCCTTTTGCGAGTGTAACCTATTTTCCTGCTGCTAAAGAGCAGCTTCTTATCTACAACTGATAAAGGGGGAAAAAGGAACCTTCAGTTAAGGCTTGCCAATCATATGGAAACTTCTCAGGAGAATAGAAAGCATAGAATAGAATCAATAGAAATTGCTATACCAGAGTTCGGAAAGTCTCCATTTGTCGAGAAAGGAGAATCCTTCCTGAACTTGGACATTAGTAGCTTTTTAATCCTGTCAGTTTGTTTATCATGAGACCTAAAGACCTTTGAGGTTATTGTACTACCATGGGTACACCTCGAACAGTTTTCGTCATCATCATCATCATCTCTATCTAAATGTAGTTGCTTTTCCTCCCACCAACCGGTAGGGAAGGAAGTATTATGAGGAATGTGATCCTCACCAGAAGGGGCTTTAACACTGCTGTCCGAGCTAACCAATGCGGAAGGTTTTGAATCCAATTGCATCAGTTCCCCCAAAATGCAAGTTTCCAAAACCTTTCCAGATGCTGGACTCCTGTTTGCCAGCGGTTCACATTGATTCAGTGCCCTAATTCCACCAGCCAAATTACCTTCCCAGCATTCAGCATAACATGGAGAATGTCTTTCGAAAGGATATCCACAATCACCACTACTACACTTTGTCATCAACTCCGTCTGGGTAGGATTCTTACTACGCACATCAGAATTAAGCTTTCCGTGCTCCTTCAAAGCACAACCACCATTAGAGCCCGATACACTTTCACTGCAACTTCCCTGATCAAATGCTTCCTCTTTGATTGGCTTCACTTCAAAGAGGTGTTCCTTCTTAAGGGTACCATTGGAGGTAGGGTTGGATGGTCCACCAATGACCTGTGCGGTAAAGGATTTTTCACTCTCCAATAACAAATCAGCGGCTATAGTAGCAAGCATATCGATTGCATTTGTGTGATTATCCCTTGATTTCTTTCTGACAGATCGCTTGCCCTGCAGATGGACCAGAAAAATGTTTAACCAAAGACCAAAATTAAACATGAATATTTGACGATAATGGCTGCAAATAACACAAAGCACCTTGGCTGATCTTGGGACCAGGAGCATGGTAGGTGACTGATTGCCATTGAAACCATACCCCAACCGTTTTGTCCACACCATAGCTTAAGACACATACTATGAATCAATAGAATTCATCATTGACTTATGAACAGCTTGAACATTCACACAAGAAAAGAAAAAACCTTATTCAGATCCAAACGCAGGGTCAACAACTATGTTAATTCATCGTGTACAAGAAGAATAACCATGCGTGGCAGAGTGAAAGCAACCTGCAATAAAAGAACAGCCATTAACACAAATAAAAAATTGATTTTTCTATGAATCTAAAGATGTAGGTTATGGATTCAGAATTATGTTTTATAACCTTCAAACAAAGATCAGATCTTTGAACAAATAGCTTAATGCATAAACAAGCATTGCACCTACTATGCACCATAAATGAACAGAAAAAAAATAATAAATGTAATTGAATTGTCAAAGATTGGAAAACCAATGAATGATAAAAGAGCGTTTAAATCACGAGATCTAACAACCTTAACCTTATAAGAGCATAAATGAAATTCAACAAAGAAAAAAAATTACTTTTAAAAATTGAGATTTTAGAATATAGAAACCGAGAAAGGAAAAGAAATTCAATCAGTTAAAAACAAAAAAAGCAACAGAATTGCAGAGTATTTTGTTAAACAAACATGTGTTGGAAAAGATCAAAACTCTACCTTTGATGCCTGATCAACCAGAAACGGGAATTTTAAATTCAGAAATTTTCATCCTCATTAATTATGATCAAGAAGTATGCGGGAAAAAAAGACAAAATTTTCATCGTGAAGAACAGGAAAGCAGGAATCCCAGATCTCATGAATCAGCATCAATTCTTGACCCAAAATCTCAAGAAGCACAATTCAATAGAAACAAACAACCCCAGAACCCAGCGATCTCCGATCTTGAATCAATAAACAGCCCAAACAACAAACGCGTATCCCCAAAACCCACAACCGATCCAATAAAAATCAAACAATTAACACCAAACCAACCAAAACCCAAAGAATTACAACCCGTAACATCACAAAATCCATCAACCTCACCTTCGATTTCACAAAAACCCTCATAGAATCCCAAAACACCTTCAGATCTTCAAAAAAATGGAAAATTTCCACATCATACGATTGGATCTCAGGCCATGCTTGGAATTCGGTCGCTTTAGAACCCTCCGATCGATCAAAAGCTCATTCCAAAAACCAAAATTCTCCTCAATTTCACCCCTAATTTTCCCCTCCTCTCCTTGTTTCTCTCTCTCTCTCTCTTTCTCTATCTCTCTCCTTCTTTCTCTCTCTTCATCAAATCCCAAAACCCCTGAAAACCACCCCTTTGCTTAAACCCCCAGTTCTTATATCCTTGCTGTTTTTTTGCACTTACACCCTTATCAAATAAAATAATCACTGATTCGTCCCTTATATATATAAATATATAATTTTTTTTATGCACACTAAATATATAACAAACAACCGTCCAACTATTTGTGTTGTACTCAAGCACTTTGTCCTGTATTGTACTCTTTGTGCTGTATTTATGTATAAATCAAACCAACCCTTTTTTTATGTAGATAAATGACTGTTAATTAAGAATGTTTACTAATAATCTTTGGATGATATGCAATAATTATTGTTTATAAAAATATAGTACAAATTTATTATTTATAAATATTATGTATCACTATATAATACTGTTTTTAAACAGTTTAATATTGTTTATTTGTGAACGGCTCATAACCATTATATAATAATATAACGGTTATCTCTTCATTTAATATAAATAAAGATGATATATATATATATATATATATATATATATATATATATAAACACTTTTATGTTCATAACGTTTATATTAAAAATAACATAAGATATTACTTTTAGTCAAATTATACAAACGAAAATAATGATCAAAAATTCATTTTTCCCTACATTTTCCAGTATGTTTCAATATTTTTAGTTATTATATATAGGGGTTTGTGTGCAAAAAGACCAGCGGTTTGGCGGAAAGAGCAATGACCCTAGGCTTCATGCTCTGATGGGAGACACGTGTCACAAACATCTGATCGGACGGTCAACTAATAGGGGCATTTATGGAAAAAAGAAGTGCGGTTTTCGGTTGGACCCGTGTTGTCCTGCCGGTTATCCGATCATTTCCGTCATTCATTTGTCCTTGAGATCAAATCAGGACCGTCCATTGTGGATTTTTTAAACTTTACTCCCCTGGAAATGTTTGTAATTAGTATTGTTCTTTTTTTCATATTAACAAATAAATGTTTTTTTTTTTTTAATTTTCAACATAAAAAGTCATTTAATTTAAGGGAAATTAATTATACACCAATATATTTAAAGATACACTTTATTTGACACCAAACTTTAGAAAGTATGTCCACCGACTAAATAAATTTCCAATTTCTAAGATATATATATATATATATATGAAGCATAACAACATGGATTTTTTTTGGATGGCGAAGGTCATCTTTATCATCATATCAATAGACAGGCAAAATTTTTGGAGGTTTCTATGAACATACAAGCAAATAAACTATTTATTAAAAAAAACTATATTTGTTTAAAATATTGTTAAGAATGCATATGCAAATGCAATTTTATTTTATTTTATGTTAAACAATAATTGAATGAGAAACAGAGCGTGTTCTAATTTTATATTAAAAAAATAAATAAATAACTAGTGACATAAAAAACAAATATAAAAATGAAACAATATTAAATTAGTAAAATTATTTATTTAGAAAAGAAAAAAAAAATGATGATGACGTGGCGCAGGGGACCAAGAGATATATAAGGCCATTAATCTCACAAAGATAAGATGTGATCATGTGGTGTTGCCGAGCATGATGAAATGATTCCAATACAACATCATCATCTTGACTTGCATCTCTAAACTACTTCATTCAATCAAGTCATAAATTGATCATTGACTTAATAACCAAGATAAATCCTTTTCTTTTTATTTATTCAAAATAATAATAAATAATAATAATAACAACAAAGAGTCAACCATTTCAGACTCTAATAAATTGATCATTGAATTTTACATGCTCAAATAATGACCACCACTACATCAGGATAAAATAACAGTGCATTCATCATTTGCAAGTTATTTGGAATTAATGAAAATTTGAACTTTCCATGTTAGGAAGGTAGGAGATTCAATTGACAAAAAAAAAAAAATTGCACAAATATGTAATTATTTATATCAACAACAATAGTAACAAAAATTGTTAAACCAAATTATTTGGGGTTCACTACACAAATCTTTTCCTCTCACATTCTAGTAAAAATCAAAGAACTAGATTAAAAAAAACAACTATGTAATTCATAATTTTTGTAAAAATAAAATTTGCTTGTTTGCCATTGCTATAAAAAAATCAGTTCAAAAAGCTCATTTACCCTCCACCTTAATTCACTTTTGCCCATATAATTGTTACCAGAGTATCAGAGCAATTATATATCAACTTTCTACATGATTTATAATGCAATTAAGACTAATTAAAAAAGGAAGGAGAGATATGGGAGCAATGAATCAAAAGTGGGCCATGATTAGCTAGGCATGTCTCCCATATGCCTGGGGGAATGGATGAGATGATGATATGATACAATCCTAAATGGCAAAACATTGCATGTATTATTAATAGTTTTTAGGCCAATGCAATTATACCTGCAAAACTATTGACATAACAAGCATTCATTGCCCAAGAATCAAATCTAATTGTCTTGAGAAAAATATAAAAGCAATGCAGTCCAAAATACTATGAATTTTTCAAGAAAAATGGAACTGGGACACACAGTCCACATACACCTAATCAACAATTCAAATGGCACAAGCAAGTGGACCCTCAATGCCAAAGATAACAACATCCACATAATATAAATGGAAGAGGAGAAGATGGGGATATACCTGGGTAGCTTTTGGTTGAAGATGATGTCCTGTTACTCAGTCTGCTCCTTTTTTATGTTGCTGAGTTTCTTCAAATCTACTAAGAAAATAAATTCATTGATTACAGACCATATATAACTCATCTTCATGGGACCAGCAATGTATTTTATCAAGAAGAAAGCAGATGAACTATCATTGTCTATGCTTTTTGTTTTTAGGTGATAAGACTTCGTTCCCTGCCCTATAAAAGGATGCTTTTAAATAAAAGATGCATAACTAGAATTACATGGCAAACAACTAGACAATCTCATCTGATTTTGTACTTTAAGAGAATAATGAATGTGAATATGAATGACAAGATCAAGATGTACCAGTTTGAAAAAATAACTTGCCAAAACTTCCTTTCCAACCAGACCTTATTAACAACTTAACTAAAGTTGCTGCCTTATAATTTGGTGTCACTGAACATAAATTTCAACATGTTTTAAACCTAGATTATAGATCTAACTAACATCACCTAATTTCAGTGGAGTAATCATAGAGTTTGGTACTGAGATTCTGGGAAAGAATGAAGAGATTAATAATCATAACACTAATGGAGCCTTAAGTCATACCACATGAAAGTTTTGTAGCATAAACTATCTTTAATGCTTGCAATATAAGTTTTAAGTGGAGTTATCATCATCACATTCTGGACAATAAAGGTAACCACCACAAAAGTGATTGGATGCCATTCAATATCAGCTGTGAAATGTTGCCTGCTTTAAATTGCAGCTAAGGAATGTGAGAATATATTTTACTTGCTTGAAAAGAGTTAAATGCCATTACACAAACAAGGAAGCAAATTAAAAGAAAACATATATTGCATAGTACAAACACGGGGAACAATTTTTACAAAAATAAATAATCCTGTTTTGATTAACTGAAACAAGTTTTGGAAATAACTACTGGGCAGTATTCAGCTAAATAACTTGTTTCCTGCGAAGAGTGGAGGGACAAGATAACTGTAAGAATTTCAATGTCGAATAATAGGCACTGAAGGGAAAAAAACAACAAGCCAAAGAGATTTAAGATCCATAGTGTTGCTTGGAATAATTAATAGATGACCTTCCAAATTAGTCAGACCAAATGCCTGACCTTCCAAATTTGTTATAGCATCTACAAACCCTCGAGAATACATGGACAATGCTCAGAAAGTCAGACCAAATGCCTGACCTTCCAAATTAGTCAGACCAAACACAACTCTATGGTCTCCCGATGAAATCATCAAGCAAAAAAAAATACCTCATTCAGCAGAAAGATTACCATATTGCCACGGATTGAACTCTATAGAATTGATGTCAAGCTCCTCGTTGACCTCTGAGCTATCAACCATTACCCTGTGCTCAGAGTACTTGCCATTGTACTCATATACTTCCAGATCACCCCAGGGTGTGGGAGAAACTTCACCACTTATGTTGAACCATCTTGGAGTAAATTGGTGACTGTTGGCTTCTCGATTTCTTTTCTCCTCTCTTTGGCGTTCCTCCAGGCTGGAAATATCATGATGAGTTGCGAGTTTAATAATAACAATAAGGGGCACTTTAATTAGCTTTATCTAATAAAGAGCTATAAGATTTCTACTCCTGAAAAAAGGCACTACTAGAATTTCTTCAGTTAGTCTACTCAACCAGATATTAAGTTTGAAAACAATCAAATAATAGCACCATCTCCTGACTATGATACAGGGAAACTGTATTCACCTTGCCTTTTCTGCACCAGACTTGGACATGTCGCCATTCTCAAGAGCGTATCGGTCAGGACGAAGTCGGGAATCAGATGCCAGTAATTTCTTGGGTGCTGTCTCAAAGCTGTTAATCTTGTGAGCAAAATATGTATATTGATATTTATCATTTTCTGGTGTAGCTGCAACTCTCCAGATCTAGAACAAAAGGAAACAGGCAAAAAGAAATATGTCAATTGGCACAACTCCAGCTACCAGCTCTACAAACTAACCAACACAACAGAAGTATATGATAGATTAAAGCAATTAACGCACTAGGTATCAAGTCTATACAAGGTACATGAACTATGGAACTTCTAACAGTCAAATAAAGGTCCTTCAAGGGCACCGTGTCTCATGAGTTACAAAATGAAAAGAATTCAGTACAAGATTTACAGAGTTTTCCAAAGATCCTCCCACTCATCCACTAGGTTAATAAAGATGAGGAAAGAATGAGGGAATGGGTTGGTGGATGTGGATGTAGATGTTTGGCATTGGTTCCTCCATTATCAATTCATATAGCACATATACAAGACCTGGCCCGCACCCAAATCATTGACACACCTAAGGGAGACAGAAAGAGAACTGCAGACTGCATGTCAACTTTCAAGAGAACAAGAAAATAGTAGAGATTGTGTAAGCATCCTCTTATGCAGTTACTTAAAACATATGAAAGAAGCAAAAAGTTATCCTCAAGAGGAAAAAAAAAAAAGAATATCAAAAATAGAATGAACTCAAAGATTCATGAAATGAAATGACCTCTTTCAGGTCTGTGCCTGGAAGAGGCTCTCCCTCCTGATCACATGGTTGGAAGCTCATAGACTCATTCCACTTTCCAGTCATCAGTATTTTAGGTTCTTCTGCTGCATTGTATACATACCCATCTACTTCATATCGACCAGCCCTGCCATCAGCGACAACTTCTCAGGAGCCAAGAGGATTAAAAACAATATACAATTGCTGATTGAACAATATACAATATACAATTGCTGATTGCAAAAACACACAATAAATTAAACTAGAAGAGTGGAAGGTAAAGAAATAAAAATACTAGATTCACGGAGATCATAAATCATATGCAAAATCTGATAGTTCCAATTTTTTAACACATTTGCTAAATATTAAGTTTCACTTCACAAGCTACATAATATGAAACTTTAATCACACTGCACAGAATAAAGAACTTAAACTTCAGTACCCATATTTCATATAGAAAAAGGTCGTACCCAAACCAACCACATGGTTGAAAATATAAGAGAACTTTGTCACCAGTTGTCAAATTTGTCATTATCATCTCCCCAGGTGAGTCAATCCATGTGCGTCCAAATATAAGGTTGTTAACCTTTGTGGGAGGTGGCACCAGATCCAAGACTGTACCAGACTTTTTAAGGGTCACCCTTGTCCTGAATAACCATTAATATATCCTAAGCAATTGTTGGAATATTCTCAATGTAAGATATAATAAGAAACAGAATGTAATAAAAATTTATAATTCAGAATAGCTTTTATTCATGCTAAAGTGTGTGTGGGTGTGTGAGCGTGCACCCATGCCTCTACATAGTAAAATTAATAAAAAGAAATCAATGAAAAATGAAATGATGTCTACCATAGATGTAGTATTCCATGAAAAAACTGACCTTCCAACAGGATATATTTCCAATGAATTTCCAAGGAATTTGGTCTTTACTTTGGAAGTGATGTCATATGTGAAATGCTCATTCTCAGCATGGCCTGCACTCATTGGAGGATGATGACTGACCTGAAATGGTGGTCAATTACTCTATAAGTGAAACCCATATTCAAAATTTTCCCAAATGACTAAATCAAGGGAGATAAATAACTTTAGCTGCTCCAATATTCAACAATGGTGCACAACACAAGATCAACACTGCAAGAAGAGTAGAAAGCACAATCTAGAGAAGCTCCGTAGCTAACCTGCTCTGCGATAAATGTAATTCCATTATGATTGACCATTTCATAAGTCTCTCCCAGTATAGGATTGAAAGGCTTCCAAGTCCTTTGATAGGCAAAGTAAACAGAAACTGCCCATGAGGCTGCAAGGATCAAGGGCTAGATCAGACAAGTAATTCAGGATAACAGTAGGTAGAAGCAGCAAACAAGTAAAATACACTTACACATGTAGGCCAACCGCATGTAAGGATCTTCACATTCATCCGCCATATTTAGCAAATGGGTATACTCCATCAACTATGGGACAGTTGAAAATTTCAACAGATCACATAAATAGCATGCTAAAGGAAGGTAGATTAAGTAAGTGAAAAGCATCATCATTCTGCATGTTCAAATATTAGTGTCACTGATACTACCAGCTTTCAAGAATATGTTATACTCAAAGCTAATTAAGCTTTAATACTAGATAAATAACAAATAGTATCAGCATTTGCCTCGTAATACGTTGCGCAATGAACATTAAATCTAGCAGTTAATCATTTGATGTCATTTGATGTCATTTGATGAAGGCTGCAACTGGAACAAGATAAATAGAAAAAACTCAATTTCCGAACAAAACAAGTCCTCTATTTAGCATTCAGATAAAAGCACAAACCTCTGCCATTTTCTGAAGCATTGTCATTGGCTCAAATATGATCACTGGAAGTGTCACCAATGATGTAACATCTGCTCCTATATACTTATTCATCATTTTCCAATAACTATCACGATCCTGCAACGTAAAACAAAACATTGAGAAAAAATATAAGCTCCAGATTGTGGTAACAAATGAAGAAATTCACAAATTCAAAAACCATTTCCATAAGTGGATAAAATCTCATATAAGAATATTTAATGCATGAGTATTGATAATATATAACCAAAAAGAAGGTTTCAAATAGCAGCCAAAGCCCATTTAAGCAACAACATTTGTAGTGACCACAGCCTTAAGTTGGCTCACAGTAGACTTATAAGAAATTTCATATATCACAAATAATTCATTGATGGCATCAAAATTCTTCATTTGAAAACATATAAATAATCTTGTTTTGGAACTAATGATTGGAAGGCAAAGCCCCCATCCAAGGAGACTTCTATAAGATTTTCAAAGGGAATATTAAAAAGTTCGATTAAAAGTTTTAACAGATGTACATAAAAAAGACTATTGAGCTTCAATCACTACCTCCTGCTTCCACCTCCCTCTTTGAGCTTCTGCCTCTGCATCTTCTGTGCTTCCTTCAGGATTTATCACTTCAAGCCCTTCATAACCCAATAACCTGAAAGAACAGCAATCAAGTTTTATGATTCAGTAGCATCCAACAGCCAAAGGTTAAGGCAAAAAGAATACCAGTGGAAATATTTTAGAGAAGGTGGCTATAAAGAAAGTCCAACTGATTCCCAGAGTATGAAAACAACATGAAATTAACTTTACTAAGTTCTTGAACTTCAAATTACAAAACTAATCATGGCAATTCCAAAAAATATTCACTCGGTGAGAATTCAATTAAGAACAACAGCAAAGTTAAAACAATAGGAATCTAAAAGAAAAGATGGACTGAAGAAGTATTCTATTGGCTAACTTTATAACTAAATTAGATTAATCAAGCATTATTTTTTATAGCCCCAGGCTTTCTAGTGTTACAATGGTTGTAAAGCTGATAATTAGAGCGACAAATAAAATAACGTGTGCATGTCCATCTACTAATCAACTGCCCAATGAGCAATGAAAAATAAATTAAATAAAATAACAATTTAACCTTAAAAATCAAATGCTTTCTCTCCAAGTCAAAAATTTTATGAATATATCAATCTCTGTTCTCTTTCTAATCAACAATCCAAGACAAATAACATATTCCAGATAATCTGATAAATGTAGTTCGAGTGATAAACATAAAATCAAGAAAATCACAGGTTTCTACTCCAAATAGCTTTAATTAACAAAACAATCACTGAGCTTTTCCTAATCACCAATCAAACATAAATAATCACTCCTAATGATCTGATATACCTAGTTCGACAGATAAACACGCAATTTAAACAAAAAAATGGGAGAAAAAAAA
The DNA here is from genome assembly GCA_020875875.1 of Dioscorea alata. Lineage (NCBI taxonomy): Eukaryota > Viridiplantae > Streptophyta > Magnoliopsida > Dioscoreales > Dioscoreaceae > Dioscorea > Dioscorea alata. Next base: position 19,862,190 of record CM037019.1, read on the forward strand.
ATTAGAGCTATATCAACAAGACGAATTGAATGGATCTAAGGCCGATCCATACCCATTGACCGATTTATGCATCGCAGTGCCCCATCCTTTGATGCTCGACGTGATCGCCGAGAAAAATCCGCCACCGGCCGCCGGATTCTCATCCCCTGAACTCATGCTTCGCGAATTCAACCGAGAGAATGATCCTGACGAGATCCTTCCCAATCGGAAACCCTAAATCGAGAGAATTTTTCGAAAATTTTGGAGAAAAAAGAGATCGAACGTGGAAAGGAATTTGGCGCTTCCAGTGTTTGAGCGGACGAAGAATGATGAGAGAGTTGTGACTGGTGACCCTGCGAAGAATCATATGATAAAGTGATCCAATTGCTTCTCTTCATCTATTGGCTGATGTATGAAGATTGACCGAGTGGTACTCTTTGTCATATATTATTCCGGCGGGCATCATATTGCATGCCACGTGTCAAGGGTAATATTTATTATGTCAAAGTTATTTTAAATATAAATTATTTCAATAAATAACAGGGACCATAAAATACCATATATGCATTAGTACATTGACCCAAAGGGTTAATACCGCATTGATCTAAGAATCTAAGAGCTCGAGTTCAAGTTTCAACTGTATATAATAATGGTAATGGATTTTTAAATGTAAATACTGTCATGCAAATCAAATTCTATATCGCTAGCTAAAAATATACAGACTAAATGATTAATTTTTTTTGCCAATGCACACACATATATTTTAATAAATAATTTAAAAAATAATAAATAACAATTTCTGTTTTGTGTGGTTAATTTTTTTTTTACTGTTTTGTTATGTTATTTTTAATGAAATCATGATTTATCTACTTTATTATAAAAAAAAAATGAAATTTGATGAGGTGATTGAGCGGCCATTAAGAACGCTCAATGATCACTGACCACTCAACCGATGAAACTCACTGTTTCTTTTAAAAATACATAAATCAAAATAATAGAAAAATGCCGATTGACTCTTGTTTTATAAACATTAAATTTTTTACCTAAAGTGTTCATTTTAAAGAAAATCTGAGATCCACATAAGATGGGAGTACATATATTTATTGAGTTTGTTTTCCGGTTTGTGCACTTCTCTTAAATGGTTGACATTTATCCCTATTCAGAAAAAAAACAAATAAATGGAGAAATAATACATTTAAAAACAATTAAATTTTATTTATTTTAACTTCTAAGTGAACCAAAAGACACAAGCCGAGCCATTGAGCCAAGCTCGAGCCGTTCCACTAGGCTAATCCACAGCACGTGCGCTCACGTGCCTACGCGCACGCCTTTTTCACGTGCAGCGGTGCAGGGTTCCCCTTTCGTCTTCGTTTCTCTTCGAACTCTTCGTCGAAACCCTACCGCTCCTCCTCCTCGATCTCCGACCCATCACCTCCTCGATCACGATCCTGTTCATCCGAAGATGAAACGGAGCAAATCGGCAGCGAAGGCGGCTGCGCACACACAGCAGCAGAATGGCCACGCACTTCCCTCCAAGTTCGCCAAATTGTTCGATCCTGAGGCCTCTTGGGATAAGGTATTCATCGCCTGAGTTTAGATTTATTTGATATTTTTTTTATGATTTGAGAAGAAATCAAGGATTTATTGCTTTGTGATCTTGGGTTTTGGATTGATTGAATGGAAATTTTCAGGATCAGTTGGGGGATGTGCTGCACTGGATTCGGCAAGTGTTGGGCCTCGTGTGTGGATTGTTGTGGGGCGCTGTACCTCTAGTTGGTGCTGTATGGATCGTTTTGTAAGTTCATAGTCCTTGAATCAGAGGAGAGTTGCATGACTTGCTAGTTGAATTCTTGATTCTTTGTTTAATCTGTTCATACTTCATCTTGGTAGGCTTGATGTGAATAATCCTTATTGTTCTTTTTTTGTCATCTATGCATGATCTAGAACATGTAGTTCAAGCATTATAAATTTGTCAGCTTTGTTTAATCTTTACGATAGATAGACCAAATTTGAGAGTTTCCATATTTAGAGGTAGAATTTTATCAAAGGACCAAAGTTGATATTTTGTTTTTAATGAGGGAGGAAACTTTGTAGCATTAATGATCTGGCACTCATTGGGCATTGCATATATTTAATATGTTAAGGTTAATTAAAGAGAAATTAAGAAATAAACTGAAAATTTTTGCTCTGGGGCAATGTACTACACTAAAATTCTGCATTGTAGCTCAACCCTTTTGGTGAAGCATTGTTTCTATAGCAAAATCAGATTTTGAATTTTTTTTTTTAAGACTATGGTGTTTAAAACCTCACTCCAGTATAGTGTTCCATCAATGTCTGTGAGTAGCTTTGTTTGAGGACATTAGTTGATGCTCTATGAAGAGTTCTGAAGCACAAATGTGCTCATCTTCTTGATCTATTAACTTTAAAAAGGATGGTGAGCCATTGGTTGGGAAATTAATATTGTGGTCCTCTAATCACAACCGTGAAGTTTTTGTTACTCTATATTGTCTCATGTCTTCCTTCTCGAATACTTGCATTAAATGGCTTAGTTACAGCTATAGCTAGAGATTCAACGTATATGCATGTACTGTATGTATTTCTATTCTTTGGTTTAACTCCTGGATTCAGATTTCTGTTGGCGCTTAAAGTTTCTAATGCTTCTTTTCAGAGTTTCAACCAATATCATTAGCTCTATGTTTTGCACCTTACCTAGTAATCATAAACTATCTTAGGTTGTTAAATAAGTAATGTATTGCTGGACAAAGTTATCTAAAATGCACAAGTTTGGCATAAATCCGATTTCCTGATTTTAATTCTGCATTGCATTAGTTTCTTTTCATGATTAACTGAATGTTGCCTCAATTATCATGCATGTAAACTTTAAAAAAGAAAAAAGAAAAAAAAAGGAGATGTTCTTTATTTATGGAATCAATCAAAACCTCTTTAGTATATTCTTCTCAGATGAATGTTTCATGTTGTCAGATTCCTGTTATTGTCTTCCGTGGTTATTTATGGATACTATGGGCACATTCTGAAGATTGACGAGGAAGAATTTGGTGGCCATGCAGCACTGCTTCAAGAGGGGCTCTTTGCATCATTTTCCCTCTTCTTGGTACTTTCATTTGTTCTTCACTCTCTTATTTCATATTATAAAAGTTTCCATCTGCAACGTAGAGTCAGAGGTAATGAATTAGAGATAGCCATGCCAGGGTTTAGTGCCATCCTGTGAAGTTGGATTTGAACCTTATGATCGAAGTGATTTGAATGACCTGGATATATATGTGCATACTGTTATCTTGTTTCATTAGACAAATGTTATTTTTACAAAATAGGTTTACCAATTAAACTAGACTTTCCTCTGCATTACAATTAGCATTTTCCTAAGGCCACTGACATCACAATGTGATTATGCAAAACAGCATTACTCGAAATTTAGAATGTTTACACACTGAAGATGTGCTACTCTCTTAAAAACATGAACTTCTTGTTTGATTGCAGCTGGCTTGGATTCTAGTTTACAGCTTGGGCCATTTCTAAGTTGCATCGGCCGAAGTTCTTTCCCCGTTATTTTCCCATTTTCATCATGCTAATGATCTCCCAAGTTTGTAGTTTGCCCCTTAACAACAAAAGCTGAGTAAAAGATCATCTGCCCCATCTGAGAAACTCACTAATTGCATCTGGATTGTGTTTGTAGATTAAGAGCTAGTCTTGCAGTAATTAATTCATTGTGAGTCAAGAGTATTTCATTAAACTTTCTTTTTCTTGTTTTGTTATTCTAAATCCTCTTTTTTGTGCATGATAATGTTCTCATTGAGAACCAACACAACTCCGGAGTGAGAAAAAAAAAACACTTGTATTCAAGATGCTCAGTCATATATGGAATTTTCAGCATGTTGTTCATTATTTTTAAATTTTAATTTTTTTGATTATCTGTGACAGTGTTGAAAAATTAGAAGATGAAAATTGCTGATGACAAAAAAACCTCTGCATGTATGCACTTGAAAATTGTTATGATCAATAAATTAATATTTTTGTATTAAACTTATTTTGTACATTTATATGTAAATTCTAAAAATTTTAATAGTGATCAAGTTGATATTCTTTACATATATATACCCTAATGCTTTTCATATCTTACATCTTGTAATAATATCCAGCTAAAAACCAATATTTAAAAACACACACACACACACACATATATATATATATATATATATATGAAAAAGTCACCCATAATTATTTTCTTTTGAAAAAACACTGTTTTAATTAGTATTTTTCTATTGTGGTATGCTTTGGCAGTGAGATTAAAGGAAGAATTGTGTAAAAAATTTAGGAAATTGATAAGATTTTAATTAAATTTTTAAGCGAATTTTTTGCTTTTACCCTTATGTTCATATAAGCGCATGTGGGAAACATGAAGTAAATAATAATAATAATCATGTTGCCCAAAAAAAAACATGGATCTTGTTAATCAACAGTATTCGCACAAACAAAACATCAGAAAACAGCAATTGAAATAATAAACCTGTGAAACAGAATAACAAAAACACAAACCTCTGATTTTAATACATAGTTTAATTTTCAATATTCAAGAAACACATAATATCTAGATCTTTAGACCATATATATACAAATATCACACATATTATCTAGAACTGTAACACAGTTTTCAAATATCTCTGCACTTAACTATGAATTCATATATATCCAACAACTCTTCCTCATCATCTTCAATTAAACATGCAACGTGAATCTACAAAGCGGACAAGAATCTTTCCATGCAAACCAACCATCAATGCAATCTCCATGAAAAACATGAGAACAAGGCAAACGTTTAACCTCATCACCAGCAACAAACTCTTCCAAACATATCACACAACTCACTGCTTCATCATCCCTGAACTCCTCAGTCACCAAGCTCTCCATAAGCACATGTGATGCCGGACAAGCTTCAAATGATTCCTGGTATATCACATTCAAAACATCATCTTGCACAAGATCAACGACATCCAAGTCGAAAAAGATCTCATTATATGCAACACAGATTCCATCTCGAACAAATGAGACGATAACATTAGCGATATCGGCGACCATCCATCGACGTCTTTCAATCGTTAATGTTGCTCCGGTCGAGGTGTTCATGAACATAGTGTTGATGGCTAGTTCTGCAGAGAACCGTTGATTGAATTCCTGGATATCTAATATGAATCTCTTTGTTTCAGTTGTTGATGTGAGTTCATGTTGGGCAGAATTAATGAAACTGGAGATTGTTTGAGTGCCAAAGTTTAAGTCAATTGTGAGTGAAGGAGGAAGTGGTTGGATGTTGGGTTCAAGACGGTGGAGATCCAAATTGGCTAATGGACTATGGATTGTGTAGAACCAATTAGGATCATGGCTGAAAGGGCTTTGGCGAACAAGACTAGTAGGTAAGATGGAAGAAGGCATGGTTGTTTTCTCTTGATCACAAGACAAGAGAACACAAAAGAGAAGAGAGTTACTTAATTGGGAAGTAAATGAAAGGTTTTATATATGGTCTTTATATAACTAGTCACTACTAGCTCATATATTATGATATGGATTTACTTTGAATTTGAGTAGGATTGAGTGAGTTTATATTTAGAAAGTATTTAAATTTAATAATTAATGAGGGATTGTTTTTAGATTTTATATTTGAATTTTGTTTGTTTTATTTTTGTTGTTATCACCTATTGGGGATTTTATAATTAAAAAAGGAATGTATTTTAAAAAGTTAGAAATATATTTGTTAATTTTATAATTTGAATTTTTTTTAAATAATGTTTAGATTCTGCGGATTTTTTTTTGATAAATTGGGCCGGTTTATGAGTTCAACTTGTATGGCTTGAGAACTAAGCAAGTCTCTGGTTTTGGCTATCACATGCTGCCACGTGTTCATTTATTTTTTTTATTGTAATTAATTTTTTTCATGTGAACGCGTGGTATCGTTTTGATAGGCGAAAACTAGGGATTTGTGGTCAGTTGAGCTCCTGGTTTATCTTTATTTCTACCAGTTGATAAATATTTTATTTAAAAAAAAATAAAAACCTTTAACAAATATTACCAAATAAAAAAATATTTAAAATTTTAACAAAATAACTAATTAATTAGTTTAAAATAACTCTCAAATATATGTATATATATATATATATATATATTATCATCGAAATTATATTTCGAATTAATGGTTTATATTTATTAATATATTTAATATAAATTAAATTTTAAATTTAATTAATTAATATTTTTTTTAATATAAAATTCATCAACATCGCGCGTTGTCAGTTCACCATCAAAAGCGCAAACAAGAGAACCCCCAAATCGAAAACCATCGACCACGACGAGCTCTTCGGATCGAAACCCTCTTCATTCGTGAGTTTTCTCACCTAATCAATCGATGATTTTCGCTCTATGGCATCGATTTTGCTGAAATTTCGGTGTTTGTTTTCATAGATTGGTTTTCTCCGATGGCGTCCGGTGATGAGGCCATAGAGATTGCTTCTCTTGAGAGGAGCTTGTTGAGCGGCGGCGATGGAGACGATGATGATGGGATGATCATGTATGATGCGTCGTTTGAGGAGATGGAGGACAACTATGTCAACTACCATACCACCCGATGGGTTATCTACTCTCTGCTTCTCGTTCTGGCATGGGGAATAGGGTTGATCATGTTGCTTTACTTGCCCATTTGGAGATTTGTTCTTAGGAAGGGTTTCCAATCCAGGAAGCTCTATGTGTCTTCCGATTGTATCGTCTATAAGGTTAGCTCGATGATTTCTTTAGAAAAGTTTTTTTTTTCAATTAAAAATTTTGATTTTATGATTATGTCCTTGTTGTGGTGTTGAGAAGCAATCTTCAGTGATGGAATTTTGTGCTATATTTCAAGTTATGCATGCTTAGTAGTATATAAAGTTTCTTTGGTTTTGTGATAGTTAAAGGATGTAGCTTTGTCTGAAAATTGTTTGTTGTTAATATGAACCAATGATTTTCATTGCAAATACTTCCTGAAGAATGAACCTTCTGATATGCAATCCTACTCTTCATGTGTAATCCGGAGATGGTTGTCTTTGCCCATGTATTCTATTGTCTGCACTTAGATTCTCTTATTTCGTTGCAGTGCAGGTTACAAAACCAGTGATCTTTCCTTGCTTTGGGATTTTCAAGAGGGAGAAGCATGTCCTACTCCCTTCAGTTGTGGATGTTGTAGTTGAGCAAGGTGAGTGTGCAAGATACTGTATTTTCAGTGAAGCATTTAATGGTTCTTGCTATTCCAATGCTTTAACCAGTTGTTCTTGTATGTGTGATGTACATTCTTTTGGTGCTGTATTGAGACTAGTCTGATCACGTAAGAGCATATGATCCTCATACTGGTGGTGCTGTACCCATCAAAGAAATGTTTGTCGGCATACACCATCTAGTTTGCCTTCTGTCACAAGCGGAATAGATGTGTATATTGTTAAAGTATTTCTCAAGACAAGTAACTTCTAGTTTCATTATAATTTAATCTGGATTCAAGAACTATAAAAAGTTTGGTAACTTTTTGAGGAAATGATAGTAAGCTGATAAAAGTATAGGTGATTTTGGGGGGCTTTCTTGATATTGGTCAATTTGATACAGATGTCAATGTGGTGCACACTTGCTTGTGCCCTCCATCTGAAAATGAGGGCAAAATCTTGGATCTTGGGTGGTGGAAATCTAAGAATTTTATGTTTAGAAATGCTTTTTCTGTTAACATGCTTGGTAGAAGCCGCAAGCCATTTTAATTATATTTACCTCTCTTAACTTTGTTCATGCTTTGTTTAGTGGCATGTTTTAGAATATTTACGATTGGGCACCATAATCTTCCATTGAGTTGTTCCACTCATAACTGTTACTGTTGGCAGGATATCTCCAATCCTTTTATGGAATATATTCTATCAGAATCGTGAATGTGGGTGTTAGAAGACCTGCAAGTGATGGTGTTAAAATCCTTGGGGTTGCCAATCCAAGGGCTTTTCGGAAGGTATTTTTTTAACAATAGGAGATGGTCTGTGTTCATCATGCTGAAATTGTCTAAATCATTAATTCTATTTTGCTTCGCCAAGGCTGTTCTGACACTCCTTGCAAGTATGAGGAGAGAAAGCTTTAGCCAGCAACCCTATGCCACTGAAGGCACACACAGTTTTGATTCTGGACGTCCACATGGTGTTTTGGTAATACTGAAATATTTCTATACAGCCAATATTTATTTGAACACTAATGTATATATACCCTTCATTGGTCCCTTTTTTATGTAATTAAAGATATCCATGTTTCACAAGTTTATCTTTCAATACGTCCCACTTTATATGTTGTGTATAAAATAAAAATCTAATTTGTAAACGGAATTTCGTTTTCTTTATCCTAATGATGAAATTAATTTGGTTTCTGTTTCAATTGCAGTTGGCCGCAAGATCCTTAAGAAACAATGGCCTTTTGCCATCCACCAGTGAACGTATACTTCAGAGGCTTGAGGAAGTTGGAAGTTCTGTGAAGGTAAAAATAATATAAATATCATGGTTTTAACATCCATAAGGATTCTAATTTTCCGAAATACTTCTAATAACTTCAGATGTGCCCTGTAATGACCATGGGCATTTGGATTATTCTTTTCTTTATTTATTCCCATTGCTGACAGTAACTTGGTTGTCCATGAAAATGCAGAGAGTGCAGGCACTGATTGAGAAGCAAAATCAAAATTCAGAATCAGAAACTACACTGTGAATCAAGAAGAAGCCTTCACATTTTGTCTAGATTTATGGTTTTAACTCTGTTTACCGTTTTGTTGCGCATGATGGAATTCAATGATGTGGCTTATGATACGTCCACATTTTCACCGATGTCTTATTTGCCGTATTTTTGTACTGTTGTTACTAAGGTTTGTATATTTGTATCTCTTCCGCAGTTGTATTTTGTACATGCTCATGAATCAATACTACTTTTGGTTGTGAAACTTTGTGTAAGGTAGCAGACAGTGTATTATTAACATAACATTTTACAATAATTCTTATCAAATTGTTAAGTTCAGTGTGATTTAGGACTAAACATGTAATTAAAATTGAAGAGTTTCTTTTAACAAATCCAATATTACTGTACATGAGGATTGTGAAGAAATTAGCGGTTTTTCTACTTTTTAAAATTTACTTTTTTAGTCTCTTTATATCGAAGTGTAATCTTTCAGTTTTGTTACAATTTTAATTTAATTATGTGTCCTTCTAAACCATAAAAGGTGACCAATATGGTTTATTTAAATATAATAAAAGAACTAAAAAGTTATAATTTAAAATGAGGGACTAAAAGGGTAAGTTTGAAAAAATAAAGGAACTATTTAGAGAATTATACTAAACTACTAACAAATAAATAGAATTATTCCCTCTCCCCATATATTAAATTAATTAATAAATTTAAAATAAAATTTTCATTTCAAATTTTATCAGGAGTGGAATTTTTTGTTGGAAAAAATAATAAGTAAATAAACTATATATATATATATATAAAATCATGGGTAGTGAACTGTAATAGTATACTAACATAGAAAGGACTGAGAAGATAATTAGAAAATAATTGAGGGGGGTTTGTTGAAGATTTCCTGGGCGCGCCATTCTGGTTTAGGGTTTAGGAATTGGGGTTTCTCCGGCCATCGACGTCACGATGAGCGGCGCCGCGGGATCGCCGGACTTCTTTTGTCGACAAGCTCAGCGCCTTGGCTACGTCGCTCGTTCTGCTTTCAAGGTCACCCTGTTTCGCCTTCCCATTTCCTTTTCCGATTCAATTGCTTCAGTGTTTTAGGGTTTTCAAGCAAATCTCTGGCTTTGTTTCTCGTTTTGCAGTTGTTGGAGATGCAGAAGCAGTACAAGCTTATAACCCATGGAGCTTCTGTTCTTGATCTTGGATGTGCTCCTGGTGCTTGGCTTCAGGTTTCCCTCAAGAAAAAAAGCCTTCTTTTTTAATTTCTTCTTGGTTTCTTAGTGGCTTTGAATGTATCTAGGTGGCATGCCAGAGCTTAGGTCCTTTGGAGAAGGGAGGAGTGGTTGTTGGTGTGGATGTGAAGGTCTGTCTCTTCATCCCTTCCTCTGATAAACAACTTTTCACTGTGTTTGGATTGAAACTTTGAAAGATAATAGAATGAAAAGTACTAAAAAATTGTCAATTGATTTGATTTTTAATCAATCCAAACTAGGTTTGATTGTTTTCTTTTGATGTTTACTGTGATTTGCAGAGCAGAAGGTGAAGGTTCCTTCTTCTCATTGTGACTCAAGAGTGAGGACTGTTTGTGCTGATGCTATGACTCTTCTTAAAGACCATGCTCGTGCTCTCTCACCGCAGGTTTGTTGTTTCCTCTTATCTTGGATTTGCTGGAGTTTAAACAATTTTTTTATATGAATGCGAAACTTGTGTTTTACTTGTATATTGTTATTTTTTTTTCATATTAATGAAGTGGCCCTGAGAAACATTGTTCTCAAACAACTATATAATTGTTACAATCGGAAAGTTATCTCCTTTACCACTTGGAGGTTGATTGAAAAATTGCTTAGAATATGACTCTTTGTGACAATTGAGTTTTTCTTTTTATCTTATCTTGGGCTGCACCAAAGTTTAATTTTCTTATATGAATGAGAGACTTGTGTTTTGGTCTGTATGTTGTTATTTTTTTTTCATATTAATGATTACTTATATAGTTAAAATAATCGGTCTTAATAAACATTGTTCTCAAACAACTATATAATTGGGAAGTTATCTCCTTTTTGCTTGGAGGTCTAAAATGCTTTGAATATGATTCCCACAGACTTTTGAGCTTGAGTTTGATGTTCAACTTCAAGTGTTACCTTTTGATTTTATGAAAAGAGGGCTTTTTTAACAAATGTGAGAACTTGTGCCTCACGTCGAATGTATTACTTTTGTTTCCGCATTTGTGACCTTTCTTCTGACTAAGTTAATGATTGCAAGGTAGTTACTGCTGATTATATGTTGCAACAAAGATGTCTGAATGATTTTGTTTTATTGGTATATGGTGAATCAAAGATTATATGTGTAATCTTTATTTTCAGGAGAAGGGCTTCTCTGTCATACTATCGGACATGTGCCCTGTTGTTTCTGGTATCACCACCAAAGATGCAGCTTTATCTGTTGAATTGGGAAGGCGAGCTCTCTCACTGGCTGTCGGCAAGGTCTCATTATCTGGTTCAGCTGATGATAGTGATGACAGAGAACCTGATGCAAATGAAGCTGGTGTTCTCCGGCGTGGGGGCAATCTTGTCATAAAGCTTCTCGAGAGCGAAGATGTACAAGGTATAATCCTTTTCACCGGCTTTCTACTGCACTGTTGTGTTGGTACTCAACTCGTGACTGCATTGCAGGATTTTCAAAATTTTGCAAGACTCGTTTCAAGAAAGCATCGATGTTAAGGCCTAAGGCGACTAGATCTTGTTCTCGAGAGATATACCTAATATGCCAAGGTTTAAAGTAGCTGGAATGCCAATTGATGATGTTGGAATCGCCGGTTCTCACGATTTGACTCTGTAAGCACAACAAATGAGTAGGAATTTTATTTGAAGTGTGCTAGAAATGATCATATGATTATCCTGATTGCACGAGTGAAAACATCCCTCCACGGCATGTGGGATGAAAACATTGTTCAAATCATAAATAATAATACAATGTAATTTTTTTTTTCTTTTTGAATGGCTTTGTTCTGGCTCAGCATTAGCACTCTTGTTTTCTGTTAGTCCTTTACAAAACAATAGAAAGAATTGTTTCAGCTTTTTCACAGAAGGTTGAAGTGTTCTTGTCACCGAATATGGGTTCTGCCCAGTGACCAAACTCCGGTCTCTCGGACAGGGGTCTGTGCAAGTAAGATGAATATTTGATTAGAATAGAATTTTAAGGGGAAAACAACATAATCTTCAGTTATTGATGTCAAAGCTTACCGGTGTTTTTATGGATGGAAAAACATTCCAAAATCTCAGTGTCTCGTCCCCAGCTCCGGTCACAATTGTCTGCAAAATAAACATAGTGTTATTCGTGAAACACAGTGAAAGAAGATCAGTGATTACTGAGAGTCCGTTCTAAACCTGTCCATCTGGCGAAACGGCGAGGTAGAGTACCCGGAGAGTGTGACCGGTCAGTGTAGCTATCTGTTTTCATATCATCAAGTTCAGTGATGCTAGAAATTTACTCAAAATCTAAGCCTATCTGTTATTTGTGTTATATGAAATGCATTATGATATCTTTAAGAGAATACAATCAGAAATCGATACCTTGCTCATGGACGGATATTTCCATACCATAATCTGATTCTGGGAATACCCATGAGTGCTGACTAGCTCATTTACATTCTTACTCCATGCTAGATTACAGACCTGCATCAAAATGGTTTCTGAGAACTATCGAAACTGCAAATTTCGATCATATTGCCATTGAATGACTGTTGCAATTCAATTCATCACCTGACTTCCAGTGTCTACAAAATTCAGCATATTACTGTTCACTGTGTTCCAGAAACGAATGCATCGATCTGCAGTTCCACCTCCGGACGCAAGAAGACCATGCTGATGCGGTGACCAGGCGATGGCTTTGACTGCAGCTGTATGCTCTATGAGCTTCAAAACTGGCTGCTGAGAGTGCTGGTTCCATACTAATAGCTGCAGACATTTCGACCAGAAACCGTCAATTCATTGCAACAAGTCCTTGTTTGTGATCATTCAGAGTAGAAGAACATCACCTGATTGTCATTTCCACCCGACGCCAGCTCTCGATCATCGTGAGACCATTTCAACCCACATATCTGTTAGATTAGATTAATGAGGACCGAAACTATAGAAGCATTGATTCAAGCAAAACATATTACTTCTGATCGATGGCCGGTGAGCTTGCTCACAAAATCACTTGAAACACGAATATCATGTTGAAGAATGTTTTTGTCTCGGCCACCAGAGGATAAAATGCGCGAACTCCATGTGAGAACTCCAGTCCTCGTCTGTCGTCCTCCCATAGTGCGAATCTTTTTGCACCTTGTGCTGTCCCATATCTGTCATATATATGTCTTTGTTAGATTTATTTCTGATTAAATGAAACCATACAGAGTGATCTTTCTTGCATGGTAGACAAGTACCTGAACATCGCCAAGAAGCGTTCCTATTGCGAGATATGATCCTTCTCGAGTCCATTGAACTGAACAAACACCATCTCTTGGGCCTAAATCACATAACTTCGTCACCTGTATACACAATAAAACCGACAAATTTTACTACATTTTACAGCATGTTTTCTTACATTTCTCATAAAGAGAAAATAGAACCTTGCTTGTTGTTGCACTCCAGAGATAAACACACGTCCCCAGTCCAACTGCGAGTACATTTTGCGATGACCAATCGACAAGGTTAAGGTAAAAGTCGTCTTGTAGTGAAGGGGCATCCAGAACCTGCAAATTTTATATCGAAAATTATGAACTTCTATACCTTAAAAGGTCGGCAAAAAGATTTCATTAATGTACCTAGGCAATTAGAGAATTCCTTGTGGTATAACTCTAGAAACAGTACATGAAAAGCACTGCAAAATAGCGAAGAATTCACTAGTACTGGCAATGTTGGAACTTTTGTTTGTCTATGAACAATTGGCCTAAATCTGATTGAGAAATGGTTCCAAATTCACTGCAGTACAATGCACTATCAACTAAATCTTGTTCTCAATTTCACATACTCCCACAAAGCTAAAAGCAAAGCCCAATCTTTGAATCATGAACAATTAGTATGATCTGATTGCAAAATGGTTCCAAATTCACCGCAATATAAACTACAATCCATACAACTAACTATCAACAAAATCATAAACATTAGCCTAAATCTGATTGAGAAATGGTTCCAAATTAACTCAGAGAGCTCCCTATCATCAAAATCTAGTTCTCAGTTTCAAATATATATTGAAAATAATTCAATCTTTGAATCATAAACGAAATCTAGTTCTCAGTTTCAAATATATATTGAAAACAATTCAATCTTTGAATCATAAACAAAGAACTAGCTTTTGCAAACCTTGTGAGGAGTTTTGGGGACCTTCCTTGGAACTTTAGGAGGTGTTGATACTTCCCCATATCCACCACCGGCCTGCCCTGACGCCACCCCAGAGAACGGCGAGCTCGGCCCTGAATGATCAGTCTTAAACCGAAACAAATTTTTATTAGGACTCATTGGCGACGCTTGCCCCGGCGAGCACATTGCCGAATCATCTCCAAGCAACTCAGCTCTTAACAATCTTGAGTACAATTCATTTCCACCTTCCTTCACCGGCGAAGTTTTGTCGGTTAACCCAAAGTTCTGGAGCCTCGACGATGATCTACAAGGAATGAATCGATCGCTGTAAGTGGTTTTCGATGGAGAAGATAGCTTGGGGATAAGAGGGAAGTGGGTTGGAACTGGTTCAATGTGGAGAGAGGCTTCCATGCCCGCCGGGAGGTTTAGCCGGAATTTTTTTGAATCCATGGATTCCGGCGAGCCCTTGATCCGATTCCCTTCTTCCTTTCTCTGGATTGGATTGAGAGGAGGAGGGATTGGAGGAGATGGAGAGCTGGAAGAGAGGGAAGGAGAAGTTCAAAGATTGGATTTTTATTCGGATGAGCTCATTGCCTCCAACGGTCACCAAACTAGCCGTTGGAGTTTAAATTTGAAATAAACCCCCTACGCTTTCCTTTAATTCTTATCTTCTTTTTTTCTTATACATATATCCCTGCAAAATCCCAAAATTAGACCTAAGCCCCTGATAAACTAAGATATATATATATATATATTGTGGATCCGAGAGACGACTAAGAAACTCAACTTCAGCCTAATCTTGAAGCCATATAGAGGATCAAGCGCTCCCTCAGCTTCATGAGTGCTAGACTTGCAGATAACTCCAACACTTCTACGTGATCATCCGATCAGGAGTAGTTCCCATTGCCATTGTCTGAGCAGGCCTATGATTCCAGTAGGTAGACTTAGCTTGCTCAGACTACCCTCTTTGTTTATCTCTTCTCTTTATTTTCGCTGTACCCCTCACCCCAGGTGAGGTCTTTGTATGTTCTCCTACTTTATTTTACCTGTCTTTTCTTGCGTTTGTCCTGTACTCTTGATTTTTATTCAATAAATTCATGGTTTATCCACTTTATTAAAAAAAAAAAGATATTTGATCACAGTCATGCTCTTTTTTTTTTTTAAACTGTTTTTATACTGTTTAGTACTGTTATACACTGTTTGTCACTGCATATGGATCGGCCAATAGTTACTGTTGCTTATCTAGATTTAAAAATCTAGGGATGTACGTAGATTATATGCCCTCATATATATATATATGGAGAGGGCTCTCGGGAGATACTTGGTGAGTCTATCTCCACCATCAGGCGAAACTTGGACTTTCTGGGGCAACGCTCGGAGGAGTTTGGGGATTCACTGCCTCCCAAGAAGGCAATTGATCAGAGCATGGGCTAGTCTTCTCTGTGTTGTGGCTAGGGCTCGTGGGCGATTACTAGGGCTGTAAATGAGCCGAGCCGAGCCGAGCTTTGCCTTGTTCAAGCTTGGCTCGTTACTATTTCATCGAGCTTGAGCTCGAGCCGAGCTTTCTTCGAGCTTCATTTTTCAGGTTCAAGCTTGGCTCATTACTATTTTAACCGAGCTCGAGCTCTAAACGAGCTTATTTCGAGCTTCATGCTCGAGCTCAATTTGTTAAGAAAATTTGAAGCTTAGACTAGTCTCGTTAGCTTGATTAAGGCTTGATTATTTTTTTTATTTTCCATTTAACTTAATGAACTAGATAACCCGAGCTTTTAACGAGCTTAGCCTTCAAATAGTAGTTTACAACCCTATATGTGTGACTCAAGTTGACAACAACGACATAGTCACATATACACCTTAATATATATATATATATATATATATATATATATATATATATATATATATATATATATATATATATATATATATATATATATATACATATACATACATATATATATATATATATAAACGAGCTTGTTCATGAGCCAAAACGAGCCGAGCTTTCAGTTGCTCAAGCTTGGCTCGTTTATTAATCGAGCTTGAAAATGAAGCTCAAGCTTGGCTCGTTTACAATATGAGCTGAACACGAACGAGCTCTTATCGAGCCGAACACCGAGCCGCTCACGAACGGCTTGGCTCAAATACACCCCTAGCGATTACCGTTGGTGGTTGTGGGGTTTTGGGCTGTCTTTTGTGTCCATTGCTAGTGGACGTGTGGTTCTTTTATTAGTGTTTCATTGCACTGCCCCGTCTGGGGCGTTGGGTTTTTTTGTCTTTGTACTTTTGTTATCGTTTAATTGAAGTGGTTTATTCACATTTTCAATATATATATATTAAATACTGTTTTTTTATCCATCACTTAAATATCTTGAAATTTATTTATACTGTTTCATCCATGATATATCTTAGTTAGGTGTATAAATAAAATAATTACATAAATAAATATTTTTTAAAATATAAATTGAGCATATAATGATGAATTAAAAATAATATAAAATCATATAAAAAACTATACATGGTTAATTAGACTAGAGGGTGCCCATATATCTTATTTTTCTATATATATATATATATATATATATATATATTATATATCAAATGTTATATATATAACATTTGGTATATATATATATATACACAATAGTTTGTTTGACCAAAAATATTTTAGATATTGCTGAATTTTTTCAGATGCTATGGAGGCGTGCTTGAGCTTGAGAGAAGGTATTAATGGTGACATGCATGACTGATGACTTGATGCTCTCTCATAATCAATCCAAATCAATAGGTACTAGTTTGAATGGCAATTCAATCTTATCTTGAAATAAATGTTAAAAAAAACAAAAGGCTAAGAAGTTATCTTGTTTTGAGCTTGAAAGAAATCATCAATTTATTGCAGACAGCATAACATTGATGAGAGTTTATCTTTACAGTTTTTATAACTGAAGTTTATATATAAGCATATGCATTAATTTCTTAAATTTTGATGCTTAATTAACTGTGATTTATTCACCAAATTATAGGGAGAAAGAAATCAACATTTGACAGTTTCTGCTGAATCTTGACCAGGCAATGTGATCTTGAAAAGTCATTTGAAGTTTGATGGATGAATTGAGTCTTAATTGAGCTTTAAAAAGATATCAATTGAGGGATATATGATTTGATAGATTCATATATATATATATAATCAATCCAAATTAATTCATATGACAATTCAACCATACATTATTATGATTATGGTTTAACATTGATGAGAAATAGGTGCATCAGTTAACAAACAACTGCTTTCATTTATTATTAAAGGGTCCCTTTTCCTTTTAACAATATTGAACATGCCTCCAATTTGCCCAAAGCCATGCAAAACAGTTCTCAATCCATAGAAAATCATTAGTATATTTTACATTTGAATTCTGCATAATGCTTAGTACATAAAACTATATACTTATCGCTTATTAATTTCGCTTGTCGACACTCAAATAATGCTGGAGAGTACGCTTGGAGACCACGAAAGTGACGACGAATAAGAAGGTGATGAGGCTTGGGAAGAAGAAGAAGTATTAGTATTCGAAAAACAAGGCTTCCTAACAAGCAATGGAACAATGTCTTCCAACAACCCTTGAGGGCTTTCCATAACATGATCTACATCGATGATCGCCGTATTCTGTTGCTGTTGTAATTGTTGTTGTCCCATTTCTGATACATTGTTTGTTTGAATCTTTGTTTTCTTCAGAGGGAATTGCTGAGGCATCGGCGAGAGGATGTGCGAATACGCGTAATGGAGATGAAGTCCTTCATATGTGACAATGAGAGTTTCCGGATCGTCTATTGATCTTTCGACTTGTTTCTTGGCATTGCAACGTGGGTTGGTGCATCTGTAATAACTCCTGAAACAGATTCAACAATGTAAATGATGCCGAAAATGTCGGTGGTCCTGCCAAATTCAATTGTGTATATCTACTTGTATTCCACTTCATTTGATTTTATGGTAATCAAGTGTAGCATTCAATGATCTCTTTGTGTCAGTGAGAATTTTTTGGTGCAGAACAACAACAACAACAACAACAGTTTTAATTAATTCTCTTTGCTAAGAAATTTAATTGAAACAGTGAGATTAAAAGGAAAAAAAAAAAAACAGACCTTGGATTAGGACTGTTCTTGATAGTCTTTTGTCCATACTTTCTCCATTTGTATCCATCATCTGCAAGGCCGGCACTTCCGCAACTTTTGATCTTCAATGTGTACTTATTTTCCATCTTTCCCATTCCCTTCTCCGGCATCGAAACTCTGCATCAAATTATACCAAATCATAATAATGAAACCAATAATCAATACTACAATGAAAATATATGTACTATATATAAACCTGAACATGAACATACACTGGTCTAGGACCATTGATGGAGAGAGCACTCTCAATGTCACCAATGGTTGGTCCGGAGTAAACGGTGGAGATAAGCTTGTTGATGATGCTTTCTCTATTCATATCGTCGACCATCATCGCATTCGAAGAGACAAAGAAGGGAGACTCATTGTCTAAAAGCTCTCTCACAAGCTCTTCTCCTGATTCACTTACTTCCTCCATTATGAATAAGTTAGGAAGAGATATCAAAGAGATGGTTGATTTATATAGTTATCATAGAGACAAAGAAGAAGAAGAAGAAGAAGAAGAAGAAGAAGAAAAAGGGAAGAAGAGATATTGTTTGAAGACCAATGTACCCTTCTAGTTGATTACTATAAAATCTTACAAGAACTTTGCATGTAAGGATGCTTTATTTAGTGTGTTGATGGAGTTAGCTACCATAAGTGGACTAGTTCCACCATGAAAGATCATCCAACAAATGCACAAGGGTCAACCACTTAAAGAAAGATTAGATGGACCATTCAACTAATGCATATATGTAACCCTTTTAATTTTTTGTTTTATTGTGTATTAGGATTAAGATTAAGGATTAGGATTATATGATAATGGGGACATTAAAAGTGTATATAAAGGGAGGGTGCATGAGTTTGTGTGTCTCTTTCCTAACAAGTAACTACCACACTAGAGGGAGTAAGAAGGGGTCATTAGAGAATTAAAAGCCTCTCACCTAACCTTCCTTCTCTTCTCTCTACTTAATTCATTTTACCTCTTCTTCCAAACCTTTGCTTTGTGCTTGTTTTATCACCTTTCCACCTTAAAGAGTTTTACTCTTCTTTTATATCTTCTAAGGAGGATGCTTTAATATAAATCAAACAAAACATCAATGATTCACTCCTTTACATATATATTCATTTAGCTCTCTCTCCTTTAACTTTCTCTTAATGATATATTTTTTTATTTTGTGTAATAATGAATTCAAATTAATACATTATTGTCACAAGCTGTGGTCCACAACATATGGTCCTTGACTTACAAGTAAAAACTTCAATTTAGGTTTTAAATATGTTCACACTTAATTTAGTCATTGTATTTAACTCCTTCATTATCAATATAGTGATATGTAATTATAATTCCATCACTCAAATATAACATCAATCATCTTTTGCTTGATGTAATAACTAATATGACCATAACATTCTATACATCCACCACCTTTTACATTAGGTAAAACAATTACATATAAGCCGAAAGATTAATATATGTATCTAAACATTAATTAATAAAATTATCATCAAATGAATACACCTGTTTTTAAGTACATACATAGAGATCATTGCTGAACTTCACACCTATATAATATAATGAAACCAAATTAATATGAAGTTCGTCGACGAGGGTAGTTTAGTAATTTTATCATGGATTTACTACTTCAATTACGTAGCCACGCATGGGGGTTGACTTTTGGAGAAGGGACAACATAAGAGACCTAGAGACATGTCACGTTATAGTACTAACAAATATATATATAACTTCAGTTACTAGTTACCATTCAATGCTGGCACACAAGTCAGCCTCATGCAAATGCATTTGCATGGATGGAAAACAAGTGACTGAGAGATCAGCAACGTAGAATGAGAAGGAGACAAAGGGGTTGACTTGCAGGGAAATTAAATGGTCAGAGTGATGCTGTGAAAAGTCAACTCCTTCTTGCTCTTTGATTGTGATTATGATGAATTAAGAAGTCAACGGCATGGTGGGGGCTTTGCATGAATGAATGAGTGAGTGTTGTTTGCTACTGTGAATTTTGTCTCTAAGTGTCACGGGTTACAAGATTGAGTTGCTGGATCTTTGTCTCTATTCAATCTCTTGAATGGACATGACTCTAAAACTATAATCCTTCTCTCCACTCTTCATCTCTTATCTTTCATTTCTTTTTTTTTCATATATATATATATATATGGTATGTGGTCATTCATTTTTTTTTATTGTATATGAAATGAGAAAAGATATAGAAGAGACGTGGTTGTTTTCTAACTTGTTTTTTGAAATTTTAATTTGGAGGAAATTAATAAATTAAAGATCGATGTGTTTTTGATAATGAATGATGTATTTGTAGTAAAGTTGATGTTGATTTGATGTATTTGTTATCTTTTTGATTTGATGTATTTCATTTGTTGGTTGGGTCAAACGGTTTGTACTACCCACGGAACGATATGAAGTAACTCATGGTTGACTTGCACAAATTTCATGTCCACGAGTGCCCTATGGTTTTTGAATTTTTTTGAATTCTTTTTTTTTCTCTCATGTTTGCTTTTTATTATATAATAATAAAGTAGATAAACCACTAATTTATTAAAAAAAATCCAGAAAATAGAATTGACTTAATAGAGAAAACAAACACATGAAAGCAAGTAAACTGATGACCTCACCAGGGGTGAAGATCAAACAAATAAAGAGAAAAGGTAGACAACTGGGAGAGAAGTGGAGGCTAGACAGGCGAAGACCTCCTACTGGAGACATAGGCTTGCCCAGTCAGCGGGAAGTGAATTACTCCTGATTTGGAATGTGCTTTGGATTGCTTGAGTGATATGCCAGTCTTGCATTCATGAAGTTGAGAGAGCTTTTGATTTTCTGGGAAGCTTCATGATTAGCCTGCTGGTGTGACTTGAAGTCTGTAGAGAGCCAGTGGAGAAGCATATTATCAGTCTTAAAGAGAACAGAGTGAATTGGAAGAAAATTTAAATTAAATATGCTATTATTCCGTTCCAGCGAAATATTCCAAAAAATTGCACGGGAGCAGAGGTCCTACAGATTTTGTAGGGTAGCATTTAGTGAAGGAATCTAGGAAGTCCAGATTTTAAAGACTGAGTAAGGAGTAGAAGCTATAGGAAAAATTTGATGGAAGAAGGACCAAATTCTCATTGAGAAATCACAATCAAGGAACAAATGATCTATCGTTTCCGAGTCTCTATGACAAAGTACGCAGGTATCCGTTGCGTTTAAGTTACAACCTTTTTGAATAGGTTAGTGAGAGTGTGAATTTTGTTATCCCAAGCAAGCCAACAGAATAAAGCTATTTTGCTTGGTGATTTGATTTTCCAGAATTGGGGGTAAAGTGGACTGCGAGTTCCTTCATCAATTAAGAAGTTATAGAATATTGACTTAACAGTAAAATTTCTACTTTTTTCTAATGGCCAAGTATAGGAATCCTCCTGGTCATTAGAACAATCTGGAATTGCATTCAACAATATGGTAAAGTTGTCAGTAGTAGTTGAATAAAAGACGTTTCCGAGGTTGTTAAGTGAGTGACTGAATTGTCTTAGGGAAATCTCTGGAAAAAAACATTCCGAAAAAAGTAATGGCCAAATGTCTTTGGGAGAGTGACCTTCCAACCATCTGTCGTGCCAAAATGAGGTACTAGCTCCATTTCTTATAGTTTTAGAGATATATGCTAGAAACATTGGTAGAATGGTATTAATTCCAGCCTAGAAGAATCATTTATTTCTCATGGGTGTTGGAATAGCACTCCAGGTGGTTTGTTAAGTGAATAGTTGGAATCAATAATATTGGTCTAACAGCTATTTGTCTTCAAAGAAATCTTCCACCACCATTTATTGAGTAGGGCTTTGTTGAATTTCTGGAGGTTAAGGATTCCCCAATCTCCCATTTTGCAAGGCCAACAGATCCTCTTCCAAGCAATAAGAGAGATTCCCTTAGAGCTCAGATATGGTCCTTTCCACAGAAAATCTCTTCGGATTTTATCAATATTATGAATGACCCAAGCAGGTAGCTTGAAAACCGACATCCAGTATATTGGGATTGTGGATAAGACTGAATTAATGAGGGTAAGGCGGCCCCCCTAAGGATAAGTAGATTGTTTTCTAGGGCGCAAGTCTAGATTTCACCATGGTAATGAGTTTTGTCCAATCATGACGCCTTGGACGCCTTCCAAATAGGGGTACTCCTAGGTATGTAATTGGAAGACAGTCTCTATTGCAATTAAAGATCGTTGAAGAGGAAATATGTGGCTGATAGCCAAAATTTGTAGAGTATAAACAGCTTTTTGAAAATTGATTGATAGGCTAGAAGATCTTTCGAAAAGGTAGAGAATTAATTTAATAATATGAAGATATTCATGCTCTCCCATATAAAAAATGATGAGATCATCTGCATATTGCAAATAACAATTGCTTTAAGACTGCTAATATGCTTCTCCACAATCTGCATATCTATATATGTATATCATAAAAAAACTAGTGATTAGTACTTCCTTTTTTTTTTTTGTTACCCACATAACCAGAATGGTGTTGATCTAAAGCGGGATTTATTTGAGTAATTAAGCTAGATTTGTTTTTGTTAGGGTGTGTGGGTGTGTTTTTTTTTTAATAAAGTGGATAACCACCAATTTATTGAAAAAAATATTTTTTGTTAGGGTGTTTATATAGCCATTATATATATATATATATAAAGAAAGAAAATGAATAAATCATAATTTTTGTTAAAAGAACAAAAGCAATATAGAAATAAATGGAGGTGAAAAGTATTAAAAAAAGATAATAAATGATAAATGTAACAAGTATTGAGGTACAAGCGCCAAAAGAAAAAAATAAATCCACTGTGGATGGATTCATAGGAACTATAACATTTGAGTAGAAATTGAAAGAGCACATGGACAAAAATATAGGATGATGATGCCCAAGAGGAGATTGAAGAGATTGTTCTTTGTGAAGGTATTAGTCATTAGTGATCAAACAAATGAATTAGCAAAGCCGATGTTGGGTATCATGCAAGAGGGTCATTTTCTTGGGACTTTGAGAACTCAATGTTGCATTTGGTGATGTTGCTTGATTCGATGGGCACAGTAAACATTCATAAAAGAAAAACACAATTATTATTATTTTTTATTATCACATGATTTACGAGCACAAAAACTAAATTAAAAAAGATACAATGCATTTAATCTTTCCATATATATATATATATATTAATTTAGTGACCATTATATTATAACTTGTTATGAGTATATAAGTACACATAAATTTTTTAAGTCGTTTAATATTTAATAATATACTTTAATAGTATATGTAGGATAAGATGATACATATACAAATAAATTGAATTTTAAGGGATATAGATGAGAATTAGTTCTATTAAAAGGTGTACATGCAATTAACAATTTTTTTTTTGAGGCATTTAGGCAAATAAAACGATAATAAATATTTTATTGATCAACTCCAATTTTTTGGTTAAAAAAAAAAAAAAATATGGTGTATTTGTTTTGAAATTTTTTTTAGTCTTTTTTTTTAAACTTTATATTTATTTTATTTTATTTTATTTTTTGCTTAGAATTATAAAATAAAACCCTATTAGTTTAGTTTGCAACATAGCAACTGGCTACTTATATATATATAATCAACTATATTAACACAGGTTTGAAATCCATAGTTATTGAAATTTTTTGAGAAAATATAAAATATTTTGTTAAAGCAATATTTTGTGACTATTATGTACTCTTAACTTTTTTCAATAAATTTATGATTTATCTATATTATTCAAAAAAAAAAAGAGTGTACCAATGTGTCTTAACTTTACAAATAAACACGAAAAAAAAACCCATTTTTTTTACCGAAACAAATGTTATATATCCAAATAGTCTAATACCACAATAAAATTTTATTTAGTTTTTATAAAATTGGGAGGCTGTCAATAAAATAAGACGGAGCCCATGGGCTTGGCCTATATTAATCCACAAAAAATCTACAAAGGCCCATTTCGGCCCAAAAAAGCCCAAAAGGGTCTGATAGCAACTCTAAATGGACGCGGAAAAGGGGCCGTGCTCGAAGCTATCGCCATTTTTTCTTCGCGGGATTCGCGAGTAAGCTTCCCCAAATCTCAACACTCTTTCTACTCTTAATTGTTTTTCTGCAAATTAATCCCTGATTTCGACTGTTTATGCTTTGAATTCAATCAGAAAATGATGTTTTTACTTCAAAGTTGTAATCTTGTGATGAGTTTTTCCCGTAATCGCCGCATATTTTATTTCATATAGTTGTTTATCGAAAATCAATAGAAAGAATTTTGCTTTGCGTTCTTGATGATCACTGTCCATGGTTCAATTGGAAATTCGTGATTTTTATGTGTAATTTTGATGTATTTCTTTGATTTGGCTTGCTTGAGGAGTATCTGAAATGGTTGGGATCCAGTGGTATTACAAACAGTTTGTGAAACGTTAAAAAAGAAGTATTCTTTTGATTGTTTGGATGATGAGTTGTGTAATTTTGGGAAAGGAATGAATGGGATAGCATGTATTTGTGGTGATTGAGTTTATGCTATGTGATATTGTAGTGGTACTTACTGGTTTTATCTCTCATAGAGTTGCCATCAAGAAAGGATTGAGGTTCTGTGATCATGGGTGATGTAATTGATTTAACTGGAGATGGAGGTGTGCTCAAAGCAATCATAAGGAAAGCCAAAAGCGATGCCATCGCACCCGCTGATAACCTCCCCATTGTCGATGGTATGGAAACTTTCACAAATATATATATCTTATATATGTGTGACACTACTCTGATATCTATGAGCTCTTTAAACTTGAAATTTTTATTGCAAAGTGATAAATGTTATGATATGTTATGTATCTGTAATTTGATTGAGAGCTTATCTTGGATAAGTGGTTGGAGCTTATTTATACAATGAAGAAAGTCGCACAAAGGAGGAATGTGAATAATTGGCTTTTAATGCTAATGAGAATACTTGGGGCACATAGATATGTAAATTATGTCAAATCTTATTAAGCTATCAGCTGCAGTTCTTTACTTCTTGCTCATAAAGGAAACTAATGAGCATTACGGATCTTTCATGTTTCTGAAGGAAAACTGATGAAAACTAAGGTACCTTAAATCTTTATGTCGTTCACTTAGCTATTGGCTCTTTCATCTTAACCTTCAAACTTTGTTGGACACAATTGGCTGAGGTACTTGTTCTGGTTATACACGAACACAATTCATAAATCATAATTTTGAGAAGTGAATTTTCTTCTATTAGAAACAAGATGAGTTCAATTTGGTAGCTCAATGCTAGATAATTACTCTGGAACTCAATGACTTGTAAGCAGTGAAGAGTCATGCCCTTGGTTTGTTCCATCTTCGTGTTTATTGGAATCATGGCTAGTGATCAAGCAAGGCCATTAGTGACCTTCTCAAGTTTGTCTCAGGCTAAGTTCGAGCCAAACCTAAGCTTGATTTTTCAGCTCAAGTTTGCTTTTGAGAGAGGTGTTCTTGTCATAAGAAGTTGATCAGAATAGCACTAAAGAGTGGAGATAAAACAATACTACCAAGGTAGGTATAGTAGTTAGAGGATTAGTATGAAATTTTAGAATTTCTTTTCAATTCATCGAAGGATCGAGTCCTAGCAAATATCTAACCAAGCTCTATGAATTTTGGTTCATAACTGAATGAGCGGAGCTTAAGCAGTTGAGCTGACTATCTCAGGCTCAAGCCAAACTTGATTGAGGCTTTGCCCACTCAAAAGCTTGGCTGATTACAACCCCAATTGGAATCAGATGAAAATTTCTTAGGGTAAGTGCTGCCAAAAGGTGTTCATAGATGGAGCTCCTTGTGAAGCATGGTTGTACTTCAAACCAAAAGCTTAGGTAGACCATTATTGTGTGATCACTGATCAACAATGAGGCAGGGAATCATTTCATTGATTATGAAGGAAACTTACATACTATATTCTGCTCTGGGGCAGTAAATCCTTTTTAGGTGGAACAGGTCAGAAGTGCTAGAAATAATAGTAGTTTCAGCTAGGAGGCCCTGCTTTCCTTCCATTTGTGGTGTACGTGGAAACAAGGCCAGCAGAGAATTGTGATATTTGCACTTGAGGTAAATATCAGCAGTATGCTTCACTTGCATTGCCTTGAATTTGATGACATTATGCAGTTTTTGCATGCATTGATCTTTTAGTTCTATGTTGTGAGTAAAATGGTCATAAAAATGCTTTGCATGCCACTTTTTTCTATTGCAATTTTTCCCCTTTCTGGTTACTAGGTCTATATTATAGGACAAGAAAATTCCTTTCTTAACAACAAGTACAACAAAACCTTTGTGGACTTCTGCTAGTTCTAGGTTGTAGAACAGCATGTTCAGTTTGCACCTATCAAGATAAATTTTCTGTCGTGCGATTGCCTCCATTTCCTTTCTATTGCCTGTTGAAATACCACATATGCTAATCCATTTAATCTGATAACTTGCACAAACTATCTGTCGACAGTTCACTATGAAGGCATCCTTGCTGAAACTGAGGAAGTCTTTGATACTACCCGCGAGGACAACACTGTTTTCTCTTTTGAGCTTGGGAAGGGGACAGTAATCAAAGCATGGGATATTGCTTTGAGAACTATGAAGGTAAAGATACAGTGTAGATGCATTAAACTGGCTGTTAATTCTGGAGCCTATGATATTATTAGTTTGCCTGAATTGTTGAACTTGTCAAGGTTGGTGAAGTGGCAAAAATAACCTGCAAACCTGACTATGCCTATGGAAGTGCAGGTTCACCACCAGACATCCCACCTGAGTAATAATGCATTGCCCTTGTTTTCCTATTTATCATTTCTAGCAATTTATTTCAATTGCAAGTCTAATGACTGCACTTGACAATGCAGTGCTACTCTCATCTTCGAAGTGGAGTTAGTTGCTTGTAGACCTCGGAAAGGTGCGAGCATGGGCAGCGTTTCTGATGAAAAGGCTCGGCTAATGTATATTTTCTGCTGCACTTTGTTATACATCATATCTTGAACAAACTTAGGAGATGTGTTATCAATTCAGAAATGATAGATTGATATTGATGATATTACATGAAAACAGGGAACTAAAAAAACAAAGAGAGATTGCTGCAGCACTCAAAGAGGAAGAAAAGAAGAAGAGAGAGGAAGCCAAAGCTGCTGCTGCTGCAAGAGTGCAGGCTAAATTGGAGTCTAAGAAGCAACAAGGGAGAGGCAAAGGAAAAGCCAAATAACATGTTTGTGCTTAAATTCTAGTGAAACAAAAGAAAGCTACAAACTTTGTTGTTGTCCATGGCTCCTTATTCAACTCTCAATGTACAGAGTTTGTTAAATCATCAACATAGAAAAATATTGTTCGAACTCTTGATCAACTGTCGGTTTTCTCGCCGAACTGGTTTCTGAAACCATGAATTCATTAGAATAAATCATAAGCTCCTCATTCTCATCCTTGAACTCTTTGTCTTCTTCAGAGTCTGCCTTTTGCTCCTTAATATTAAGTCTGCTGTCCAGGGAATAGATGTTGTTGCAGCTACTTGAAGAAGTTGGAGATTGATCTTCTTCATGAAAAGTTTCAGTTGATGAATGCTTGGTGTTATCTTCATGTTTTTCCAGTTCATGATCAGAGCTAACAGTGTTGGACTTATTTCTGAACTTGTGTTTTGGCAATGGCAAACTTAGCTCATACTGCAACTTCCTTTTCCTATTCAATTCAAGATTTGAAGTGGAAATCTCTTGGTTCCAATTAACACTGAGGTGAAAGCAAGAAAAACAATAGAAGATAAAGATCTAATAGAAGAAAACAAGAAGCATGATATGAATCATAAATCAAGAGAAAGAGTTGAACCTTTGATGAGAGGCAGCAGCAGCAATGTTTTCCTCCATTTGACAGGGAGAGATCAAGAGAAGAGAGAGATTGGGGATTAGTGTTATCCTATATATATATATATATATATATATATATAATGGATGAAGAACAAGTGAGTGTTATCCAACCCATGTGCTTATGAACACTGAACAGTACTGATCTGACTGGTGTGCATTCTCATGAAATAATAAAGAGTAGTATGTTTGTGTCCGTGCACTTAACTTTTTATTAAACAAATGTAAAGTTTTTTATTTATATAATTTTATAAAAATGTTACTGATGACTTTATCTGTTTATCATGTGTGTTGATATTATACTAAAATGATGTAATTAGAGACCACATATAGTGTCAAGATGGCCGAGTTGGTCTAAGGCGCCAGTTTCAGGTACTGGTCCGAAAGGGCATGGGTTCGAATCCCATTCTTGACACGCATATGATTTTTTAAATATTTATTTACTTTTTTTTAAACAAAATTCATCACAATCAAAGCAAAAAATAAAAAAGAAATAATAAATATTTTGACTAAAGTTTCAGACAAGATCAAACATCACTTGTTCCACACCAATGGCCCATGACAACATGAACAAGAAATCCATTCAGTGTCATCTCATGGCCATTACTGTCTTCATCATCCTCATTTCAAAGCTTTGAATTTCCAGAAATGGAGGTCCACCACCACCTTCTCTTCCATCCTTTCCATGTCACTGTTACTCCTGCTCTGTTCCATCCATTCATTTCTTCTTTTTTTTTCTTCTTTTAATTCCCAACATGCTCTTTTCTGTTGTTCCTGCAGCTGATTTTTCTGACTCAGATTCAATTCAAAGCAAAGAATACATTTAACTGCAGTTCCTGTTCAAAAAATAAAAAAATCAATTCAAAGCCAAGAAAATGTTTAACTGAAGTACCTGTTCAGAAAAAAAAAAAAAAAAAAACAAAGAAGATGCATACATTCAATGTCTATCTACCATTACCAAATCATACTATCTGAATTTCTTCACGAAGGCCAACCACCAAATTTGTTTGCAAACAAACATTATAGTTATACCTACATTGACAAAACCTGCACAAACTCCACATAAACACCAATAAATGTATCAAAAAAATAGCAGCCCCACATGGTCTTATTATATAATTGTGAATGGTTTGGCAATAAGAGGAAGCCAGAAGCACATGTTCATCACTGTAGATAACTGCTAATTAGCAGCTCCCAATAAGATACTCAATATATATTAAGAAAACCAATGCCCAAACTCACTTGTTCTTTATGAAATGTTCTCTAGGAGAAAGATCAACAGATTGGAACAACTAATTTATGCCCATAAGAGGATCAACTTGCCAACTCAGATCTCAAGACAACAGCTGCTTCGGCTACATTGTACTGATCTTGGTAGAAAACAAAGTGTCATGAGATTCCTGATTTTTTATACGAACATGATCATGCAACCAATGGAAGTAAAACAGAAAGCTAAGTTCAGTATCTTTGAAAGTAAGCATCAATACAAAAAGCATAGCTTCTCTATTTAGTATTTACACCAAAGATTTTATTTTATTTTATTTCCAAACAAGAGACAAGACGAACAATACCTTCAAAATCAAAGCCTCTGAATCAGAATGAGCACAAAGTTTCCAAATGATCATACAAGCAACAGAAGAAAAGGATAATAAACAGAGATCCAAGTCCATTACCTCTGCAAGTAAGCATTGAAACAAGACCACCGGTTTCTTTTGCTTACAAAACATGGCATTGTGGGATCATAGCATCAACATTTTATTTTACAAAAAAGAGATAACAAAAGCTAATACCTTGTTCTGATTTTCCATATGAGCATGATCATACAAGCAATAGAAGTCAAGAGTATTAAACAGATATCCGATTTCATTATCTCTGGAAGTAAGCCTTGATACAAGACAATAGCTTCTCTATCTACACCAAGGATTTCTTCTCCTTGATAAACATGCATTGTGAGATTACAACATCAAAGAAGCAGCTTTTTTCTCCATCCAAATAAGAGATGAGAAGAAGAACTAATACCTTCAAATTTAATGCTTGTGAATGAGCTCCAAGTTATAAGAGAAAAAGGAAAAAGATGAAGGTATTATGATTCATCTTCTTCTCTCCAACCAGTTCTATAGCTTCTATGAATCCTTCTAGAAGATGAAAATCCAAGATGCCGGAAAAACAAGAAGACACGTCGGAGAGCCCGACCAAACACTCCATGCTCTCTGGACCGCCTCGCTCTCGCCGTCCACAAGACCCTCCTCGGAGCTCCGCCTCCACTGAATCCACCGTCCACCTCGGTGTAAACAACGGGGAGCTCCCTCTCTCCGGCTCGCTGTGACCCAGAAAACCTCCCGACGGCGAAACCACCGCCAGGGAGCCTCCATATTGTTAATCCCACAGCCTCGTCCAACTCCGGCGCTGCCCCTTGTCGCGCATCGGCGGGCATCTCGTGCCGGCAAACAGGACAAGAGTTTCGAATCGAGAGCCACGGCAAGATGCAATCTTGGTGGTAGATGTGCTTGCAGGGCATCTCTCTTGCCTCAGCCCCAAGCTCAAACGCTTCCTTGCAGACGGCGCAGTGGGAATCGACACCGATGTGGGCGTCGGCGATCTCGACAGTCGGCATCGACTCGATTGCAGCCTTCGACGCCGGTGGATGGGAAAAATCCCTCCAGCCACCACCGGCGAGCTCGATTTGGGAGAGCTGCTCCAGAAGCCGATCGAATCCAGATCCCATCAAAAAATCAGAGACGCTGGGCGGAAGAGGACGAAGGCCAGCGCCAGCACCGTCGTCATAGTAAAGCTCGAAGCTACGAGATGACGGAGTGCGGTCACGAAGGGTTTCCCCATCGGAAGGCCCCCGGAGGACAATGACAGGGTTGAAGACCGACCGTTCACCACCGGCAGCACCGCGGCGGGAGCGGGGGTGGCGGAGCGGTGAAGGAGTATGGGATTCTTCAAGGAATCCACCATCGCAATTAGGGCAAACGATGGCGTCGTCGTTGAGGACGCGGACGAAGCGGCTGCAGCGATAGCACCAATACGCCGTCCCTTCCACCTCCACCGACGATGAAGACGACATCGGAGAACTCGTCGGAGAAGATGAGATCGAATCGAAGCCCTAAAACTTCATATCTTCGAGATAAAAATCGGATTTTTGAAGAAGAGCGTGAGAAGAGATGATAAAGCTCGTA
Source organism: Dioscorea alata (assembly GCA_020875875.1). NCBI lineage: Eukaryota > Viridiplantae > Streptophyta > Magnoliopsida > Dioscoreales > Dioscoreaceae > Dioscorea > Dioscorea alata. Next base: position 19,893,432 of record CM037019.1, read on the forward strand.
GCTTTATGATCGAAAAGAACGAAGATACTAAATTAACGGAGTTTAAATCCGTCTCATTTCCGTTAAACACTCTAACGGCTTTAAAAAAGGAGTGCATCGGGATTGGGTTTAAATGCGGATCTCGAGGAATGTTTACGACTGGTGATGGATGGCCGGTGAAGTGGGACCCGGTTTTGTCAGCCAATTAGAACGCACCACGTCGATTGCCTGCATGAAACCCACGTAAAATAACTTACGTGTAAGTAATTACGACATGAAATTTATAACTTATTGCTTGAATAACATATAATTAAATTTAAAAAGTGTATATATATATATATATATTAATTGTGTATTTTTAGGAAGAAAGTGTGATGTTTTTGAGATGAAGAGGACTTGATTCTGATTCCCACTTACAAATGGGAAAATTAAGAGGAAGTCCTTTTCCATCTCTGTCTCTTCTTCTTTATTCAATTTATCTTCCTTTATTTGGTGATGTTGATACCATTGCTTTCCTCTCCGACAAAGCTTAATTGATTGCACGTGAAGATCAAAGTCTTTTTTTTTTTAATTCATTTTATAAAAAAATACAAATATACCATATTTAAATTCTCTATAGTTTTCAACCTTCATACATATATAACGTATCTCATGCATACATGCATGCATGAATGCACTCCTTGTAAAACAAATAAAAAAAGAACTTTATTAAAATAATAAACAAATAATACAAATGCCCAGTATTATATCCATACCAACATAAAATAAACAAACAAACAATTAAAACAATATAAGAAAAACAAGGAAAACAATATTAACTAGTGCAAGAAGAACCCTAATATCTCCTTGACTTGATCCATCACTGGTGTTGCAGCTTTGAGAGCCACCGTGCCATCATTTCCGGCGAGCATTCTATACTTATCCTTCCTTGTAAAGTTAGTACATTCAAAGCCTAGAGTTGCAGCAAGGATCCTCTGAACATAGTTAGCAACATCATAAGGACTTTTTCCTGAAGAGCAAGTGGCTTCCACAGGCAACTGGTTTAGAAATGTGACTTCATAGACAGGCCTAGGGTTCATGAAGAAGAAGATGGGATCCATGGCTTTCCATCCTCTTGCAGTGGTTGCATGAAAGAAGCCAACTCTATAGTTCATGGCCACTGGAACAATTCGGTCTGTGAGTTCAGCAAATAAAGCACTAAATCTTAAGAGAAATGGTTCTCTGCATGTTGTGCCTTCCGGGCAGACAACAAGGTCTCCATTGGCAAGTTGAGCTTTTATTTTTGCGGCATCGAGCTTTCGATCTCGGCTTAATCGGACGGTGGGGATCGGAGAAAGTATCTCGGAGAGGCGGGAAATTGAGTAGGTGACGGCAGGGATTTTTCGACGGAGCACGACGGAGAGGACTACAGGGTCCATGAGAGTTCGGTGAGTGCAGACGAAGAGAACGCCGTCTCCATTGCCGGTCGATGGCGGCGGAGGACGGCCTCGGACGATGAGCTTACTGCCGAAGATTTGAATGACATAAGGGATGAGACTCATGGGAAGAATTAGACCGATTACGATGCGAATGAAGGCGACGATGATTCCTAATGGAATCCATAGAATGATGAGGAGGGATGTGAAGGGGGTCGGACGGCGAACTAGTCTTCCATCGTGGAAGATCACCGGGAGAGGATGGAGATATTGATTTCGATCTTTTTCTTCTTCTTCATTTGTAATTGACGAGTAATTTTGTTCCTATATCAGAGACTCAAGCTTATATATTCAAATCTATATTTACTAATTTAGTAAATATAAACTATTAGTAATAATGAAAATATTTGTTTTACCTTATTTTGTAGTGTATTTTCTTGTTTCATGAGAAGGCCTGTGGCATAGCCGAAGCGATTAATATGTAATTCTCTTCCGAAAACTTCATTAGCTCTCAAGTAATCTTTAGCAAACCTTTCAACCATAACCCTAGGGCATCTAGTGAGCACAACTCTTCTCCGAAATGAGTTGAAATTGTTCCATGCCACCATGTCGATGTCATCCATGTAAAACTTCGGCAACACGGCCCTCGACACGGATTCAATATCGATCTCCTTGAGACCGGCCACCGCGAAAAACACCATAAGCTGAAGGCCGAGCTCCTCCATTCCAATCCCCTCCAAGAACTTTACCAATGGCCACATTAGCAATAATAACATGAATCTAATCAAGCCAGAAGCCTCAAAGGCAATGAGCATGAAGTAAGGGAAAGGATGAGGGTCCTTGAGAAGAACTTTTTCAAGCTCAAATACACCGGAACTCGATACTGAAACATCTTCGGAACTCTTCTTCTCCTTCTCCATTGCCTTGCAGATGATGATGATGATGATGATGATGATTCTTTTGCTTACAATGTTAATTTGGTGTGTATGAGAATACAGTAGATGAAAGATAGAGGAGGATATAAAGAAGGGTTAAAAAGAAGGAGGTAGGGGTTGACCAAGTGGTGATTCAAATTTGAAAGTGGTGGGAATAAGGAGCGTTTAACCAATTGCAACTACTACTTCAAATAAGAGAGAAGTTGCACGCCACGCAAAGAAGGATGTTGGCCTTTCAAACCTAATTCACAACTACTTTACATCCAAGTTATCAGTTCCTTTCTTGGTAAAACATTTACTTGATTATAAGTATTCATTAACTATATATCAAGACTAATAAACAAAATGATTTGTTTGTAAACAAGATGTATTAGTCAAAGAAGTAAAGGAAACAACTTGTGGCTTTCTTATGAATGCATGCATGAATTGTCTCATGCTCTTGTTCTTGTGATAGGTTTGGTTATACATATGAAGTTAGAGGACTGTGACGTGCATGTTTAAACATGATCCAAATTGAACTTTGTTTGGGTTTGTTATGTTGATTTAGTTTGAGTTAGACTTGAGGAATGTGTTGCTTTCTTATAGTCATGGAAAATCGTTTAGAGTTAAACAAATGTACTTTTAAATATTTTTTCATAAGAAGATATATATATATATATATATATATATATATATATATATATATTCTTATCAAAAATATTAAAACCTCATTGGTTACAATTAGGATGGTATGGACTCTTCATTATTGTTTAAACTAAATAAATAATTAAATAAATTTTTATAAAATTGAATTAAAATTACAAAAATTCCTTTTGATTTCACAAAAACTGTTTTTTTTAAATGTCTTTTATAATATTTAAAGCACAATTCCTATTTTTAATATATGTTTTATATTTATCTATTTAATAGCGTCGACTGCATTATATTAGGTGTTTGTCCCTATTGAGGGGCAGACTCAAAACCTAGCACATACAAGGTGATACAAATGTGTGTTGAGAGACTAAGTTCATCATAGTGCACAGCCTTAACACGTGGTTTATCCATATTTTGTCAAAATAAACAAACAATTATCATATGTTACTTCGGAAATAACATACATATATAACTTTTGGTAAAAATATTAACAAAAGGCACTTCTATAATACAAGAGTTAGTATTTTATTTTTTTCCCCAAATTAGGGTTCTAGTATGTGGTTTATATATCCAATTTCTCATATAAAATGGAGGTAAGTTATAGTAAATCATAAAAAAAAAGAAAAGAAAAATCTTTTCATAAAATTCAGAATACTGCAAGTAATTAAAAAAATTGAAACAATTAATGTGTTAAATTATAAATTTATTTTTCAAATTTTCTTATCATTTATTTATGAACAGAAAATTAAAACAACATTCCAACTGCTTTGTTTGTTAACCATAAGGTACACAGCCTTACACTTCTGATCTAATTGGGCATATGATGCTTTAAATTATTAAGTGTGCTTTAATTTAATTAAACCAGTAATTATTCATAAAACCTTCATTAACATGCTTTCACGTTTGAGCAAAATATATATTTTTTTTACATAAAAATTTTAAAAGTTTCATACATTTTAATATTAAAAAAACACACAAACAGGACATCATCCTTTTTTTTTTTTTAATATGAAAACAAGCATTGTTTTTTTTCCTAAAAAAAATACTTGCAAAATTTAGTTTTGATGGCAATAAAATTTTGAGGACATCGATTAGGTGACCTATGTTATTCTGATAAACACATGTTTTAGGAAAATCGCACTTTTTAACTGGCTAGTATGGAATAATAAAATCCTCATGCTAAAAAACCTGGCCGCTAAAAGATGTAACAAGCTTCCTATTGCCATATATGTTTTGTACCACTCAGCAATTGAGTTTGTGGATCATCTGTTCAGATGGTGTTCTTTCTCTAGACACATTTGAGATCACTTTGCACAAATCATAAGCATAACATGCATCACAGTGTTCTTAGCCAACCTTTGGGGAGTTTGGCTTTGAGGGCTCAAACCTTAGATAGGGGCTCGTGGAACCTTCTAACCAGAGCCATTGTTTGGTCAATCTAGATAGCGCAAAATGATTGCATTTTCAAGTTCAATTTGCATGCTTGTTTTATCTTCTATTATTTTGAGAATCAATTATTATTTCTCTTTTAAATTTCTACGGCTTGAGTTAGCAAAAAGCAGGAGATAAAGGTCGTTTTCACTTTAGTGAGGAGGAGTATTCAATTCCATGGATCTCCTATAGGGCAAGAGCTTGACCGTGTCAACCAAGCCCCTGATTTCCCTACTGACTAGTCCGCTTTAGAGCTTTCTATGTTCCTTTGGGAGGAGACTCTCTCTACACCCATGAGCTATATATGGTTGTTTCTTTATTTTCTCTCTACTCTTAGTGGACTTGTTGTGTCTTCCTTGCTATTAGGTTTTTTGTACTCCTTGTTTTGTAATGTTGTTTGCTTTTAATAAATCAATGGGTTATCCACTTTTATAAAATAATAATAATAAATAAATAAATACGTAAAAATAAAATTTTGATTAATGAAAACCTATGAATACCTAGAAAGAGTTCATGTCAATTATTAAGCTTGTAAATCATAAAACCCATCATCCTTATCAAAGAGGAGGATCACAACCGATAAATTTTTGAAGAGGTCACTATATTATGGCTTGATTTTCATTTTGATCTCTGTGTTTTAATTTGTATTTTTTTATCATCATATATTAATTTCATTTCATCAGACGATCACTCATGGATTTCCGATTAATGCTGACTGTTGTAGCAGCCGGAGATGCAACATCACACTATTTTAAAGATTATTCCATCCGAGCTAGAGAGAACACAATCTGATGTGTTCAGCCCAGCTGGGTTGTGAAAACACTTTTATATAATATAACGTGGCATCTCCGACTGCCACTTCAGTCAAAATTGTTCGGAAATCCATGAGTGACCGCCCTGTGAAAAGAAATCAATACATGATAACAAAAAAGATACAAATTGAAACATAGTCATTAAAATAAAAATCGGTCATATATAACATAGTGACCTCCTCAAAAATTTACTCTAACATGTACGTAAAGCACAAAGAGTATAGTCAATTTTTTTTTCATTTATTGTGTGTGTGTGTGCGTGTGTGTGTATATATATATATATACACACACACCTAATAATTGAAAAATTAAGTTAAATAGAAAAACTATTTATCATCTAACACTTGAACTGTTAAATTCAATTGATTGAGTGCAACATTGTGACAACAATTAATCCAACTCTAATTATTTACTGAAATGCTTCCAGTTTTGAAGTGTTTAATTTCATAATAGAGTTAGTTCATCCTTAAAATAACAACAACAACAGTATTAATTCCCAATTATCACTCATAAGACGACAAGTAATAAATTACATTTATTCTCAAACGTTCTCAAGTCTCTAAATAAATATTGTTTAAACTTAGTTACGACAAAATACTGAAGAAAAAACACTTTTATCTAGGTATTTATAAATGACAAAATAAATATAAAATAAATTATGTTGTATTCATAACAAAACCATATAGTAGAGTCGAAATAATTGAAGCTAGCATTTGAGTATATTTTCTAAATTTAGATATTAAAATAAAAGAAAAGGAAAATACAAATGAGAAATAAAAGCCCATTTTTGCCCAATCCAATGGGCTCCAAAAAAAATTCAACTTTATTTAAGAAAATTAAAAAAAAAATAAAATAAAACCAATTTTCTAAAAAAAAAATAAATATAAAAATTTGTAAGAATTCCAATTATGGAAGATAACAGAAAATAAATGCACCCTTGGATATCTTTGAATACAGCATTAATTTATTTTTATTAATTGAATTTCATGCATTTATTTCCGCACTTAAACAACCCCCCCTGCGAATTGAATCCCTTGTAATAACTCAATCCCATGCATTAATCCTCGCCACGTGGAAAGATCTCAGACGTTCATTCTAGACCAACGGTTCAGATCATCTCAAATGCCAACTCATCCCTCATTTTTCACGCTCCTCTCTTCTTCTCTATATATCTCTCCCTCTCTTTCATGGTTCCACTTCACACTTCGCTCTTTGCTCTCTTTGCTCTTGGTTCTTGGCTCCGAGGATCGATTTCGATGATGATGGCAGCGAGTTTCGGCGATCGGTGACCTTTATCGAGCTTCAACCACCGTCAAAATCCCATCTTTGGTCTCCGATCATCATATCGACGCCCATTTCTTGCCTCGCCGGAGAGGCTTTTGTTTTTAAGCTTGGAATTTGAGGTTTTCGATCTTGAAATGGAGTTTTATATTGTTTTTGTATCAAAAGTTTGATCCTTTTTGCTTAATCTGAGTGTTCAGAGTTTGTAGCTTCGATTTCAAGGAAGGGACGGAGTTGCTGAGGTTTGATCTCTTTTCCTGGTTTTTTCTTCGTTATTTTTTCCTTTTTTCCATCGGTTGTTTTAGATTGTTTATAGGTTTGAAGTGCTCGATGAGCTCGGGATCGAATTCGGGGATGAACCTCGGCCGTGAACAGGCTGAGTTGGTGCTTTCTCAGCGGAGGAGGCGCCAGGCGGCGGCTGGCGATCGTCAGGAGGAGTTTGAACACAGAGAAGGCACCTCCTTACCTCCATTTTTGAACCGGATGTTTGAGGCCCTCCCCGCGATCACCTGTGACGAGACGTCGGAGGAAGAGTTCCGGGCCGGCTACTTACGTGCTAATCGTAATCCTAGACTGATCCCCTTGCCGGAGGAATCCATTGATGATCGCAGGATCCATCAGAGTTCTCGTAGTTTTGGAGGGACTGCTGACCAGAGGAGGTCCAGCCGTGCCATTGATGAAGGAAGTAATTCCTTGTTTGCTTGGCAACCGGATTTTGGTATTTGGCGTGAGCGTCAGCGTGAGCGTGAGCTTGCAGTTAGGAATGCTTTCAATTCTCAGAGAGATGGAATGATTGGTTTGAGAGGGAGTTCTATTAATGATCTTGAGGTGCATTTTCACTTTGTTCAATGCATAGAACTTGTTAGTTTTGAATCTTATTAGTTTTCTAATGTTTATTATTCACTGTTGCAGTAAAAGTTGTCATCTTTTTAACTTTGGTTTATGTTTTTTCAGGAATGCTTCGGTTATTGGTGAATTGCTCTGTTCTATTAGGAGTGTCATTTGATTTTAGTATTGGATGTGTTCCCTCATTGCATTTTCACGCTTGTTTCGATCTTGTTGTGTACTAGATTCTTTGTTTGCTATATTTAACTTTGTTCAAGCAGGAATAGATAGGATTACTTTGTCGGTAGCTCTGCGTTGTCGTATTCGGTTTTGTTGCTTTAGATATTATTTAATTGTTCTGTTCTATTTGTTAAATTTGGTTTATGTTTTTTCAGAAATGTTTCGGTTTATTGGTGAATTACTCTGTTCTATTAGGAGTGTCATTTGATTTTAGCATTGGTTGTGTTCCCTCATTGCATATTCACGCTTGTTTCGATCTTGTTGTGTACTAGATTCTTTGTTTGCTATATTTAACTTTGTTCGAGCAGGAATAGATAGGATTACTTTGTCGGTAGCTCTGCTTTGTGGTATTCGGTTTTGTTGCTTTAGATATTATTTAATTGTTCTATTCTATTTGTTAAATTTGGTTTATGTTTTTTCAGAAATGCTTCGGTTTATTGGTGAATTACTCTGTTCTATTAGGAGTGTCATTTGATTTTAGCAATTGGTTGTGTTCCCTCATTGCATATTCACGCTTGTTTCGATCTTGTTGTGTACTAGATTATTTGTTTGCTAAATTTAACTTTGTTCGAGCAGGAATAGATAGGATTACTTTGTTGGTAGCTCTACGTTGTCGTATTCGGTTTTATTGCTTCAAACATTATTTAATTGTTTTGTTCTATTTGTTAAATTTGGTTCTGTAGTTAGTTTTCTATTATTGTTAGATCATTGGTGCAGTAAAAGTTTAATCTTTTAACTTTCTTACATGTATTTGTTAGAAAAGGTTCAAAGTAGCAGTGAATTGGTCTCTTCTAATCTGTTTGAAATGCAATTTTCATTTACTATTGACTGCATTCTTTCAGTGGATATTCGATTTTGTTTCAATCTTGTTGTCACGGATTCAGTGTTTTCTATATTTAACTTTGTCAAGTAGGAATATCTAAGATTAATTGTTGGTAGCTCTGCATTGTCGTATTCGGCTTTATTGCTTCATAAATTATTTAATTGTTTTGTTCTATTTGTTAAATTTGGTTCTGTAATTAGTTTTCTATTATTGTTAGACCACTGGTGGAGTAAGAGTTTGATATTTTAACTTTCTTACATGTATTTGTTAGAAAGGGTTCAAAGTAGTAGTGAATTGATCTCTTCTTTTTGGAATACCATTTGCATTTACTATTGACGGCATTCTTTAATTGGATATTCAATTTTGTTTCAATCTTGTTGTTATGGATTCAGTGTTTTCTATATTTAACTTTGTCAAGCAAGAATATCTAAGATTAATTTATCGGTAGCTTTGCATTGTCGTATTCAGTTTTATTGCTTCATACATTATTTAATTCTCCTATTTTGTTTGTGAATTTTGGTTTTGCAATTAGTTTTCCATTATTGGTTTATCACTAGTGCAGTAAAAGTTTGATCTTTAATTTTTGTGTATTTATTTGTCAGAAAGGCTTCAAACTAGTAGTGAATTGCTTTGTTCTGTTATGTTTGAAGTATCATTTACATTTAGGATTGATTGCATTCTTTAATTGGATATTCGATTTTGTTTCGATCTGCTGTCATGGATCCAGTGTTTTCTATATTTAAAGCAGGAATAGCTAAGATTAATTTGTTGTTAGCTCTGCGTTGTCGTGTTCCATTTTGTAACTTCATAGATTATTAAATTGATCTATTCTATTAGTTAGTGTTTGTTCTGTAATAAGTTTTCTATAATTGGTAGATCACCGGCTTAGTAAAAGTTTGATCTTTTAACTTTCTTACATGTGTTTGTTAGAAAGGCTTCATATTAGTAGTTAATTGCCATGTTATGTTTGGAATATCACTCACTTTTATTATTGACTGTATTCCCTCAATAGATTTTTTATTTTGGTTCCATCAAGCTGTATCTTAGATTCAATGTTTTTCTATATGTAACTTTCTCAAGCAAGAATAGCTAAGATTAATTTGTCACTAGCTCAGTATTGTCACGTTCCATTTTTTTGTTTCACAAATTATTAAATTGTTCTATTCTATTAGTTAGTTTTTGTTCTGTAATTTCTTTTTCTATAATTGGTAGATCACCGGTGCAATCAAAGTTGGCCTTTTAACTTTCTTATATGCGTTTGTTAGAAAGGCTTCAAATTAGTAGCAAATTGCTCTGTTCTGTTTGGAATATCATCTACATTTTACTATTGGCTGCATTCTTTCACCGAATATTCGATTTTGTTTTGATCTTGTTGTCATGGATTCAGTGTTTTCTATATGTAACTTTGTCAAGTAGGAATAGTAAGATTGATTTGTTGGTAGCTCTACATTGTCGTATTTGGTTTTGTCTCTTCATAGATTATTGAATTGTTCTATTCTATTAGTTAATTTTGGTTCTGTAATTAGTTTTTTTTATTATCGTTAGATTACCACTTCTAACTTTTTTTATATGTACTTGTTAGAAAGGCTTCAAATTAGTAGTAAATTGCCCTTTTCTATTTGCAATATCATTTACTTTTACTATTGACTGCATTCCTTCATTGGATACTTAATTTTGTCTCCATTTTGCTATGTAATAGATTAAGCGTGTTCTATATTTAACTTTCAAGAATAGGAATAGCTAAGATTACCTTATTGGTATCTCTCAGCATTGTCATTTCGGTTTTGTTGCTACATAGATAATAAAATTTTTCCGTTCTGTTTGCTAATTTTATTTGTATAACTAGTTCAATATTGTTGATAAATCAGTGGTGTTGTAAAAGTTCAATCTCTTAACCTTTGATTTTTGCGTTCATTAGGAATTTCTTGGTTTATTGCCGAATTGTTTTGTTCTATTTGGAACATCATGTTCTTCATTCGATGTTAAAATTTATGACATCTCTTCTGCATTGTTGGATTTCAATCTTGCCTCATTATAAATTCAGTATTTTCTATATTTAACTTTGTCAGAATACTCATGAAATTGCTTGCTTGATCTAACTTTGTCGGCCGCTCTGCATTGTCGAATTTAATTCTATTGCCTCATAGTTTCATTGTTTTGTCTATTGAATCATTGCCGGATCACTTGCAAGCATGACGAATACCTACTATTACTTTATCTTTTGTTCTATGTATTCCAACTTTCTGGCTCCATAGATTCAGGAAGAACTAGATTTTGTTATTTTTGATTTTTTGTCATATATTGCTACTGATTTCTCATTGAATAATCTCTGTTTCAGGCCTCTGGTGCAACTCATTTGCGATCTCCATCATTCCCTCAAAATTACAACCTTTTTGGTCATCCTATCAACTCATCAAACACTTCTGATGATAGTACCAGTTTAAGCAGGTTGCAATCAGGAGGGAGAGTGCAAAATGCAGCAAGCTCTCTGCCAACAGGGCCAACTTCCAGTTTAGGATCTCAGCATGTGAGGAACACTGTTCCTGATCGGCTTGCGCCAAGTAGGAATGCTCAATATGGTGATCTATTGCCTACTTTTTCTGGAATGAATTTATCTGGAATGAATGTCAGGACAGTCAATACATTTGATGATCATGCTACACTCTTAAGGCAGCAGCAAGAAATTGAAAGCCGACAGATGCATTTCGTAAACTCACAAGGCACTGAGAACCTTGATGTTCAGCAGCCTGTCTTTATTAGAATTGGCACTATGAACTTTGGCTTGCCTTATTTCCAACCGTCGGCAATGCCTACGAATACTGGGTTCGTGGTGAATAATATGGCAATGAGGCCGGAAGGTCAGGTAGATCTCCGCGGTGTTCGAGCTCCATTTCCGGTTCAATATCAGAATGCTAATGCAGCTTATGCAACTTTCGTACCCAATGAATACATGGTGAATCCTGTAATACCGGCAATGCCGCCGAATATCATCTGGGCAGCTAATGCGCCTCGTCAATTCCATGGACCCTCTGCTGCTCCATTGTCTCGTTTCCATGGTGTCGAATCTCTTGATCCTACTGCATTAGCACCTGTTTTTTCCTCCGGCCAACCTATGAATTATGCAGTAGGCGCAGCTCATGCTCAACGTGATGAACGGGACTACATTCAATATCTGAGATTGGCTGAGCATGCAAATCAAATTGTAGCCAACTCTTGTGATTCCTCACTAGCTGATTCTTATGATGAGATACTCGGCATTCAGAAAGCTTATCTTAAAGCACTGGTTCAAGCGAATAGGCCAGTTGTGACGCAGGATCAGGTTACATCCAATGTTCCTTTAAACTCTAGTGTGCCAATGCCGTATGTTGAGAGTCCTTCACGCGTTGAAAACTTGAGTGGATCTGTCAATGCTATTGCCACTACCCAAGAAACTGACCCTGTGGTTCTTTTGGAGGAACTCAAGAACAGCAAAACCAGGGGTCTTCAGCTTCATGACATTCTGGGTCATGTTATTGGGTTCTGGTATATGCAACACTTGCATCATTGCATGCTATTCTTAATTTAGCAACACTGTAATAACTTACATGTTTGATTGCTCTATGCTTCTCCAGCACTGATCAGTATGGAAGCCGCTTCATACAGCAGCAACTTGAAATTTGCACAGCAGAGGAGATGCAGATGGTGTTCAATGAACTCTTGCCCGAAGCACTTGCATTGATGAATGATGTGTTTTCCAATTATGTGATCCAGAAGGTTCCTTGTTTCTTTCCTTTGATTGCTTCTTATTGTTGTTAATCTTTACTGAATGTTTCCCGGTGTTCAATTCGTGTTCAATACGCATTGCATTGCTCACAATTTGTTTTCGTACTAGTTTTTCGAGTTTGGAACTCACTCTCAGATAAGGACATTGGCTGATAAACTCACTGGACATGTCTTGGAACTCAGTTTGCAGATGTACAGTTGTAGAGTTGTTCAGAAGGTACCTTAAAGATCATTTGCTTTAGATCTTTTACTTCCCTGTTTTGTTTTCTTTAGCATTGCTTAACATATTGGATGCAGGCTATTGAATGTACTGAGTTGGACCAGCAAATGAAATTGGTACAAGAGTTCACTGGCCATGTCATAGAATGTGTATTTGATCAGAATGGAAATCATGTTATTCAGAAATGTATCGAGTGCATCCCTTACGACGGAGTTCGATTTATGATCATATCTTTCTTTGGTCAAGTTAAGGCATTGTCTTTGCATCCATATGGCTGCCGTGTTATGCAGGTTATAGACAAGATCATATATCTCATTTTTCTTTTGTCATTTTACACTGTATTAATCACAGTTTCATGAATCCAGAGGGTTTTGGAGAACTGCTCTGATCCAGACTCCCATACAATTGTGATGGGTGAAATCATGGAATGTGTTAGTGACCTTGCTAAGGACCAGTTTGGGAACTATGTGATTCAGGTCAGTATACAATACACAATTGAATTATCGATCAATTGGATTGGATTGCGTCGCATTGCATTGTTCTAACATACATTTCTGCAGCATGTGCTAGAGCGCGGACATCCTGAAGAGAGATCTGCCGTGATCAGAAAATTCACTGGTCAAATAGTTCCGATGAGCCAACAGAAGTTCGCTTCCAATGTTGTTGAGAAGTGTTTTGTTTTCGGTTCTTCTGAAGAGCGTCAAGTTTTGATCAATGAGATACTTGGAGACACCGAAGACAATGAACCCCTGCAGGTCTTTCACATCCCTCTCTTTCTCTTATTGCCTTAATGCATTTATCATCCTGTATTGAATAAGAAACTTGACATTTGTTTGTTTTCTTTCTTAGGAAATGATGAAAGATCAATTCGGCAACTATGTCGTGCAGAAAATACTGGAAACTGTCGACAATCAGCAACGCCAGCTGATCTTATCCCGGATAAAAGCTCATTATAACTCACTGAAAAGATTCACTTTCGGAAAACATATATTCACCCGGGTCGAAAAAATTGCTGCAAATGAATGTACACTAATTAACTTCTCCAAACCAATTTCCAATTTGATTTCTGTCTCTACATAATTTAACATTCAATTTTTTCTTCCCATTTGCAACAGGTTTGGGACCAGAGTCTTCACCCTCATATATCCCCTGATCGACATATCGAGTCGAACAATAAACCAGTGCAAGTATAAGCTGCAATCATTCATCTTTCCTGATTGCAAATGAAAATTTGCCTTGTTCTTTCATGTGTTGATTGAAAGTAGCTCATACAAACACTGAAGGTTCATTTCATGAAATTTATATTTAGCTATTTGTGTAATTGAGATGATGGTTATGTTTGATAAACAGAAGACCATGCAACCTATGTATATGTTTAAGTGATTCTCCAATTTCAACCTTGTTTCCATTGGTTTGTTTGTATGGTGTAATTGGTCAACCACAAGTCAACGAAGCCTTGCTTGTTGACACGTGGCATGTTCTGGCACGTTAACTGACTACTATCACGGTCTTCCCCTTGTTTGACAGGTTGGTTATCTCTCTCTCTATATATAATACATATATATACACTCTTTTATCTCTTGTTTCTAAGAAACAGGTGTAGAGATGGCTGAAGTTCATGGCTCACAAGAACAAATAGGTGCTTAATTAATTAGTTAAAATATATTGGCTTTATTTGAATGTTTGGCTTTTCAATGAGTGTTGATTATGATTTTGATTTGAAGAAGATCAATGGCAAATGCCAAGAAGTCCTCACAATCACCATGGCAAGAAGTCTATCATGTTGAAGGTGAAGGACAAGGCTCTCAAATGGAGGCATATGCTTGCAAAGAAGCATGGTCACCATAAAACCAATGAAGAAGCAACACCAATACCCTTTGGACTTCATGAAGATAACAATGGAGGAGAACAGGACCCTGAATTCCATGGAGCTCCTAGTATTTAATCTTCTTTATCTTTGATGAATTATTAAAACAATGGTTGATGATGATGATGATTATATTTGTATTTTGCAATGTAGTGTATGAATCAGAGAGATCACCGAAGTTTTACATTGAGAGATCGTCGAGGCAAGCACCGAAGAAGCCGAACGTGGAGTTAGAGATGAAGTATATGTTTGATTCTCATAAGAAAAGAGAACCACACTTGTACCACCTTAATGCTTTCAAAGAGAAGTCGACGGAGATGACAACAGCGAAGGAGATAGTGTCGAAGATGCTTACACCTGCATGGACTAAAGCAAATGAGATCAAACTAGAAATCTCTTATGATAAATGTGTTTCTTTGATGAAGAATGTAATGCATAAAATGGAACCAAGTGAAGATGATAAAGCTCTTTGTGATGTGCTCACTGAAGCTGCATTGTCTTACAATGGAGTTGCAGAGATTGAGGGAGTTGTAAACAAGTTGAAGAACACTCTGTTTTCTCTGCTAGGACTTGAAAAACAATCAGATGTGCCGATCCCCACATCGACAAATCCTCACACAGGTACATAAATAATCATATATATACATATATATAATAAAAATAATAATTGAGTTTTATTGATGATTTTGCTATCATTGGATGCAGTGCCAGTTGATGAAATGGATTGGAGGAGACATTGAGGAGAAGAAGATTACTGCATTTCAATGAATCTATGTACATTTGCTTCTTTGGGACTGATTATATCGTCAATGTATCTTATAGATTATATATATATATAACTATATAAGAACAATGTTAATTAAGGTTTGGAGGATTTAAAGAAGCCATTAATGTCAATGTTGATGGTCTGCATGGGAATGACTGTGACTGGACTTGGTGGGCAGCCATGATTAAACTTCATCCATGAATTAGCATTGTACTCTTGCATGATTTTGCAACACTTGTTTATATGTTCCTGAATGCAAGAAGCATTACGTGAATCATGAGAATAATAAATAACCATGCATGCAACCGTAGGATCAAGATCAAATGGTGGAAAATACAATCAAGTAGTCTTACCCTTTGTTCTTTAGTGAATAACAACATAAGATCATTCTCTGAAGCTTTGTGGCTGCATTGGATTGCTGATGCAGCAATTTCACATGGCTTGAACTTGAGAAATCTTAAGTCTGCATTGTTGATTTGATCGATTAGTCGATTGAAATCATTGAATCGGCGATGAAATTAATTAGATTGGATCGATGTATTTATATGTTACCTAAGAGAGCATGGAGGAGGAGTTGGGTTGATATCTGGTAAGCGCCCCGGTGCCGGATTAGTAGATCAATGTAGGAGAAGGATGTCACACTTGAGAGCCTCCAATTCAGAGCTTTGAGTACTGAGAGTTCCATTTGTTGTATTGTGCTTGACTTGAATGTGTGCTCCAATTCCTCAATCTAAAGAATTCAATTCATTAATTTCCTAATGATAAGAGTTTTGAGAAGATTAATTGGAGAATTATATGTTAAGTATATATACCTGGAATTCATGGAATGAAGGGATGATAACCTCATCAAATTTGGAAGCAATTGAGATACATGCAATGGTAAGTAACTCTATCATCCATGTTTCCCATTTCTGCAATCAATGTTAATGTTGTTATAATTAAGGTCAAGAAGATGAATTAATTAATCAAGCTCTCTAGTACTTACCAAAGAAGAGTTCATGGAGATGAAACGATCAAGATAATTCACAGCATTGAATGTAGTTCTAAGTGATACATGAAGTCTACCACAAACCTGAAATGCATAATTAAGAACATATATTGATATATAAAAGAATTAACAAAGATATTGACTGAGATATATATAAATAATACCAGGAGAATGCATTTGACTGATTTGGATCTGGAAGTGGATAAGTGAGAGCTTGATTGGAGATGATTTAGATAATGAAGATGAGGTTGATAGACATGCTCTCTTCTCATGTATTCCTGAAAAGCAAACTTGATATCTTCTTGTTCTTGTTCTTCTTCCTCTTCAGTGATATGATCTTCACCAGAGTTGATACATCCAAATGACACAGGAGAAGAAGATGAAGGACTTGAAATCATCAATTCCTCATCACAAAGTAACAATGGACTACCTTCCATCTTCTTCTTCTTCTTCTTCTCCTCCTCCTCTCTCAAACTCTTGTACTTGCAGTCAATATATATAATTGAGTGAGTGAGTATATATATTTATCAAAAGCTCAAATAAAAGTTCATCTATTTATATATATATAAATAAATAGATAGATAGAGAGAGAGGGAGAGAGAGAGAAAGAGAGAAAGATGAACAGATGACTTGTATATATATAGATATATCTATATAATGAGTGGTCATGGTTAATCATATATATATATATATATATATCAAAAGCTGAAAGAAAACAGCTGATAGAGATAGAGAGAGAGGGAAGATGAAAGTGTAAGTACGTGGGAAAGAGATGAAGTAATGTTTGTACAACTGTTTTTCAAACATGGGATGCATGGCAGTTAACGGACTCACGTAACCCGGGAACATTGGAGAAGGTGGGAAAGTGCTCTTAATTACATGCTTACTTTTAATTAATTAACAACTAATCTAAATTAGCTAGACACTTGAGAGATATTATATATAAATTATATATACAAATGTATGTATTTTTATGGATATATTAAAGGTTTGGATTGGTTGGTGAGCTTTAAAAACTAGTATGACTCTCCTCATGAAGGGTGGTAAATGCCTCCATTTTTAGGTGCCTCACACTCTAGTTTTAACTCCACACGAGGTTGGTCTTGTTCTTCATTTCCTCATTATTTATGAATGATGCCTTCCTTCTCTGATTCCCATGCATCACCAATCACTACCTTCCCAAACTTTACTATTCAAAAGGCCCTTTTACTCAAAAGTCCTTGTGAACTTCTTTACATGCTCCTTTGATTTTTCTTTCTTCTTTTTTTTTTTAAGAATAAAGATATGTTTAAATTTATAATCTTAAACATATATATATTTTTACAAAAAAAATTACCAAATGAACTGTTATATATAGTTGTTGAATTATTACATCAAAAAGTTAACTTGTTATATAAAATATGCAATAGTTCACATGGTAAAAAAAAATTCTTTGTTACATTTATTTATAGAACTAAAGGTTATTTTATACTTTTGTCTGAAAAAAAAATACACAAGACTAAATAAATAAATAAATAAATAAGAAGGTTAAAACAACAAAAAAAACAAGAAAAGACAGAGGAGCTTTAGGTAAGTTGGGAAATTTATAGGGACTTTGTAGTAATTAAGAGAAGTCTATGCATGGATCCACGTGTTGTGTTCTCATTTGATGATTTGCATGAATTGTGTACATACTCATACAGCATAAATTCTTGGAAAATCAACAACAAAATATCAGAGTGCTTGCTAATGAATTCATGAGATGGTTTTTAGTGATGAAGAAGAGGTTGCAGAAATCTTTCATTGATATATAGACACAACAAGAGAAGATAAAAAAGAGTTAATTGGGACCATTCACGCTTTGTGCTCTGTTTCATACCAACTCGTGAACAATATAATGTAATGGAATGTTACAGCTTTCATCTTTTCTTTGCATTGATGATTGAATCTTGTTATTTATTTGCATATAAAAAAATATCAACAATTCTGTACAAACATAAAAAGTTTCATTAAAAAATAATAATAATAACTCTGTTCAATCTGATTTACATTGTTCAATTGTGTAATGTACATTGATTTACTGATGTTAAACATCAGAAAAACTGGTTGCAAGTGAATGATATCGAGTAGTGTTGTTGTCGTCATCTCTGAAACTGAACGTAGAATTATCGGCAATCCAACACTCATCGGACAATAATGGAATAGGAGCAGAGCCATCTAATGCTTGCATTACGGCTCTCATTGCCGGCCGATACTTTGGATTCGGATGAGAACAAACCAAACCGAGCATCAACACGAGTTTCATCTCTTCAGTGTTGTAATTTTCCCTTAAATTTGCATCTCTGGCATCCAAAATTTGATCTTTTTTCCAGCATTCATACACCCAATCCACCAAAATCATCTCTTCGGGCATTGCTTTTGCATCTATCGGTCTTCTTCCACATGCCAACTCAAGTAGAAATCCACCAAATGCATACACATCAGTGCTAGTATTCGCCTTTCCAGTGTTCGGCAACTCAGGAGCAAGATAACCAAGAGTACCGACAACGTGAGTTGTCTGCGGATCACTCCCGTGATCATACAATCTCGAAAGACCGAAATCTCCAAGTCTTCCATTCATATCACAATCTAACAAAATGTTACTAGCTTTAACATCTCTGTGAATCACTACTTGTTCCCACTCTTCATGAAGATACAAGAGACCAGAAGCCACTCCTTTGATTATCCTATACCTCTGTTCCCAATCAAGCAGTGATTTTGGCTCATTGAACAGATACCGATCCAAGCTCCCGTTCGGCATGAATTCATAGACAAGCAAGAGTTCTCCTTCTCTTCGGCAGTAACCGAGAAGTCTTACTAAATTTCGATGGCTTAGTTTTCCAATGCTGATAATTTCGGCGATGAACTCCCTCATTCCTTGTCTTGATTCATGAGATACCTTCTTCACCGCAACTTGAATGTTAGTTTTTGGAAGCACTCCTTTGTAGACTCTCCCAAATCCTCCAGCTCCCAGAAGCTCTTCGTCTTCGAATCCCTTTGTGGCTAAGAACAAGTCCTTGTAGGAAAACCTCTGAGGTCCATACTCTGTTTCCCAATCTTCAAGCAACTCTGAATACCTCTTCTTCTTCCTCTTCTTGACCATCATTACCAACACAAAAGCCATCACCATTAACACCAAGATCACACCAATGACAGGCAAAAGAATGAACAGAACCAAAGGCTTAGACTTTGAAGGAACAAGAGGGAGAGGTGGAAGCTTTGACAAGTCAAATGCTTGAGCTTTTCCATTCAACACAAAGCTCCATGCTAAGATGTAATGAGATGTTGGGAAAGAACCAGTGGATGAAGTGAAACCAACATACATCTCATCCAAAACCAAAGATGAGAGATTCACAACTTTGGAGATAAGAGGAACAGTTGGTTTAGGAACAGAGATAGGAGCTATTGTGACATTGAAAAGGCTGTTCTCTGATTGTTCATACTCAATCCAAACCTGCAAAGGATCTCCACTCACAAGACTCAAGTTCTTAAAACCATCAGCAGTGGAATAAGAAGCATGAGAAGCATAAATGGAGAATAAGCTGTTGAAATCAATGCCAAGATGGTTGTTGTCAATGTCCCCAAAGTCAGGATTCAAGTTGGTGTCAAGCTCCACAGCAAGGACATGATTTGAAGGGTCACCAAAGCAGGTGGTTTGATTGAAGAGGCCAAGATATTGGCTTGGGAGAGTAGAAGAAAGGTTGATGGAGTGGGAGAGAACAAAGGTGATGCCATGGCCAGTCAAGTCTTTATATTCAGGGATGATGGAGAAGATGAAGGAAGTGGAGAAGGAGAGAGGAAGACCAGAGGAAGAGTTTTTGAAAGGGAGAGGAGTTGGGAAGAAGACATGGCTCTTGTTATGCTTTGAAGTGTCTGTGAGTCTCAAGAGGCCATTAGAGGTGATGCTTGAAATGCCATCAAGGTGAAGGTTGGAGTGTTGAAAGCCATTGAAGGTGAAGTTTGTGGTAGTCTCTAATGGTGATATGGAGGTAATCATGCAGAAGAAGAAGAAGAGGATGAAGGTGATGAACATCATCATCATCTTCTTCATCATGGTAAATGTTTCTTTCTTTGTGGTGTTGGAAGGTTTGGAAGTTTTTGCTTAATGCAGAGTTGGGAAAAAGATTCTGAAGATTTATGGATAAAAAAGAATGAATGGAAGAATCATGGCTGCCCAATGACTTAAAATATGTGTTTTTTTCTCTCTCTGTTTCTTGGTCAACAAAAGACTTAAAAATTTATATTAATTCAAAATATTAAGGCTGCTTATTCAAGGGACGTTGGATGTTGATCCAATGGCTCTCAAAACCCACCATTTCCCCTTCCCCAATTCCCTGTCCCCAACGTCCAAAAGTGACTTATGAGGCTGCTGATTTCCCATTTCCCTTTCCTTGTCCCCAACGTGGGATGGTGACTTATCAGACTGTCTATTTTCAGGGATGTTGATGTTAATTCAAGGCCCCAAAATGACACATTTTTCGGTCACGATTGTTGAGTACATTTTTTAACAAGGTATCAAACTATGATTTTTCTTTTTATTATTATGGGGTCCGAACTTCAATTTGAATCAAAATGATTACCCAATTTTAATTTTATTTTACTAGGTGGTTACCCGAGAGATTTTAATCTAGATAGTGGAAATTTTCTGTCAATGTATGCATGACATACTGTTCGCTAAATTGACAATTTTATCTCACATGTTGATAAAAATTTCTAATATTAAATCATCAAAAATAGACCAAAATTTCTTGGGAAAATTGACCATAATTTGATGCTCTATCAAAAAATTTATTCCACGATTATTGATTGATTTTACTCGAACACCCTTTTCATTTTCTTCCCCTCAGTATTGATTTGCAGATGTTTACAAATATGCACAGATGATTTATTCTAATATATATAATTGATTAAATTTTTTGTCCATTATTTTGTGTTTTTGCAAATCCTTCTCTATTGTGGTTTTATTTATTTTTATTTTGTTTGTGCTCATAGTTTTGTTGTTTGAGAATTTCATATTTCTTTTAATTTTTTCCCTCAAATATTATCAGTTAAAATTAATATTTTATTTTGGAACACAAAAAAAAAAATTTAAATTAAATTAAATTAAATGACTCCTATATATATATATTGCCTTTTTTTTAAAAAAAAATATTGATAACTTTTGTTGACCCTTTTCAATTCAAGTTCTAAGTCATTGAATTCTAAATTGGTTAAAGCTAGCAATGGATAGACTTAATCCAAATTGGGACCAATTTAATTCTAGCATTCAATATTGGCCCATTTGACTCCATCACATCACACCAATTTTCTCGCATATTTATTTATGTCTAAATTTATATTCTTTAATATCTTATTTATCTTTTCATATAATTGATTAAAAAAATTCAAGAAACCTGGTTGACCAATTAACCGGTTCTTTCATTTACAAAATCAAATAAATCAAAATTTTAATTCACCTGTTTGCCTGCCAACCATCACCTGTTCTTTTTTTTTAATTATATTATTTATATATATTTAATATTATATTATCTATCTTTATTAAATAAATCAATTATTAGTTCATAAGTGCAAGTGGCATGGCCAGCAACTTGTTTGTCTACAAGATTTATTCTAACATATAAATTAATATTTTATTTAAACCAGAAAGGAGTAGATTAAATTAAGTACTAATTTTCCCTCATTCTAAGCAAACAAATAATATAATATTATTTAATTATCAATTCTAACAATATCATGATATTTATGGAGATTGACAATTAATCTAATATTTTTTACCTTTCATTCAATAATTTGACTAAATATTTTTTAATTCTAACAAAAACTTTATAGATAAGCAACTTTATGTAGACACCCCTATAAAATTGTATATTATGTATATATAACTTTATTTTATTTTATTTTATTTTATTATTATTATTTTCTTTTACCAAGATGAGTGGCTAGACATTAAGAAAGACATGAGTGTGCATAAACTTTAGTAGAGCAAGTGGAAGTAAGACCAGCGCACACATGAGTGCAGGGACCACTCGCACACAACCATTACTCACACTTCCAGAAATACACCTTTACCTAAAATTCAAACTCTCACCACTTGTAAAAAATTTTATTGGGGACCCAACTATTATGTATATATAACTTTTTTTTTATTATTATGTTACATTTAGCCAGTAAAATTAGAGGGACGAAATGACAATAAAACCATACTGTTTATTATGTTTTTCAAAATTTTAACATAAGAGGGACTAAACAGTAATAATATATATAAATCTTGAAAGAACATTTGGACAACAAAGCCGGCCTCAAATAAAATAAAATTCTTGCCTTTTAGTCCCTGTTTTATGCCATTCAAGTTTGTGATAAAAACAAAGAGCATGCACTCCATCTTTAAAACATTGAAACAAAGAAAACGCATCCTATGAAAAACACAACTCTTGTTCTATTCCTAATCTTCTCCATCTTGATCATGGCAGAGCAGAAACAAGGTGAGTTCTTTTCATTTCTTTTTTTTTTTAATTTCACAATGAATTCTAATTAGTTGCCGATAATTTGACAATCATCATAAGACTAACATCTAACAGTGAATAACATAATCAAATCATTCTAATCAAGATCAAAGTGTGGTTTTCAGTTTTCTATCAAAATCTTCAGAGTTTGTGTTTTTAAGTGACAATCTCAGATGGTGTGGAAGGTAGGACAGGGCAGCAGGGAAGCCGGAGAATAGGATCAGGTGCAAAAACAGAGTGGCCGGAGGCAGTAGGCCTCACAGCGGAGGAAGCAGAGGCTAAGATAAAAGAAGACGCGCCCGACCTTAATGTCCAGGTCATCCCTCCCAACAACTTTGTTACCATGGATTACAACGCCGGCCGGGTTAGGATCTTCGTGGATGCTACAGGTAAGGTCAAGAAGACTCCAAAGGTTGGCTAGGCTTCCTATGTTTATCGATCCGATGTCATCTAATAAAACACAAAACAATGATGTCTATGTTGGAAGTTTGAGACTAATGCTTGTATTGAATGGTATCTAGTTTTATGCTTCTTGGTTTATAAAAGCATACATGGAAGAAAAAAAAAGTGATTTGCTATTGCAGATAGAATATCTAGTCATTGATGGAAATTAAGATGGCAAGTGATACATGCTTACCGAAATATGTTTACATGTTGTGAAAGGAGGATGTAGGGTTTTATTTTAAGATCTTTGATTCAATTTCCTCTAAACTCAGCCCTTTTGTCTCCGGGACATAGAGGATGACGAAGAGAAGTGAGAGTAATGCAATGGCACCAAAGACGAAAAAAAGGTTGCCTGCTCCCAGCAGCTCCTGCAGAATTATATGCATGAATAAGTTCGATGAAGAACAATATCTGATTCGGGTCGATAAAATTAGTCATATTAACTTTTTGTGTGATAATACCTGCAATGGTGAAAAGGCAAAAGTCACAAGAGCATTAGAGCCAAAGTTGGTAAGAACCGCAAGACTTATTCCACGTCCTCTTGTCCGAATAGGGAAAATCTCTGATACCATTAGCCAACTAATAGGACCAAAAGACACCTACATAATATTTCATGCAGGTAACAAATTTCAGTAGATACAGTGAAAACATTAGCAAAAGTGTGGTTGCATAAAACCATTGTCTTGTAACTACAGAAATGAGATCCATCATCAGAGACATTTAAATATTTACTTACATAATTGACATTAGAACAACGAAAAGAATAATACCTGGTATGAGCCAACATACAAAAGTAAAGCACCAACTGCAACAAGAGGAAGGCCTGAAAGACCTTTGTAGTAAGCACCAAGAAGGAACAAAGATAGCACCTGTATCATGAAAGAGGAGCAGTTATTTTCCTGTGAATTAAAACTGGAAACTACACTTCAGTATTGCTTCTGTAGCATAAACTTTCAGATGTAAAAGTAGTTTCATAAAAATAAAAAAAAGAAAAAAAAAGAAAAGAAAGTAGTTTCATAAAAATAAAAATAAAAAAGAAAAAAAAGAAAAGAAAGTAGTTCCATATGATTGCAAAGTACAGTTATGAAATATACATACAATTCCACTAACACCTCCAATCAATAAGGGACGTCTTCCAAGGTCATCAACTTTTAAAACAGCTACCCCAGTCATCAGCAGCTGCCAGATGAAAAAAGTCTTAATTTTTCATGGTTTACTAATGCTAAGTCCAGACAAGTAGATGATCATCTAGAATTGAGGTTCAAATTCCAAACAAACCCATATATTATCTCACCTT
The DNA here is from genome assembly GCA_020875875.1 of Dioscorea alata. Classification (NCBI taxonomy): domain Eukaryota; kingdom Viridiplantae; phylum Streptophyta; class Magnoliopsida; order Dioscoreales; family Dioscoreaceae; genus Dioscorea; species Dioscorea alata. The sequence goes on from CM037019.1 coordinate 19,917,671, forward strand.
AAAAGACCCAATAATGACTGAAACTTTAGCAGCATCAGCTGCAGCAGAAAATCCAGCACTCTGCAAAGCATTGTCAGTATCAAAATCTCAAAATGGTAAATGGACCAAAACTTCAAAGCCTATTTCCAACGAAGCACTGAATGTGCCTCCATGTTGAGTTAAGTACCTGAAGAATGGATGCTGCATAGTATAACACACTCGGTTGCCCAGTTATCTGTCATGATTAAATCCAACCAATTAGCAACAGGACTCCCCCATCCATTTGCATTGAAAGAACTACAATCACTCAATTCAAACAGGTTATTCAGCATACACACTGATTTATCCTAAAAGTCTAAGACAAAAATCACATAGATATTAAATGAGTTATTCATTACAAAAACATATAAGATAGAGAAAATTAGTACCTGCTGAAAAAGGACCAGTCCACCGCCAATTATGAAGGCCTTCAAACTTGCTCCTTCAAACACTTCCCATAAACTTCCCTCAGGTTCTTGCTCAGCATAAGCAGCCTTTAAGGACTTCAGAGTATCATCTATCTGTTTTTCAGAAGCTTTATCACCGGGTGGACGACCCCTGAGTTTTCCTAGGGAGTAGATAGCTTTCTCTCTATTTTCCTGTAAAGAACTTTTGCCTTGAACGGCCCTGAGCAATAGCCATCTTGGGGATGGTGGCAAACTCCACATCCCTATTCCCATTAAAATTGCAATTGCTGCGCTGGAACCATACATGTAACGCCATCCACCAACAGCATTGATCTCAAAGCTTCCAACTAGGTAACCTAGCTGCATGTGCGTTCCACTTATTTATTAGCCATATAACTAGAAAATTAAGTAGTTCTGAGGGAGGGGCGGACTGAAAGGGATCAGTAAAATCTAACAGCACAGGAAGAATACCAATATCCCAAGAACTATAAAGAGCTCCTTAAGAGATATCAATGTTCCACGTATTTGTGAGGGGGCGGTCTCAGCAATATAGAGCGGAGCTCCATGCATAGCCTGTAATTAAGTTAAGACATGACTGGTTGTTGGAAATTGATACAAATTTTGGCTTGCCTTCATTTACATAAGTTAAAAGAATAGCAATAATAATTTGGAAAATTTCCTATGAATGAAAAATAATATTACCCGATTATGCATAGATTTTAGAAGATCCAAAAATGATGCCATAGAATAGAATCCACTGAATAATACGTACCAGACCTATACCAATGCCATAAAGACACCGGCCTAATATAAGAACCAAAAGCTCCGGCGCACTTCCAGTGGTTAAACCACCAATAAAATAAAATGCAGCAGCAGCAATTAGCTCCCTTCTTCTTCCTTAACCAACAAACACACAGAATCAGCTAAAGATGCAAGCAAGTAACAATGTCCATCCAGAAGATCGCTCAAAAAGAAACATCCAGAGATGTACCAAGAAAATCTGCAACAGGATATGCAAGGAGGGATCCAGCAAGAGCCCCATAAAGGGATCCACTAACCTACACCGAAAAGCAAAAGACTGACCATATACAAAACCTTCAAATGCTTATAGAAGGTAAGGAATTACCACAAGGCCAAGCTGCACAGCAGAAAGGTTGAACCAGGTGGTACCACTGAGCTCAGCTGACTATCATAAAATCAAAATCATAAAGCTCGCCAATGTTAACAAACAACCAATGAAAAGAAGAAGATGATGATGAGTACCTGCAAAGAAATGGAAGCAACAGAGGTGGCACCAATGTCATAACCGAAGAGAAGTCCTCCCAGTGCTGGAAACAGGAACCTACCACCATATGACCCAAAAGGCGCAACCTTTGATAAAGTTCATCAGGCATATAAAAATTGAAACTTAAATCAAAACAAATGAATTACGGAAGAATGACAGAAGGCCAAGCAAAGGCCTCAGCCTCCGCAGCATCCCCAGCAGAAGAAGGAGGAGGAGGAGGAGGAGAAGGAGAACTTTTGGCGACAACTCTGAGTCGTGACACTGGACAGTGAAACAAAGATTTGGGAAATGGAGAAGATGAAAGAGGAGAGACTAATTGGTGACTCCTGAAGAGATCCTTGCTAAGTTTCGCAGCTCCAGGGCCCCGAGGTCGAGCTGAGAATCCAATTATTGGTGAAGGAACCGAGATGCTCGCCATTGATGCCGATTACTCCTCGCTTTTCTCTCTGTATAAACAGTAAAAATAAGGTTAACACCAGTACTATTTAATATTTATTGTTGGGAGAAAATTAGTCAAGGTTCAATAAAAACAACACTGAAGATTCACGGGCACCACAAATTAATAGTCCGCATGCCGCGGTCATTAGGACTAAAAAACCCACTCTTTTATACCAATTTCTACCGCTATCTTTCTCTCAGGCAAAACGTCGAACACCTATCGGTCAATATGGAAAGAGAGAAGAGAGTCTATGGAGAACAAGACGAACTCACCGAGAAGGCTGCAGAGCTTAGCTCCGGCATCCTTAGAGATCGAGGCGAAGAGCTCGTCGTCATCGTCGTCATCTTCAGGGGAGTATTCAGAGGCTCACGCACCGATCCCGCTGTTGTTGCCGCTTGTGCTCCAGCCTTCGTCGTTGTTGATGGAGAATGTGGTTAGAGATGGGGTGGAGGAGAGGAAGGGAGTTGACGGAGAGGAGAAGAAGGAGAAGGGTTTCCATGGCTGCCGCCACCCGGCGTTGACGGAGACGGCGCCGGACCCGGCCGGAGCGGCGCTGGCTCATTGTCTAAATGTTCAACAGGCTGTCGTCCACGTGTCCACCATCCGTGGCGATGGCTTGCTCGTTTATGTTACTTTAATTTTCGTAAACCTTTTCTTTTAAAAAAAAAAATACTTTTTATTTATTTTTCTTTTTTATCTTGTTTATTTTAGAGATCGTTCATTTGCTACATTGATACCAAACAAAATATAATTTTAAGAAAAATCCGGGAGTAAACAATTACTTAATAACAATGCCTAGAAAGAAAACAAGGACAAAGAGGAGCAGCTCAGCTGCTCTTTTTTTTTTTTTTTTTTTTTTTGTGCTTCTTTTTTTTTTTAATGAAGAAATATGAGATGCAAAATTTACAAATCAATGCAGCAGTTAAGAACATAATAGGGAAAACAATTTACAAAGTCCATTTAGATTGAGATCTTCATAAAGAAAATGAGCAATGCTGAAAATTACTCAGTCAGAAGTTCTTTTTTTCCGGCAACAAATCAACAGCAAAAGCTTTCCTTCCTTCAGTCTGAATATCATGAATTTCTCCCGGAAGTCATACACTCAAAATTCAAATTCTCCATTCGCCTGCAAGATTTATTAATGAATAGTAAATGTAAACATTATATAAAAGAACTACTTAATTTAAGTGGATCAGGCAAAAATGCAACTTACAATGAAGGTTAACTTCAAGTAAATCATTAACACTTTGATGATACTACTAATTTATTGCATGAATGTTAATCCTTTTGGCAATAAAACATTTCTCAGACTGAGTGTTTACGATGTCCATACCTTATTGAAAAGGATATCCCTGCCATTGATATGCATTATTCCGTCTTTGAGAATGCATTTCCATTTGCTTTTAGTCCTAGAGACCTGTAGCTCAGTTGCAGAAAAAGGGTATCACAAAGAGGCACACATGAATTAAGTTAGTTACTACTCTTATCGAAGATGTAACTAACCTTGTCAAACTGAGCAAGAACTAAATGTTGCGTAGTTGGCTCGTCTTCTCCCCGCTCATCCTCTTCTAGATCTTCGTCATCATCGTCATCTTCATTCAGAGGAGGCTCATCATCCTCCACAGCTTCACTTTTAGTTGGTTTTGGTGTGCCAACAACAGGAGTCGCAGCTCGTAACTCAACTATATATAATAGTTGAAGTTCGAAAGTCAATAACCAATAAAATTTATCAAACTATTCCAAGTTAGAGAAATTTAGCTTTAACAGATAGATAATAGTCATGTTAAGATTTTACCATGCTCTGAAGGAGTATTATAATCTTCACTGGCAACTCCTTGATAATGGAACATCTACCAAAGATGATCATAAAGAGATCTAAAGGTTAAAAGTAAGAAAAAAGAGGAACAAAATGATACATCCCCTGAAAAAGCAGACAGACTGGATTATTAATAACTATACATACATCATCATATTCATCATGTACCCCATCCTGCTGGGGAACAGCTTGCACAGTTTTATCCCCTTGACCATATAGAGCCTTAGCAGTGGTATTTAGTCTGCCATGATTGGCGGAATTCGGAGCTCCAGTTGTCTGAAAGGAAACAGACAATTAAAATCTCATAAAAGGCTCCCAAGAAGGCTCATATTCAATAAACCACATGCTGGTGGTGCATACAAGAAAAGATTTCGTCTTGCAAGGAAAGGTGATAGAAGAAGGAAACATTCGTCATGAAGCAAAGTTATTCAGATCCAAAAACCATATGATGGTTTTGCTCCAAAAGAACTTTTTTTTACAGTTTCAATCATTCATCATCCAACTGGACTGTAAGAAAAGTTTATCTAAGACTAAATAATTTGACCTTCTTGAAAACTTTTTGCACCAAAAAAAAAAATCCAAACAGACCAAATGGTTTCTAGGTATTTCACTAATAAGAATATAAGTAACACACGCAAACTTCACAAACAAAGAAGGAAATTTCATAAGTCTCCAAGTTTTTAGTCCTTTGCTATTTAGATGGCTAAACCTACCTTGGAAAAATAAAAAATCTCAAGGAAAAAGAAAGAGGCCCAAATTATTCGGAGAGAAACACAAGTATCTGGAGGTTTATATTGAATGCTAAAGAATTGAAGTTTCTAAAATTTCTCACCCACAAAAAGGTATTGAGTCTGCAGTTAGAATTTAGAAACATACTATTGATGCAATGGTAATAAGATTTAAATAAAGGGGGAAAAATCAGCAGTAACAACACCCATGGAAATTAGATATATTCTTCACTATCCAGATGGACTGGATCTAAAAAGCTCATCAAAGTAGATAGCTAGACCGTATAGTGAACTCTCCAAACCTAATTCTCACAAGAGCATTTGATTCCAGCAATAGCAAGTATTCTTTTCAGACTAATAAAAGTATTTCAACAAAAAAACATTGAGAAACATTTTATGACAAGAAGCTCTTTTGACTTCAAGAAGAAACTAACCTAAACAAAAATCAAAATACATGATAGAAAGAAAAATTCTCAGATTTCCTCAATTCACAAAGATACACACCTCAGGAAGAAAAAATTCTATTGTGGCATCTCCACTTCCATCTTGTTGTGGAATATGGCCCTTAGAATTCAACTGAGAAGCATATTCATCTCGTTTACGTTTGCCAGATATTGTAAGGAAGTCCTGATCATCCAAATAGAAAGAAGTTAAAGCTAGGCATAACATGATCAAGTAAAAAAGCAACCTTTTATTTGAAGGTCTGTAATTTATGAATAAAGTTGTAACTTCCTTCTGCATGAATGTGGAGCATCAATAGACAACAAAAAAAATCAGCAAGGAAGCCACATGCAGTAGATTGAAAATATAAAGATTTTAAGAAAACCCAACAAGAAGACATGCCTGAGTCAAGCTTGGATGAGAAGCTCCTCTCTCCAACTCCTCACGGGCTTCAACATAAGCTGCATTACAAATCATCAAACCAGTTATAGTGCTTCTCCATCAGCACTTCAGATGTCAGTAACTTCGCAGCCACACTCATGTGTATGCTCAACAAAGTCTTTCTACACTTACCCACATTAACATCAACACCCAAAGACCTCTGATTCATCCATGGAGAAGGTGGCTGCTGTATAATTTAGAAAAGGGAAAGCACACGCTCAGGACTTAATCTAAATCTACATTTTTAGCTAAAAAATTAACGAAATCAACCAAATAAAAAAAAAAAAAAAAATCTCGTGAATCAATAAACGTCTCCTTTCATTTTGTGCAAAATAAAAAATTATACAGATCAGAAATCAGAATACTGGGGAGATGACTTGCCATGAAAGGACTAGGTTTTCCAGACTCTGGATCAAGACCATTCCGGTCATCACTAACAGAACCATAATCAGAAGAGCCTGTGCGGATGTTATACTGATCCATTAGCCCTGGCAAAGGAGTCTGAGGCATTCCCGGCAATGGAGTCTGGACCATTCCCGGCAATGGAGTCTGAGCCAATCCCGGCAGTGGGGTTTGCATGGGAGTCTGCAACGGAGTCTACACCCATTCCCAACATTCAAACCAGATCATCAGTCAACCAACTAGATCTATAAAAAGGGGACTTCCAATCGCTAAACAAGCACCCAAAAAAAGCTAGGGAACCTCACCGGCGGAAAAAGCATCTCTGCGGTAGGAGTCTCGTACTCCTCCGGAGGGCCTTCATAGGGCATATTCAGATCATGCACCGGCGTGATAGCACCACCAGGCCTGGGAATCGATTGCCGCTCTATAATCCCAGACAGAACCCCGCACTGCACCATCTTCATCTCCCACGACTGCAAATCACTCTCAATCAATCAAACAATAGAAATCGATCCCAAAACCAACAAAATTGCAAACAATCCAGCAAGAAAATTACCGCTTGGAGCTCATTCAACACCGACTCGCCAGCGCCTGAATTGATGAACTCCTCACGAACCTTATTCACGACATCATCGATCACATGGATATACACGGTAGAGACGCCGCTAGACATCACCGGCCTTCGAAAAAAACACAGCCGGAGAACAAACAACGGAGAGAAACCGCTTCAAGATCGGATTGAGATGAAGGGAAATAGCATTAGAGAGAGAGATCGGAGACGATGAGGTCTAGGGTTTGAACCACGGCGGCGAGCGATGGCGGAGGCCGTGGATGGGTGGCGGACTAGAGAGCTGAGACTTAAGAGAAGAATATAAATAGGGTTGCATCCGTGAGCGGGTAGTGGGCCACGTGTCGATAAAGGGTATATTCGTAAATTCGCATACTAAATTATTTATTAGTCCCTGTAAGTTTTCAAACTTAGCGTCTATATATATATTTTTTTAATTATTTGTTGGTCCGTGTTTTTTATCTATTTCCGTTTAAGTCCATCTTTGTCAATATTTTGCTGAAATTTCAAATGTTTTGTGTTTTTTTATAGAAAACTTTCTCTAATCTATAATTTTTTATTTTTAATCCAATGATTATTTTTATTTTTATTCTTCATTTTTTTATTATAATTTTTTTATTTTTTCCTATAATTAAACAATTAAAACATTTCAACATAAAAAATAACAAAATAAGATAATTTTTTAAGTCATGAAATGAAAGTCAATTTCCCATCATCCAGCATGATTAAGATACCGCCTAGATTTCTACAGAAATTCCAAGTCATATTCAAACTTATCCTTTGCCATATTATTTTTCTTCATTTTTATTCTTTAATTTTAATGTTATAAGATGATTTGTTAGTAATTTTATGTCTCCATTAATATTTTTATTATTTTTAAAAAGACATTAAACTTGCTTCTAACTCTCCAAAATTAAAATTATTTTTCCATTGATAAACTTTAACAAATAGCTTTTCTAAAGATTTTATACAATGCAAGTTGATATTCAAGTGCTTATTGCCATTTTATCCGTTGAAAAAAAGATTTTGGAGTATTTATTTTTAAAGATTTTTGTCTGTCTGTGTATTTTTAAAAATTCACCTAATTATGTATATATTTAATAGCATTAAATACCATATATTTTTTTAAAATTTTATTTGCATATATGTCCTTCTAAGTCATATATACCATTAAAATATATTATTACATATTAGAAAATAAAAATTCCCCAAAATTTTGAATAGTTATTAAATTAATATTTTTACATAGATAAATCTCTTAAAAAATAAAAACTAATATTATTAGGAGAAATTTAGAAATTTAAATAAAATTTAATTTTTATTATTATAAAAAATTAATATTTATATAATTTATAATATATTTTGATGATGTAAATGGTTTATATAAAATTTTTTAAGGCTCCACATGACATTTGGTTTTATTAAAAAATATCTACATAATTAAGCGAATTTGCGAGGGTGTACAGGTAAAAAACAAAACCATTTTAAATTAAATATTTTACAGGATATTTATGCTAATATGTGTATATATACATATGCATAAAGCCCCTTATTATTAATTATATTTATTTATTAGTAAACTTAGTTGTGGATGAGGTGGGGCTGATGATGTAGAGAAGAAGAAGAAGCGAGACCGCGAGAGCAGTCGCGAAGGTCCTCCAATGGCGGTGCTAAACCTCGGCCTCGTCTCGCCATTGCTCGTCCTCCACTCCAATCCCTCTCGCGCTACTGCTCGTCATCGCCGCTCCTCGGTTCCCAGGTTCGTCTGCTCCGCTGATGCTCAACCTCAGCAGCACCGCCCTGTAAGATCCTTTGATTTTCCCTCCATTGTGAAATTTCTTAGGTTTTGATCTCGATTGCTATTCAAATTCAATTCCAGAAGGCTACGGTGATGATGAATGCTGGTATTCCTTCGGTGCTGGGGCAATGCTTGGGCGGGATTGGTACTGTGGCTCTTCTCACTGCCTCCCTCTTCCTCGTCGACCCAGCCATTGCATTTAAGGTTTGCTTTTTATGTTGATTTCTCTGAGAAAACCTTGATTAGCTTGAATTTCGGTGAAAGTTTGCGTTTTGAGGGATTTCATGGCGACAGGGTGGAGGTCCGTATGGAAGTGAAGTGACGAGAGGGCAGGATCTCAGTGGGAAGGACTTCAGTGGAAGGACTCTCATCAAACAAGACTTCAAAACGGTCTTGTTATGAATACCTTCAAAATTGCTCTTTGAATTGAATTATCCTCTCAACTTTGTTAAGCATTACTACTTTGTTTGCTGTATTTATTATTAGTGGTAGAGTGTGCTTCTCATGTTGGATGTCAGCTTTTCTTGACTGCAGTCAATCCTTCGGCAAGCGAATTTCAAAGGCGCAAAGTTACTTGGCGCTAGCTTCTTCGATGCCGATTTAACAGGTAGTGTTCTTTGTCTTCAATCTTTAAGGAAAGTGTATATTGTTGAGCAATGGAAATGGTCATATTGATTCAAATGTAGTATTTATAAGTGCCTTAGTAGAGTATTCTGATTATAAGCTTTTAGTTAAGAACCATGGCTGTTGTTGTTGTAAGACGACAAGCCTTCATGACTATGAGCTTATGGCCTGTGTAGTGGATTTTTGTGATCAGTATCACGGTTGTCACATTTGATGCAATTGTCCTTGCAAACTGATGAACTATTGTAAGATAAAACTAGGAGGACTGAGTCTAACGAATTATTGTGGAGTAACAATGATCAACTGAATCAGAACTCTCTTTCAATGAAACAATTTTGGGAGACTTATGAAACATGAAGCAGTATGCATGTTTTCCACTTGCTGGTTTTTCTCAGTTTTTTGTATGGTTTGTGCATTCTATTAATCACTGCATCAGGTGCTGATCTCTCTGATGCCGATCTAAGAGGCGCAGACTTTTCGTTGGCCAATGTAACAAAGGTAATTAGCTATGTAATGTTTTGACTGTTTCATTGTATGCTCACTATCCAATGTATTGTTATTACTTTCAGTCTTCCACTGCCATTGACTTTGATATCCGCAATCATTGGTTATGGAATCATTTCTTGTTGCTTACTTTCTGAACAAATGAAAAATGTTAGGTATACCTAGATTCTGGATCTGACTATTAATGGAAGCCATTACTGTGTTTTCTATGCTTAATGCCTTGCTTTTTGTTGAGTTCTATATAGGCAAACCTAACTAATGCAAACCTAGAAGGTGCACAAACTACTGGCAACACTTCCTTCAAGGGTTCAATCATTACAGGAGCAGGTAATGCCAAACTCAATTAAGACTATGTATTTTATTCAATCCTTTTGTTGAATCAATCACATGAATTAGTTTCTCCTCTTTAGCCTTGAATTGAGATCTTTCTTATTTGAATCTTATTAGCTTGAACAAGTGTTGAGGTCTGTTTCATCTTCCTTGACTCAACAGGTTTGCATAGAAACTAGGTATCAAACTTGATTTAGCACATTATGTTTCTTGTTGGGCTGAGATTTATCTCTCCAAAATTTCAAATATTAGCCATATTGAATGTTACCTTTTCTCAAGCTTAGCTTAATTGACCTGCCTATATCCAGTTAAAACAATATGTACTTTCTTGGTTCTTGGTTTTTTGGATACTTGTTTACCTGTTTACCTCACCGTGTGTTGATGATAGTAGATTCTAAACTTCCGTTCATAATCATGTGCGGAGGTTGTCACCATTCATCACTTAGCTGTATGTTTTTGTTTCTTATGTTGCTAGACTTCACTGATGTACCTTTGCGAGATGACCAGCGGGAATACCTTTGCAAATTAGCAGACGGGTAAGATTTCCCCGCGCGTGTTTATTATATAATCTTCATGCTGCAGAACTTGAACTGCAATTATTCCAATCAGCGTGAACTCGACAACCGGAAATGCAACAAGGGACACCTTGCTCTGCAATTAACACAATCATATCTCGAGACTCATAGTTTTCGATCGAAATCAGGTGTGGTTAGTTTCTAGAACTCTGTCAATATGGAAGTGTATTAATAAATGAATTACAATCAATAAAATACATCAATGCCTTTGTATCTCTCAATCTGCCAAATGGAACAAACAAAACACTGATGCAGATTTAATTATAGATTAGTTTCTCTTGTTGATCAATTTATTCCTCCAATTAATTGTTTCTTATCCCTTATTTTTTACAGCTAAGTATTGTGGTTTTTCGTCTTTGGATCGTCTTAGAGAAGCTTAAGCATTGTGCCACTGCATTGAAGAAATATTACTATGTTTTAACTAGAGGGATGTATGTTTTCATATTACTGTATATTTTGAGTAAAAATAAAACAATGATAAATATGAGTTGTATCTTTTTATTTTTTATTTTTCCTGCAAAAATAGTAATTAGATTGAATCACACTCCATTGTAAGTGCCCATGGAGAAGTGTTCAATGTTAAAATCATTCAGTTCAATGAGAAATTTATTGGAGAAATAAACAAACATTTCAATCAAGTGTTGATAAATCCTAAGATTGATAATATCTTTTTGAATTCTATATAATCTTGGTATATCCGTGGGAAATATTACAACCTCTATTTCTTTTTTTATCTCAATTTTATACTAAAATATATAAAAAAATTCTCTAATTAAATAGAGAAGACAACTAAATCACTATTAGAAGATAGATATATAGATAAAAAAAACATTTAAACTTAATGAAAATGATAATATGTTTATTCATAGATAGCTGTCCCAGAGTTCTCACTTTGTTTTTTTCCATAATAATCAAAGAACTCTTTTATCTTATAACAAATGGCACTGCATGAAACTTTTAATAATTCCATGAAAACCATGCATGAACTTCTAGCTAATACCTTCACTACCAATACCATCATCCTCATTCAACATAAAACATCATCATGAACTTCTAATTGCCATATTGCAATATAAGAACACATGCATCAATATATATAACCATACATTCCATTGTTGCCAAATAGCATGAAATGGTCACAAATTTGCTATACATTTTCACTTACAAGAACAGAACCACATGAATATATATATAAACTTAACACATTGAACAAACACAAACAGAAAGAGCACAATGTTTGTAGTAACATAATACTAGTCTCTAGGTTACAAAAACTCCTTGAGACTCATGGTTGCCCTAGAGGGCTCAGGGCCAAGACGAAGCTCTAAATCAAGCTCCATCACCGTCGTCGTTGTCTCTCCGTCTTCCTGACCGATATCTTCTCTTCGAACATCTTCTTTAATATCTTGATCTCTTGGAGTCATCCATGGCCACTTGAAAGGCAAGCTTGCACTTATATGATCATTATACCGGACTTTCGATGTGTCTTTGATAATAACCGATGATCGAACATCGTCGAATGGTGGTTGTTTGCTGCCTCTAGCTTTATCTTTTCGGTGTATGTTCATGTGTCCTCCTAGAGCTTGAGCGTTTGAAAAGCCTCTCTTGCAGAAGATACAGTCATAAGAACGGGTGCCGGTAGCTTGCTCACCGGAGTTTGGTTTATCCGGTGACTTAGGGCTTGCATGATCACCTTCCATTGCTTGTTAGGTTTTCATGAAGGAGAAGGTCAACTAAAGAAGTTGCTGTGATTTTATATCAGTGAAAACTTAGATGATGTTGGTTTAGTCTATGTATAAAATAAGTTAGGTTTTCTTTGTAACTCTTGTATGAGAGTGACCATAATAGCCTTCTAATGAAACCCTAGTAACGAAGCAAACAATGAATTGCATCCAATTTCTTATATATATATATATAATTCTTTATCAAAACAATCTAAAAAATGTTAAAGATGTTATATTTGTATCATAAGTTTTTTATGGTATCAGTGCATGTGTAGTATTAAAACGGTAAATTATTATTTAATTTTAATACATACACTATCTTCTTAAAAAATAAAAATGATCAATGTGAATAAAAATAGACATTTTAATGGTAAAGATTGTTTTTACTTAAAAAGTAATTTTTTTTTATTTGAGTGATCATTTTCTTCATTGAATTACCGATGAAAGTGAGCCTTACTATCACTAATCATGAAAAATAAGAATAAGAAAAAGATGTTTATATTGGATCAACAATTCTACTTTTCTTTATATTTTTTCACAATTGAAACCTTAAGTATAAATCATGAGTTTGAATTTCTCTCTCTCTCTCTCTCTCTCTCTCTCTCTCTCTCTCTCTTTTAAAATTGAATTTTCTCTACCAACTTGCAAATAAAAATCACCTAAGCCACACCAACATTACCATGACAATGACTCACAGGTCTGTAATAAAAATGGTCTATATCAATATCTTAATTAATAAGTTAAAAGGTCTAATGTAGAGTACAACTGTTCTCTTCTTACCCTTTCCTTTTGTCTCATTGTCTAAAATTTGGAACATAATCTTCAGTCAATTCATTGCCTTCAAAGTCTATTGATAACTCTTCTTAACTTCTATCAAGAAACTTGCATAAACAATCACAAATGTAGTAGTTAAAAATATCACTTTCATGGATACTTCATACTCAAGCAAACATAGTTGAATTAAATAAAATATATATACATATATATAACAAAGATGACAATTAAGAAAGAACCAGGACTTAATCTTGATATACGCTAGAAAAATATATTTTGCTACCACCATATGTACTAGCTATCATGGATCATTTGATTTGAATAAATTTTGGAATAGGCTACCTTAATAATATGAATCACTTGAAAAATAAATATATTTTTTTCTATAGCGAATTTGTGATAGTATCAATTAGAATTAGGTCTTGTTCATTTAGAAAATAAGGTTCGAAGAACTATATATGCGGTAGTCATACATAAATTGATACTAAATTCTCAAAGTTTGGTAACGTCAATGTCATTTACTTACATAGTTACAAAAATAACTAAAAATTCAATAAATCTAACATTGATCTTTTCAAATATATCAGTTCAACAAATACATTTGAAATGATTATGATGGATATCGCGTATTCAAAAACTAGCAGTTCACCTATCAACTCTTTATGACCCAAATAACTCAACTTACTCTCATGAGCAATTTGGGTCAAGAGATTAGTCCAATTCAAAACTCGAGAAAAACCGCACGTGCATATATATGTTTTCTAACTTCTAATTTAAAGTCCCAAAAGAATTACTTGGATAAAAGACTTGTGTGCATGTGTGGTCAAACCTATTTGACAATTAAGCTAATTGGTTCTTGTTAATCTGGTACTTGTTAAATAATCAGGACTCAGGACTCTTAAGGTTGGGTGCATTGAATTTTTTTTTTTGAAAAAATAGATAAACCACAAATTCATTACAAAAAACGGACAAGTACATAAAAACCAATAGGACAAAAGGTAAACAATAGGGAAAGAAACGAGATGAAAAGTGGGTCACCAGAAGTGAAACACCGCAAAAGAAGGAAAAGAAAAAACAACGAGGACAAAGGCAGCAAAAACAAAGAGAGACACCGCAACAATTGGGTGCACTGAATTGGTAACTTATCAACCACACTTATATTTGTGCAAGGTTTTAATACTATCAATGTGATTATCTTCTATCAATATGAGATTAACATTATTAATATTCTTTTAACATTTATTTGATTTTGAAAACATGTAAAAGAGATTAAACAAGCCAGGAAAATTAGTAAAAAAAATCTATCTAAGATATTAATATATTTTATGTCTACACACATATATACACAAAGGAAGTTATTATGAAAATAAAGAAATAAAAACAACAACAACAATAATAACAATAATTGCTTTTATAGGTAAAATGACATTTCAAATTTGTTTAATTTCCAAATTATTTCTTGATTAATTAATATATATTTTTAATTTTTTTTTATAAATCTATGTGATCCTTATAATTAATAGCGTGTATATATATCTAACAACTAGGATATTTTGTGTGTGTGCATATATATATATAAGACCACTATATGTTGACGTTTATAATGAAGACCATTATTATTATTATTATTATCCTTTTTTTGTCTATTGTTGAATTATAATATAGAGTAATTTACGTGTGTGTGTGTGTGTGTGAAAGAGAATCTCCATTTTTCATTTTTTTAATTATGAACAATGAATTAAGCTAGATTTTTAACAAGGGTACGTTTACCATATAAATGAATTGCCCCTGAAAGGAAAATTAAAATGATAATAAATTTGAAAAAAAATTCTCAAAAATTATCTATAATTTTTACCTTTAAACTATATTTTTTTGTTTTTACCTATAGGAAAATTTTCAAAACTAATATGATATAAAAAAATGTGGTTTTAAGAATAATAAATTCAAATTTATTTCTTGTCTAAATCATTTATCCATAATTTAGTCCTTATTACTTGTTGTGTACTACTATGCTTTTTCTTAAAAAAAGAAAATTCAAGAGTGTCTTTTTTCATAGTTTCCATCAGTGAAAGTTGGCAAAAAAATATTAAAAAAATATATTATTAGGAATTAGTCTTGTTTTTTCAATGATATTGATGCATCCGTTAATGGTAACCATCGGTAAATAGTTAACTAATAAACAAGGATTATTACATAATTATTATTTAATTAATCTTTGATACATACTCACTAATTAGTTTGAAAATAAAAATTAAAAAGTTAATAACTCATTGCTTCAATCGAAAGCCTCAAATGTATATAAAATAAAAAGCAACTAAATTTCATAACACATTAATACAAATTAAAAATATTCAAGCAATAGGCTTGAAACTCATAATAATTATATAAAGTTCGAACCATGCCTGATTTGATTAAGCTCAATTTATTTAAAGCCTTATATGGTACATATTGGGCCTAATTAAGATTAACCATGGACTTAAGAAAAGTAGATAAAATGTAAACAAGATACATCAATTAAATTATCATCTTTATTATACACAATAAAAATAAGTTAGGAAATATAAATAATTTTTTTATATAAGTACTAAATCATTTAATTATCTTTTTTTTTTAATCCTTGAAAGAAAACAAGCAATGCATGACTTACCTACAGTGAAGATATATGTGGCACTTGAATGAGCTCAATTCCAATCCTTTATTTATTTATTTGATTAAAGTGGATAAACTACTGCCAATCCCTTTATCTTAATCTATTTATTTATCTGTTTATTTATTTATTTATTTATGGGTTGTTGAGCAAGAGAATCTCACACAAATTCTTAGGTGGATTAGATCAAGTGCTTCATTGTCTCTTGTCTCAATAATTTACATCCTCTCTTAGATCACACCATCTTTTATTCCCATCTATTCCTCTCTCTCTCTCTCTCTCTCACACACACACACACACACACACACAGAAGGTTATAATTATTAAAAAGAGCTCCTTGTAATTATTTGGTTAAATTAAAGCTTTATCTTAAAACATTAATGCAATTGTAAATTAGAACTCATGTATTTTATAAAATTGATTTACAAAGTGAAATAAACAAGAAAAGAAATAGATATAACTCTTAAGCTCTTGATCTATATACATATATAATTTGTTTGTTTTGAAATTATCATAGACATCAATTATTTTTAACAAAGTTTATTTATATAAACAATTTAAGGCATCTAAATTGGAGTATTTTATTAAGAAAAACGCTTTCATCAATAATAGAATTAATAAACTTTCTCAGCCCGTACATAAAACAATGACACATGAGATTTTCATCCAAAAAAAACAATATATATATATATACATACTTTTTTTTATGGACTATGTTAATCCTATATTTTCCTCATATCTTAATTATTTTAAATGTATTTTAATCTTTGCCTCTCAAGAAATATATATTATTATTGATGACAATATATAATTAATCACTGATATTTATAATGATGAATGCATGAGACAAGCATGATGCATGCATTGGAGAGTATGTAAATTAATTACCTTATATATTATATAAATATATGATCACAAATTAAGGACACTCCTCCCTTAATCATCATCATCATCATCATTCATCATGTGCTTCATCATGATCATGATCATGATCATGAATCTGAGACAACTCTGCATGAACTGCTTCTCTGATCATATATCATCTCTATACTTAAATCTCTCTGACCATCCTTCCCTGTCCCATTCCTCCACCCACCCTTAAAAAACACAAAACAAAGACACTACCCTAATTAATATATATATATATATATCTCCTTAAATGATACCATCTTACACTCTTATAGCAATGTGCACAACCCTAAGATCTCCACATCTGCTTACTATTTCTTTCTGTTTTTCACTTCACTTAAACTTTTCACCATTCTGGCAACTCCCAACATTCAATTCTCTTGTTCTCTTTGTTCTTCAATTCTCTGATCATTTTGACATTCCATATGGCATTATATATGCACTACACTGCACTGCATTAACTTTTCCTCCATAATCATGCACTGAAACATCGCCTGGTCTTCTGCAAGTTTTCAAACACTCCCCACTTTATTTAGCAAACTAGGGTTAGGGTTAGGGTTAGGGTTTTAGAAACTTAATATATATAGATACAGAAGAAGAAACAAGAGTAGCGGAGAAAGCGGTTGGGCTCATTCCTTTTGTGAGTTTTATTAAATGGACATGAGCTAATACTATATTGGAATGATTCTCTGCTGGGGTGGGTGGGTACTGTGTTTTTAGGGTTTAGAGCCATTAAAAAGTTGGACAACACAATGCATGCAGATGGATTTATGCTCTCATGCTTTCAGAGATCAAAATAATTATAAATAAAAATAAATAAAAAGGGAATCCATGTACTGTTCTTGCATCTGATCATCTCATGTAAATGTCTTGTTAATATATATAATTAAAACACAAAACTCAGTTGCATGTGGTTTAGTTCCACTGCTGGAATGTGTCAGTCTCTTTGTCCTACTCCTCTCCATGCAAATAATTTATCACATTTATATCCTTTTTGTTCCTTCTTTAATTTTTTTTTGCAAATAATTAACAAGAAAAACAAGAAAGAAAGAAAGAAATTTGTGAAAGTTTGATGTTATTTGCAAATGAAACAAGAAAGATACAAAGGTTTAAGGCCTCCTTCTGTACTGATCATCATCAAACAAAGAGAAAACTAAAACAAAGAAAAGGAGAAACAAAAAAAAAATTAAAAGCATTGATGGATACAAAATGAATCCAAATCAAGAAGATGATCATATATTGCTTGTTCACTCATCAAGTAGCTTTAGGCCGATCTCCGAGTCGAAGCTCAAGATCTAATTCCTCAATCCTATGATCAGCTCTGAGTTCATCCAATACTTGATTTCCATCATTATCATGATCAATTTTGTGTCGCTTTCTAACTATTTCATCTTCTTCATCATCATCGAACCGACAATTTTCGATCAATCTCCGCTTCGAATTCTCTCTTCCAAGAGTCAATTCAGTTATGGCCATCAAAGGAATATGTATGGAATTCACATATGATGAAGACAAGGAAGAAGGAGAAACAACACTAGAAAATGATAGAGGTAGCAATTTTGTGGCTCCTGAGTTAGGGTTAGGGTTAGGGTTTTGTTTGTCTAGCACAGAAGAGCAAACCTGAGCAGGAAATAATTGATGTTCATCACCGTTTTCGCTCGGCGGTGGACTCGGCGGTTGCTTGAGCCTTGCCCGGTCTCTCCTATGAACATTCATGTGTCCTCCAAGAGCTTGAGCTGATCGAAATTCTCGTCGACAAAAGCTACAAGAGTAAGATCTTGGAGGCCATACACATCCACCCAAGTGCGCTGCCGAGTCTTCTGCGAAAGCCTTCTCCTCCCATGACTCATAAGATGCCGTCGTCGTCATCGTCGAAGCATTCGGAATCATTTGTGAATTTTGCTCAATCATTGCACCTCTTCCCCCACCACTCATCATCATCATCTTACTCCTTGTCCACATCCAATACCTTGTTTGCTCTTCCATAGCACTCTGCATGGATGAAAACCTAGCTAGCTAGCTAACTTGATCTCTCTCTAGCTAATTAACTCTAAAAACAATAAAACTCTTAGATATAGATTGAAAGATAAAAGGATGAAGACATGAACTTGTTTGGTTGAGAGAAGACTTGCACAGTGACTTGAAGAAGTTATATAATCAAGAATAAACAATTAAACAATCAATATAAACTTGCTTTGTTTTAATCAACACGGCAATAATAAGCATTTCATGACAACAAGTGACTTTGAAGGATTTTCAAATAAGATTTGTTTATTATATTCTCAAAAGAAAAGGACTGTAAACACTAAGCATGCTCTTGCATCTATCTCACTGCCTTAAAACTACTTCACCTTATAAAACCGAAAGATCGGACGAATAAGAAAGCTTAGCTACCGATTTTCTCATATATATATTTGTATATAATTAGAGGCTAATATGCTCCACCATAAATATTATTAGTATACATTGTCCTTTGCAATAGATTCTACCTAAAATGTCTCCTTTCTCCACTTGCTTTCAATGTGAGAAAAAAGGACACACTTATGAGTCTCTATTAATTTTATATCACACAACTGCCCAACATATATGAAGCCAAGATAAAGACTTGTTAGTGAAAATCAAGAAGAACTCATGAAGTGGAGTAGTACTGTCAAGACATGGATAACACAGACACATACATATATTAATACAGTCACACAAAGAAATAATTAGTTTTATATAAAAACAACTTAGATAATAATGTCTCCTTGATTAGCTTCAACCTTTCCATCCATTAATGGTATTCATTGCTCTTTGTTATATATATATATATATATATATATATATATATATATATATATATATATCTAGAGAGAGCTAGCTAGGAATGAGACAAGCAAGAGGATGTCTATAAAACTTAGACTTTGACGGATTTTGAGAGAGTTGGGATAGTACAATTCATGGAACCATGCATGAATTGAAGATCATTATGTCTTTGCTTTTTCAGTTAATTTTAGATAGATTCAAACACTTAAATTAATCCATTTTTTTTTGTTATAAATGATTGCTTTCATTGTTTTCATCATATGATATATGAGTACTATATATGACAGGGTTTCTCTTGGAAATTAAGTTTGTGTATATATATATACTTATATTAAGTAAATGAAACAAAAAATTTCACAAGTTAATTAAACTTAGAAGATAAGAATACACTTTGATCATGAGGGACTAAATAATTCTTGATAACTTTACAGTCTATTCTTTTTGGAAGGATCTTGATAATAAATTGGTTTGCCATAAAGTAGGATGATCTGTATGAACTGTTCATTCTAAAATACACAAGAGATTATGTTTGTTATATATACTAATTAATTAATTAATTAATTAATATTCATCTCAAACTCAATCATGTGTCAATGTAGCCAAGTACCATATAGTTTAATGACTTTATTTTGGCTTTGCATCAAGGTTTCAAATAAAGAAAAACTAATATATTAATTTGTGGTAACAACCAACTCTAGCATGATTAAGATCTACTTACATCCCTGCTTACATATGCTTCATCCCAATCAATCAAAAAGAACGCATGTTATATATGAAATAATACAATCTAGAAACAAAATTATTGTATTTTTTATTTTTTTATGTTAGATATTAATTAAATTATTTTTGGATAAAGGAGACAAATCATTAATTCATATAAATAAAATAGGCATTCTCTGTTTTCACCGATCATTATATATATATTTTTTTAATCAAAATAAACTAGCCGGGTAAATTACTAATTCATGGTGGATCCACTATTTGGCATGATAACCTACATATATAATTTAAATTATACGTATTCAAAATATGTATAAAAAAATGCATAAATGATATTTTCCCTCGCGCGTTTGTATATATAATACGTAAATTGCGGACGATCATAGAATGCTCACAGTTGAGCACAGTAAAAATTATAAAGCTACAGTTAGGGTTAATTATGGTTTAGTTGAGTTAATTAGTTTTTTTAAGATTTGTTCAGATATTATGCAGTAATTGATTGGACGGTTTATATCAAAATAGTGTATATCCCAATTTTTGCTATGCAATTATTTATAAACACAATATCACTGTTGAATAAACAATGCACAACCGTTGGATTAAAATTCAACTGTTGATACAAATGTTCATAGATTTTAAAATACATAATCAACATATTCGTTAAAAACAAAACAAGATTCAATCAATAGAGTTGAACCCTTCGCTCAAGCTAGCCCAATTTTATCGTCTATATTGTCCTGAAACTTATATATACATATATATTTGAAAGTATTCTTCGATCGAGCTAGACTGATTTGCCGTCTATATTGTCCTGGCCAAATTTGTTTTTATTTATTTTTATTTTTATTTGAACAAGGAGAGACTCACTATCAAATGAAGAGTCTACGAAGTTGCTATTGATAGGATTGGCCAATTAAGTCTTTGAATACTATTTGAGCATGGACAAGGATGTCTCACTAGTCCAATCTTTATATACTTTATACTCAATATATATAAAGATTGATTGATAAGCCTCATCATTTGACCACCTTCAACGTCATCTTGGAAGGTCTCTTCAAAGAAACATTCATATACATCACAACAAGAAACACAAAATTATTTTATTTAGAGAATCTCTCATTGTGATCTTTCCATTGAAACTTATAACTTTTATTTATTTGCATTACCTTCATAAAGCTTCTCACAAGTGGTTCATTATAATAAGTGTGTGTGTGTCTATATATATATATATCATATTTAGAAGAAACACATAATTTTCACAATAACTCATTGTTGCCTTCACACACAAAGTCTCAAAAAGATGAGGTTATATACATTATAAGATGCATGGTTTTCATAAACACTAATGTTTGACTACGTTTCTATTCAAAGTGTCAACTCTTGTGATCTAAGATAAAGTCATATACTTCATTCTTTTTGTCAATAGAATAACTTAGAAAATTAATGTTTTTTTTTTTTTTTTACTAATTGTTAAATATAAAGGTCTCAAAATAACATTTGAGCGCCTTCATACATGGTCTCTCAAAAACAAGAGATGACAAAGAAATATACATTTTTTTACTACATTCAAAGTGTCATGTCTCAAGACAAAGTCAAATTCTTCATTCTGTTTGTCAAGGGAATACCTTGGAAAAATACATTGTTTTTCACAGGTTGTCTATTTTTTATTGGTTAGAGATTAAGAAGCAAGATTTTTTTTTTTTTACTTTTTCTTTTGAGTGTCAGGTGAATGGAAGTATATATTGTTCTAGAAGCAGAGGAAAAGCATTAAGTTTTGATTTATAATAGTATCTCATTAATTTTCATACCCTGTTTTACATTATTTTAATTTATTAAAAATGATTAGTTCTCTAAAGTTTAGATTTAAGTTAGGATTTTATACAGTACTCTTGATTATATTACCCATATATATATATGACCATGTTAATTTGAAGTTTCCTAAAGTTTGACTAATAATTTATATTATGAAGTTATTTTTATTAAATTTATCTATTTTATTATTTAAGTTTCAACCAAATTCACTGAAGTTCTTGAGAAAATCACTTAAATTTGACTCTCCTCGTTTTTATTCTCAATTATCTGTAAATAGACTCACTTTCAAAAAATTAATTAATGTTCTCCCCTATTTGTTATATATATATATATATGATCCACTCCCAACTATTGATCCATAACATTAAACTAAGCCCAGCCCATGAAGTATAGCACCCAAATAGAATCAAGTAACCAGACCAAGACATAAACAACCAATAAAAAATCAAAGCATAGAATAGTATATAAAAAAAAAATTAAAAAAATACATCATTTAATATTTAAATTTTAATTAAAATTCAAATTAAGTCTTGAGAATAATTAATCTAAAGATTAATATTGCATCAGTGCATTTAAACTAAAAAAAAACCACAATATTTAATTTAAAATAGTATTTCCATTTTAAATTGATAAAAAAAATCCAAATTGAATTTAACTATTTTCTGTTCAATTCGGTCCGGTTCTCATTTTAAACAAACTCGGTTCGATTTAAAATTATCTGAACCGACCCAAACTGAACCGAACCAAATCAAACCGAACCGATAACACTATCCATGAGACCCGCGAGTCACTCTCTGCGTATCAGAGAAGGAGACGAAGGTGAGAAAATGGCGGCGGAGAAGGAGAGCGCCAGCACCGCCGGCCATCGGAGACCGGAGAGATGGTCTCTTCGAGGCATGACCGCCCTTGTCACCGGTGGTACCAGAGGAATTGGGTCTCTTCTCCTTCTTCTTCTTCTTCTCCCCTAATCTCTCATGATATCTTTCCATTTCTATGCCATTGAAACCCTAATTGATCTTTTGATCGTTCTCGCAGACACGCGGTGGTGGAGGAGCTGGCTGGACTTGGGGCGACGGTGTACACTTGCTCTCGCAACGAAGCCGAGCTGAATGATCGTCTCAAGGAGTGGGAGGCCCTTGGGCTTCTTGTCACTGGCTCGGTGTGCGACCTCACATCGCGTGAGCAGCGGTTGGAGCTTATGCAGAAGGTGTCCTCCGTCTTTGATGGGAAGCTCAACATCCTCGTGAGTTCTCTGTTAATTGGAAACTATTTGAGAAACATTGTTATGGGTTTTTGTGCATTTTTTGATTCAAAGTTTTGATCTTTTTGCAATGAAATTAGTTTTTATATGCAAACTCCGTTGCATTCTTGTTCAACATAGTACTGGTATCTTAGTATTTGGAGAACTGTAGCGATTATTGTCTATTTGCTTCATTGCAATTTTATAACAAAAATGCTACTGTGGTGGATTATGACAATTTGAACAGCTATTTAAGCTATTGAGGGATGCAGTGTTCTCAATTGAGAAATTTTGTTTTGTTTCTGGATTCTTTGGATTAGCTGCTTTGATTGGCTTACAAATTGGAAGCAATGGCTACTTCTCTAAGAAAATTGATGTTTTGGAAATAATGTGAAAATTTTGGTTGTGGTATGTTTTTTGATTCAAGTTCTTACTTTTTCTTTTTGCAATGAAATTTCTCCGCCCTCACTCCACTGAGGCTTGTGCACGCCCCTGACTGTCTAGCAGAACCCACGGACTGTCTGTTCTTCATGTAAAAAAAAAAAAAAACTCTATTGCCTTTTTGTTCAAAATGGCACTAGTATATTAGTGTTTGGGGACGTGTTGTGCTAAGATAGGAAGTATGACAACTGCTGCCTGTCTAATTTATTGAATTTTGTAGCAAAGTCTTGGCATGGATTACAGCCTTATGACCCATTGAATAATTATTTAAGCTAGTGAAGTGATGCAACGCTCTTAATTGGGATATAGTTGCTTGTACATTTGCCACCTGGTTTCTGGTATGTTTCCATTGTTATTTATCTTTTCTTGTGCTGCTATAGTATATAACTTGACCAAATATTTAATTGTATCGATAGTGAAAACTGATGGCAAGGTGTTGATTACCTTGGCATATCTCATGTAAGCATGCGTGCTAAATTTCAAACAAAAACTGGCCTTAAAGAAATTGTTCTTATATACGTTACCCTTGGACTTGATGTTAACATCTTCTGGGTCTTCCTTTGTAACAATGCAAACTTTCATTTGTAGATAAACAATGCTGGGACAAATATCAGGAAACCAACTTCTGATTATACTTCGGAGGAGTTTTCATTCTTAATGAACACAAATTTTGAATCCGTGTACCACCTCTGCCAGCTCGCACATCCTTTGTTGAAGGCTTCAGGAGCAGGAAGTATAGTATTGATATCCTCAGTTGCCGGGGTTGTAGCCATATCAAGTGGTTCTGTTTATGCTGCGACTAAAGGTAAATTCATATTGATTGTTCTAATAATTCCTAACATATAACTGATCTTTGCCATATGTTATTGAGCATCAATCTTTAAACTTGCCTTGCTATTTCATGTGCTTGTCAGCGGCAATGAACCAACTTACAAGAAATTTGGCTTGTGAATGGGCTAAGGACAACATACGAACTAATGCAATTGCACCATGGTACATCAAGACTTCTCTCACAGAACCGGTAACTTCACTTCTGCTCCATATTATGTACTGCTGTTCATGTTTATTTTTACCTAAGAGTTTAGTCCATCCATTCCATTTATTCTGAACCCCTGCTGTATAAGCATGGGCTTTTCTCATTGTTATGTTTTCTTCAAGGCCTTTACTAGTTCATTTTTTAAATCTTCCTGCCAACCCTTACAGTACTACTCCCATTTCAGCCAAACATCCTTACATGGATCTACCAACACTAATCTTGAATAAGCATATGACTTCAATATGTTTGTTCTCATAATTCACATTCTTCTTCACAGGTACTTAACCAAGAACTCACACAGAAGATAGTTTGCCCGAACCCCTCTTCGCCGAGTCGGAGAACCAGATGAAGTATCATCCATAGTTGCCTTTCTTTGCCTCCCCTCGGCCTCATACATCACCGGACAAATCATATCCGTCGACGGAGGCATGTCCGTCAACGGTTTTTATCCTACACATGATTAGTATGAACACCTGCATTTCATTATTCCTCTCTGCACCAAAACTCTGTTCCAAGATCATCTCCATAATTGAATTGCTAAGTACTTATCAATTTATAATCATGTAATTAATAATTGAAGTGTAGGAGTTCTGGGCCGGGCCCTGTAGAACCCAGAAAGGGCCCATTGGGCTGATACTCATGGGGCCCACATATCCGGTGGTATCCACGTTACCCAATCACATGACGACACACACAAAAGCAGTGGTTAGGACCGTGTCGTCTTTTCCTTATTCTCTATGCTAATCAGAATAGAATAGGTGACCCCTTTCGTCTTCCCACCGTCCCCACCCCTTCTAGATAGGCACGTGTCTAGGGACCGTGAATATAGGTCTACGTGGTCCAATCACATTAACACATCTGGCCTTTCATATCACGTCTTCCGCACGTGGCCGGTTTACCAATCCTTCATCTGACTAGATTACACGCCAGCGTTTTCCACGTGTCGTTGCCTCCTTCTTTGGTCCACCTTATATTAATACTAGAGTTCGTGAAATATCTGGACGGTCGAGATTGAAACACTTGGCTGACATCGAGAAGAGTCTGCTTAGAATATCTGAGACACGTGTCATGTAATCAACGTAACGATGCTTATCGTCGGCTCATGCTTCGACGCGTGTCCTTCTGCTTTTGGAAAGGTACACGTGGCGGAAGCTAAGGTGGTGTTGAGTGAGATGAACGGTGGAGATGGAGTGATCATGGCGGGAGTGACGTCATTGGAGGAGGTGTGAGGCTTTTGTATTCGGTTTTGAAAGGAAGAGACCTTGTTTTTTAAGACGAAGTTGAGATTGAGATTGAGAGCTCTCTCGAGGGTTTCTAGGGTTTCGAGGGTTTGGGATCTTTGTGAGGTTTGCTCTAATGGCGGAGATCTGTTGTGAGGTGGCGAGTGGAGGGGAGGCGACGACCGTGGAGGCTTGTGAACCGAGTTCTCGGGCGGCGAGGCGGCGGAGGATGCAGATCCGGCGGATTAGGCTTGTTTCCGGATCGGAAACGATGGAGGGGTTGACGGAGCCGATGAGGAAGCGGCAGCGAGTGGAGATTCCTGGGGATTGTACAGGGATGGATGGTGGTGGAGGGGATGGTGTGGGGTTGAGGTTGAAGAGGGAGAGGCCGGCGGGGGAATCGTTGGTGAGGTTTGGGATGACGGCGGTGTGTGGGAGGAGGAGGGAGATGGAGGATACTGTCTCTGTTCATCCTGATTTGGGTCATGGAAGGAGTGGGTTTCGTGGGTTGTATGAGTTCTATGGGGTTTTCGACGGTCATGGATGCTCGCACGTCGCCGTCTCGTGTCGAGATCGGATGCACGAGTTGGTGGCGGAGGAGTTGGAGAAGAATGGATCGGCGCCGCCGGAGTGGGAGGGCGTGATGGCGCGGAGCTTCGAGAGAATGGACGCCGAGGTGTCAGGAGGACAAGGGACCCTGACGAAGACCAACACCTGCCGGTGCGAGTTACGAACACCAAACTGCGACCACGTAGGGTCTACAGCCGTCGTAGCAGTGGTCACGCCGGAGCAGCTTGTCGTGGCCAACTGCGGTGATTCTCGTGCCGTGCTTTGCCGTGGTGGTGTAGCTATTCCGCTCTCCTCTGATCACAAGGTAAGCCACACATAGCTTCAAAAAGTTCCAAACTTTGGATCTAAAAGACAGTGGATTTATGGATTTTGATGTGATGAGGAGAGTTTGGGGTTGTTTTGCAGCCGGATAGGCCGGATGAGATGGAGAGGATTGAGGCGGCGGGTGGTAGAGTGATTTACTGGGACGGTGCGAGAGTGCTGGGCGTGCTGGCGATGTCCAGAGCCATAGGTGAGAGCACTCAACCCATGAACAGCAAACAACTAGATCCAAAACTATACCTTTTTTTTTCTTAAACAAAAAAAAAAAAAATTTGTGTGTTTCCTTGTTGTACCACTATTCCCTAAAGTAAACTCTTTTTTTTTTTTTTTGTTTTTCTTTGTTGGAACTGCACTCACTAATAGAAAAAAATTGGATTTTTATTAAGAGAAAGTTGGAAATCTAAGAAAACATGTTCTCTAACTTTGACCATTACCATTCCCTGATTGTTTCAATTTCACTGGCGGTCCAACTAAATAGACTTTTTTTTATAGAAATAGGAAAAAGAAAATTAATGGTACCCTCTTCTTTTTCCCATGCATGTGGACTGAAAAAATGGGAATTTTAGTGGAGATTAAAAATTAAAAATTAGTTCTTTCTTTATTATTATTATTATCTTATTAATGTTTTGCTTTAGCGTGACAAATGGATGATGGAATGATGTGTAAACAGGGGATGGATACTTAAAACCATACGTGATATCAGAGCCGGAGGTGAAGGTGATGGAAAGGAAGGAGGAGGATGAGTGTTTGATACTGGCAAGTGATGGGTTGTGGGATGTGGTCACAAATGAGATGGCGTGTGAGATAGCAAGGATGTGTTTGCGAGGGGGTTCTGATAAGGCTTGTACTGATGCAGCTATTTTGCTGACTAAGTTAGCACTTGCTCGGCAAAGTGCGGATAATGTTAGTGTTGTTGTTGTTGATCTCAGGAGGGATGATAACAGTGCTAGTGGTAATAGTGGTACTAGTAATAGTACTACTACTGCTACTGGTGCTGCTGGGAGTGAATAGGAGGAGGATTTGATCCAATTTTTTATTTAGAGCTCTTTAATTTATAGATTTTGCTTCTATAATCACTGAAGCATCAGGGAGAGAGAGCTTATAATGTGTCTAGTTTTTGTTTTTTTTTTAAAAAAAAGAAACTTTAATACAATGGAACATGGAGTTTGGGTAGCTTTTGAGATTACGGTATTGTTCTGAAAAGCTGGATTAATCTTGGGACTTGTTTGGTGTGGATTTAGTCTTTTTTTTATTTATGTGGACAAAGAATCATTGAGAGAAATGTTTTGAAAATGATAAATTAAATTAAAAATGGTATGTTTTCTTAAAAAATTATTTAGCATTTATTTCTATTTTGAGAGGAAAATAATTTATGAGCTATAAGTTCAGGCTAAAAGTGCATTTATATCAAAATAAATAGATAAGTAAATAAAAAGTGAACATGATGACAAAGCTGTTCTAAAGATTTTCCAATTCTCAAGGCCGGGTTGAATGATAAAAACATATGTTCAGATAGAAAGAAACCACTTTCAGAAGCTCGTTGCCTGAGCATTACACTACTACAACTCCATGAATTAACTCCATGGATCAAGATGTGCCGCTGCTCTGCGAGTTTAGGCCTTCAGAGAATCAATTTTTTTCGGATTCTTTCCTTTCCTTTTCTAATGCCTTCAGCCTCCGATAACCTTGATCAGTGCCGAATAACCTGCGAATCATCGCGACAATAATAGCTTTTGAGTTTACTCGTGTAAGGCTATAAATGAAAGAATGAATCTACAGGATCAAATCCCAGTTGATGAATATGTACTGATTCTAACTTCATTTTGAAGCTGTGCAAATGTTATGGATTAGTAGTAGGATCAAAGGAACCAAATGAGAACACTCCAACAAATAAGAGAAATGTTGGGTTTTCAGGAGAACATGGTCATGATACCACCGGAATCATGTTCTGCGAATAAATTATCGTCATAAGATAGGTCAGTAGTTCTTGGTGGTCCAAAGTTGTTGATGGAAACCTCCACTTGTGAAAAAGATATTACAGAGTATATTTTGGAAGTTCGGCATATCAAGAAATGAGATACTCATGAACAGACATGTATTGGTCCAAAGCAACTGATCTGGAAATTGGATGATGGAAAGTAGTTGAAGGAAACAAGCACTACATGGAGCAAGTGTTCCCACAACTGAAACTTAACGTTAGAACTTAGAATTTTATAAGTCAAAAGATAAGAAAACGTAAAGAATCTTTCATGAGAAAAACTCTGCATCTAGTTGACTTGTAGTAATACAATGTTTGGCCAACAAACATCTAAAATATCTGCAAAGAATTATACACATGGCAACTTAAATGGGGAGAAACGATGGACTAACGTTTTCCTCAAAAACAAGAAGAAAAGAGCAGATAAAAAGAAGAAACATTAAGGTCCCACAATGTGTAGGAAAAGAGGCTACACATTTGAAAGAGTCTAATTCCTTGCTGTAGTACACTACTCTTTGAAGCATGGTTAGCAACATAATGATGATAACCATGATTAACCACTTTAATCCTTGACCGCAAAAAAAAAAAAAAAATCAAACCTACTATGCCAGATGTCTGCTATGTTATTTCATGCTTTCTCATTGATAGAGATGTTTACCTGCGACATGTAGTGCCAATCACATAAATTTGGTGATTACTAGTATTTTGTATGTCTCCAATTTACTTTCCATTCACTTCCTAAATTTCCACTACATATTGAATGCAATATCAACAGAGAAAGTTTTAAGACTCACAGATAAAGTTTATACATCTGTAACTAGAGAGGTATGCAGTAGAATGATAAGTATACAGGAGTAAAAACTCACCAGTCCATATAAACGAACGTTGATGCATAGTTGCCAGACTTGGTGTAAAGCAAGCGATGATGATAATCATGAAAATCAGCGCTGTAAACGCAAATGCACACACTATGATTAAGAAAGAAAATTCTAATTGAAGTAGATCCATATGAATAAATAGCAGAAATGGAAATTCCAACTCACCCCCCATATAATGGCAAAAAGTTTGAGGGGCTCCATGGGAAATGATATCCACTGTGGGCCTCAACTGTCTCCAAGACTCTCAATATCATCCATAGCCATAAAGTAAAAAGATGAGGTCCAGTTAGAGCAGGGCCAAGGATGGTTGCAAAGCCAAGGAAAAGGATTTCAGCAGGATGAGCATACTCGGAAGTCAATCCAAATGGGGTCGCATACCTACGCAATTTGTATCCAAAAAAATGAAAAAGCATGTGATTGACAATAAAGAAAGCAGTAATAAAAAAAGTACACCACCGCAATGTATGTTTAACTTACTCATGGTGAATACAGTGCACATGCTTGTACAACCATTTGGTGTGGAGTACCCTGTGCCCCCAGTAAAATACGAAATCCTCTAAAATAAAGTAGAATAAAATTTGAGGTAGGACTACACTCCTGCAAAATCATAAAGGAAAACAGAAAGCATTAACCTGGTGTGTGAGGGACATGACAAAAACCAGCAAGTCTACTGACTTAAATAAACAGTGATTTATCGTCCAAGACATGCTCCACATGAACCTCATTTGCAAATAAAATTTGGGCTGCTTTGATGCAAAACCTAAATTAAAATAGACAGACAGCTTGAAGTCTTAAACATACCAGGGTGGCAGTGGCAAGGAGGTCTTCAAGCCCATGTATTTAAAAGTGGGATAGGAGACGATCATAACTGGCAAGTTTACGCATGTGTGGTACAAGATTAGGCGTAAAATGCATCTCTCATGAGAACCAGGACTGTTAATTTTTTTCTGCAGCGTAGATGATACATCCAAATTAGTTAATGGAAGCAGACAGATAACAACGATGTTCTCAAAGAAGACTAATAACTACATATTAATTATGCAAATTACAAATTCTTAACAAATGAAATATGATAATCTGCAACTAATCCACAACTGATGAACGAAATGAAGTACAATAACTAAGTCAAGTACTCTACAAAAATTTTAAAACAATTATATGCAGGACATGCATTCAACACCTTCTTTGAGTCATGGTAAGATTTTGATGAGAATATGATTACAAAACATATTACTAATTGTAAATCAGTGGGAAGCCTTACAATAATTGCTGTTGCAGAAGTGTTAGTGCCAAAGCAACTCTAAATGCTTTTAAGTAGAGAAATCCGACAAATCCAAGCACAACAGACCAAACCTGGATTTTGTATTTGCTGAAAAGCCCCAGCCGTTCAAAGACTATTGACGGAAGTCCCGACAAGAAGAATACACTTTCATGGACAATGAAAGTAGCAATCGTGGCCAATTGAAAATCACTAAAGTTAGTGATCAGATACTGCATTACATCAAGAAAAAAAGAAGAAGAAATTACTTAAACTGAATAAAGTTGCAATTAAATCACAAATCCATCAACACATTCCATATCAATTCCAAACCAAATCTTCATTAAAAAAAAATACTCAAAGTTAAACCTAATTTGAGTAAACAGCCTGATTGTAGATCCAATACTAATTCTCAAAAACACTCTCTAACCAATCCGGTTGCTCCAGAGATCAACAGATATCCACATTGCCCAAAATGCCTCATTTGATTCAACACTCATGAAAAAAAAGCCAAAGAATCAATAAAGCATCCAGATCCAAAACAACAACTCACTGCAAACACATTCACCTCTAAAAAAAAATCACAAAACAAAATGACCTAAAACCAATCAAAGATTCACAAATCGGACACTCACCACTCAAAATCCCTCGCATCCAGTAAACAACAAAGAACAAAAGCATTTGATCATCAACAAATCGAATAGAAGAACATTGGACAGTAATTAGGGTTTAAAAATGAACAGAATAAAGAAGCGAAAGCAGGGAGTGGCGATGGAGATGATACCTGCCAGAAGGATTCGAAGAGAGACGCCATGGATGGATGGATGGATGGAAGTGGAGGGCGGAGAGTGGCGTCCGATGCGGTGGCGAAGCGAGATCGGAGATCAGAGATGGGAGAGAGGAGTAAGAGAAGCAGGATGAAGAAGAGGGAGCAGTGCGGAGAGAGAGAGAGAGAGTGAGGACAGCGAGGCCGCCCGCGTGGGATGAGATTGAGAAGGTGGAGATTTTATAATATCTTATTATTATATTTATTATTTATTATTAATTATTATTTAATTTAATTTATGGCTCATTATTTGCTTCTTAATTTAAAAAGTGTATTTATTATTTTTTTAAAAAATAATATATGGATGAATCATTGAATATTATTAAATAAGGAAAATGATCTGGAAGGGGATATTTATGGAATGAGTTGGAGGTTTCAATTTTTTGTATTATAAAAATGCCTGTTGGTTTTTTTTTTTGCTTTTAATAAATGTTCTTTTCTTGTGATTGTTATTTTCCTTTCTCTTGTATTATTTTTTTGGTTTTTTTTTGTATTTAAGTTTCTCTGTTTCCCTTTGTTTATGTTTTTCTTTATTTTTTATGTTATATTTGTTGAAAATTTTTGTTAGCAATACTCATTCTTTTTGCATGACTTTAAATGGGTAGGGACATTTGTTGTAAATTTTTGTTAGCAATATTCATTCTTTTTGCATGACTTAAATTAGGAGGGGGAATAATATAAGAAGAATAGAAGTGAGTTTAATAATTTAGTAAATCTAATAAAAAAAATTAGAACAACTAATAGCTCTACGTAACTGCATAATAAACAAATAATTAAGAAAATAAATATGAGTTAGTGGATTTAACATGAATTAGACTAAACAACTAGTAACTCTAGTTGACAAAGTAATGAAGTATGAAAAAAAACATTTTCTTAATATTTAAAATTATAAAAACTATGAATTTCAAATATATAAAAATATAATTTTAAATAAAATATATTAATAAGATAGTGGATTTAAGCAATTTTTTTAGCAGAGTGCTTTAAAAGTAATCGGTATTGGAGGAAAATGAGGAAAGTAATTTAGACTTGTTATGGGTGTTAGGATGAAAAAGTAATTGATTTAAAATTTTTTTATTAATTATAAATGTGGGAAAATAAAGGAATGTTTTGTTGAAAGTCAAAGTTTATGCTATTTTTGGAAGTCTAATTATTTCTAGCGAGAATGATTTTTGCCTTGAAATTAAAGAGATTTTTTATGAATTTGAAAAGAGGGATGGACAATGATAATTGATAAGGACTGATGTTGAGTTTTATTTATTTAGTTATTTTACTTACTTTGAGTTTTTTTTTAATTATTTTTTAAGTTTGTGCTTGGATTTGTTGTGACTTGTGATGGGAGCCTTGATAAGAGGCACCATCATTCATTCCTGATTAAAACCCATGATAATAGACGTTCAGAAGAAGCTACTTTGAATTTGCAAATATATTCAAATTTCAGTAATTTTGTG
Organism: Dioscorea alata; assembly: GCA_020875875.1. Classification (NCBI taxonomy): domain Eukaryota; kingdom Viridiplantae; phylum Streptophyta; class Magnoliopsida; order Dioscoreales; family Dioscoreaceae; genus Dioscorea; species Dioscorea alata. The sequence continues at coordinate 19,950,657 of CM037019.1, forward strand.
CTTATATGCTCAAGCAAAAAACAAACAATTGTTATATGCTTATAAAAACTATATTACATATATAAATCCAAAACTGATAAATCAATTGATAAAAGAATAATTACCAAAAGAATTTCTGTCAAAGAAAATGTCATCTCACAGAATTTTTTAAAATAAATTTTCATTATTACCTTTTATAAGAGCAATTACCCACTTTTATAGGATGACAAATGATATAAACTTATACATAAATATGTAAAAGATGAAAAATAATTTACAAACTTATATCCTACACAGATAAATTAATACGTTAAAAAATATATAGGGAACAAAATGAGCATGAAATACTTCGAAAGTATACGAGATATCTCTTTAATTTGAAGCGTCCTACGAACGAGGTAATCGTTTTTCAGACATTAGGACCTTCCGGCTCGAGAATGGGCCTTCCGAAGTGTCACGTACCTCAGTTTTCCAGTTCATAGCCAATGTAATCGTTTTAATTTCATCAATGATGAATCTAGTATCACGAATATAAACACGACCACCGGGTCTTAATATGCGATCCATCTCCAGCAAGATCATAGTAATGTTGCACCTGAAAGTTGGAGAAGTTTGAAGCATGAGCCCAGCTCCATACAGCAGTGTAAAAGGAAATTTAGATTGATATTTAAAACATCCTATTGGTGTACCTTTTGTCATTTTTTTTTAATGCTAGTAGATATAATCATTTCAGCAGACAACTTGGGGTTGTTGTATTAGTTTGATAGTTCAGATTAATAGCAAAAAAACAAGCATGGGAACAAAATCATGCAGCTTGAAAGTAAAGAGAACCACTTGCACAATTATGGAAAAGGATTACAGTGGAAATAATCAAATTTAAAGATATCTGTTGGCAGTAAAGTCACCTTTTCTGTTCCCTGGAAAAGAGGCCGGCGGCATGTAATAAGTCATAAGTTCTTGGATATGTATCAAAAGGCTCACACCTGCAGGAGAAAAAGAAAAGGGAAAAAAAAACAAGCTTTTATAAACAAAATGATGGTCAATATATCAACTCACAGAATTTCCAAGTAATTGGAAGATACCTACGAACTAATTAATACTCATCGCAATAACTAATTGATCTTTATGCAGACAGCTTTATTGATGTTTGACAACCATTCAAAACAATTCTGGAATGGATGTTTCAACTCTAATTTTAGTCACTGTCAATTGTAGAATACTCATCTGTGTTGTATAGCTACTTCTTCCAGGCAGCTCATTGGCCAAATTAACACAAGTTTGGCTTTACAAACATAATCATTGTCAATGGATGAAATATTGAACTATTGTGTTTTAGAGGCAAAGCAGAGGCACAACAACTTGTACGAGCATCAAATAGTTATCGCAATAATTTTTAGTCAAGATCCAAATACTACTGAATATCTATTCATCTGACCTAGTATGCTGTAGGTGGAAGAAAAATCAAGGGTATCAACACAAAAATATCATACTTTCCCAGATGCACATAGGATTTGTTGAGACAAATGCTTCCAATCACATATACAGAAATGAACAGCAAAGGAAAAAAATCAGGCCTCCTTTAACTCTGATGAGCTAAAACTCATCACAGAAATGCTAAAGATGAGAGAAGCCAGGTTGTACCAATCATGAGTCACTCCTATAAGTCCTCGATCATATATGGCAGGCAGTGTGTTGGGCCCACTGGTTGGAACAACATTCATTACCCAGCAATCAACCTTCAGATCTATCAATGCAGCTGCAAACCTGCGTGATAAAAAAAAAATACATATGACATATCAAAGGCACACCAAAAGTAGCTAGCAATAAAGTGGGAATAAAGCATGGTGAACCACATGCTGAAAAGTAGGGGACAAAAACTTTGGATAAGGAAAATGAGAATGAAGTTATTCATAATTAGACCATATGTATGGAGAAACACCAAGTAATAGAAATGAACAATTATGAGCAAACCATCATTCTTCATACAAATGAATATTCAAATGCAAAGACACAAACATGCAAAAACCCTGCTCATGGCTCATAAGTTTAGCTTTGTATCTATCATTTCAGGATCTCAATCAACCTAGTTTTATCAAGCAACAGCACATGATAAGCAAATAGCAATTAGAAAAGAATATCTACACTGTTCATATTAACTAACTAAATCTAAAATCAGAACACCAGAAACAACACATGATTTCTAAATCATCCCTTGTTTATTTCTCTATAGCTATACATCTGGATTGAACTTATGAATGCTGTTAACAACTAACAATAAGAGGGCATTTCTGCAGGAAATTTTTCATTATGCATGAATATAATACAACGAATGGAAGAGGTAATACCCACCATCCAAATCCAACCTCATGCACATTTGCCTCAAGTTTATGAATGTTGTCAACATTTTGATGGCATGCAGAAAAAGTCTTTGCTCCAAAAAGCAGTACCAAGGGAAGAGATAGTACTCACCCTCCAAATCCCGCCCTCATGTCCATTACATTCCGTAGCCTCAGTTTTTGCCAATGGAAAACACGTATATAGCCTCTAACTATTTCATTCCAGTATCCAGATTCTGCTAGAAAGAGTTCCTTTTTCGCCATGTATGCATCCATCTGTACATCCTGGAGCCTAGCAGGTGGCTCACGCAGGCGGCCAGGCCATTGAGCAACATTTGCTCCATGTCCATTTTCAGGGAGCTGTGTTATGCATGCTTTCAAATTGACATACCTATAGAAAGCATATACAGTGATTAATACAATGCATAAAAAAGAAAATAAAAAAAAAAAGATGCAAAATCACGGTGATAAACCCATGATGTTCTTTCACAACTCTATGAATATGGGTATCTTTAACGTAGATAATTTCTTTTTTGTACAACACAGATAGGAAGGAACATATTTTGCTGCACGTAAGATTTTTCTAATTGAGATTATCATAAGAAAAAAAATATTAACACAAAACTACACTTTCCTCTAATACAAAATAAATGGGCATCTATGCTAAACACAATAGGTAATTGTTATATTTTCACCATAACAAGCCTATAATTTAGACAGGACAAGATACCAAGTACCATTAACCAAATATACTATTTTACCATCAGACATGATCCATGGTGGCAATTGAGTTAGATGCATTCCAGAATGAAAAAGATGGATATGATCTTTCAATGTAGTAACTAGAATTATTGAAAATACCAGACATTATTTGGATCATCATCCGGATCACAAAGAGGAGGTCGGGTTCCAGGATTGCGGCTGATATAGCATGTGTTGTTCAAAGGCTTCCGCCAGATAGCAATATAACCCTCCTTTTTCACTAGCTCCCAACAAATTCTTGAAGTAAGCTCCTCCATCTCTATATAGATAAATGTAAAATACTAGTGACAATAAACATAAGATTGATCTCAAACGAATAAGAAAGCATACTGATTTTCACCATTTAGAAATGATAAGATCATTGTTGCATATTAGGTTGATGAGTCATAAGCCTAGCACTCTAAAACCTTTTCACAAAGTTTGTGACAGAAAATTTAATTAATTTGGCAAACTTCAATTTTAATCCAGAAATGAATCACAAGTTATGCATACCCATGCCTCTGGATAACCCGGAAGTAAAGCTTTAAATAGGAGATAGCTAAAAGGTTTTAGTAACCCCACAATAACATCAGTAACAACCTCAGATTAAGAAAGCTGATTTTCACCATTTAGAAATGATAAGATCATTGTTGCATATTAGGTTGATGAGTCATAAGCCTAGCACTCTAAAACCTTTTCACAAAGTTTGTGACAGAAAATTTAATTAATTTGGCAAACTTCAATTTTAATCCAGAAATGAATCACAAGTTATGCATACCCATGCCTCTGGATAACCCGGAAGTAAAGCTTTAAATAGGAGATAGCTAAAAGGTTTTAGTAACCCCACAATAACATCAGTAACAACCTCAGATTAAGAAAGACTAGAAACTTGGTAAGTAATACAAACATCACCTTTATACCATGATAAGTTAATACAGGAAATTTTTATGTAACAAATGGAAGCAAATAGCAAATGTAGAATACCATGAAAATCTCATGATCAAAGGCATCTTATAACATTTCATTTGAAAAATATATAAGATTGCAAGGGTATACAATAGCAATATTTTTTAATGCATTTCCAGAGTTCATGACAAGAAGCTTTATTCATACTTTGTTTTCATCAACAATCATGGGAAGAAATACCTTTCCAGGCTTCTTGTTGGGCCTCTTCATGTTTATAGACCGGTTGAGCAGCCCAAGCAAAGTATCCTCCACGCCTTAGCATTCTGTCAACCTCAAAAAGCAAAATTCCATCTTCAAAAGAAGATGAACTCCTAATTAGTGTGGTAACACCAGGTAGTTTTTAGTAACCTAGAATTATGCTTCCATATTCCAAAGGATGAAGTTGGAAGTATATGAAATACTCATATTATGGGCTGGATTAAAGGATGATGTCAAGCATAAGTACATATTCAGTAGATACAGGATGAAGCGTATATCCTTGACAGTTTTCTATTATCACAAAACATAAGTAACATGTATGTCTACCTAATTTTGCGAATATTGCCATATGATCACTTCTTGGCCCACAAACCAAGATAGGTTATATTGAAGAGAATTCTTGTGTTTTACAGTAAGGGATGTTTTCAGTTTTGGCATGGCAATATGTACTTATGCTACATAAGAGGAACTTTAAAACTAGGCCACATTCACTGTAGCTAAAAGCAGAAAGATATTTATATTTCCAAGCAACATGAAAGCTTGCCTCAAAATGTTTGCAGCACAGAAGATACCCATTTACATCCAATATATCATGTTTTCATGCTAGTGATAGAACAATCAGACTACTATAAGATGGTGTAAAGCAATTTCAAGCTATTACCAAAAGTATAAAGGCATCATCTACCCCTACACTTTACAAAGGAACAGAGTCATAGGTTAATTTGATGTTTGCAAAAAAAAAAACTGAAGACATAATAGAATAAAGAAAACACATGAACCCTCACAAGGGTGAGTTTTTTATTCCTACAAAACAGAGAGAGACCCAGGAGAAGAATTGGAAGGTTTACACCATTTAATTTAATTTGGTGTGGTCAAACATGAAAGAGGTAGAGTATATCTCAATCAGATAGAAGTATTTTGCAGGTTAAAAAATTAGGAAAGAAAGTGAGATATGCAAATATATCAATAAACTTCTTTGAACTCAACAAAACCTTCTGCTTCTAATGCAAAATATTATATACCATCACGGGTCCAATTTATTCGACACCTTGAACAATGAATTAAGTCGAATGCCTGGCTTGGATACAATAATCGCCGTGTTGCAAACACTGCAAGCATAGCAGGCACACCACGCTCAAGAGCAAACTGAACTTGGTTTTCGTGAACATCTTTGGGAGCTATTGACATGGTAACCACATTCCTCAATAATAAAAAAGCACCAAAACTTGCTACACCACATCCAACATCTAAGACAACCCTTGTATTCTGACCAAATGCAATATCCGGGACCATCTGGAATTGTAAGGTAAAATAAAGAATAGAGTCAAACAGAGACAGGGATAAAAAGGATGCAAGAAACAAATTAGCAGGTCATTCTATACAAAACCTTAGAGATCTGATCCAGGTACTGGTCTGCTCCATGTATGAACTGTGTCCCCCCTCCTGGAAACTTGAATTTATTTTTGCTTCTCACAATCCAATTTTGTCCTCCTTTGTCGTCAACCAAGCGTTGATGTGGAACATTGTAATACCATACCTATGATGACATTCTGTACTAAACTAAGAACCTTACGAATTATACGAAAAGAATGACAACGTACTATTGCACAGCATACTCCAATAAACATTCAAAATTCAACATAAAACAAAGCAATTTGGAATCAGGAGATTGACAAGAGGAATGAAAAGAGTACCTCATCTCTGCTCCTCGGCCAAGACATGGGTACCTTGTAACCTCTCGGAGCTGGAACCAAGCAATTCAATCCATCCCCAACACCCGGGCAATGACGCTCGAATTTCTCCCCATTTGCAGTAGACTTGAGCTTCTTGATCGCCTCTTCATTATCCAAACAAGGAATATACTCCTTCATGCTAATCGGACAGAGCTCAAACTTGTTCACCTTAACCCTAACTCTTCCCGCCTCATCCCCGGAATCTCCTCCCTTCTCATTCCAATCAGTTACATTCTCCCATTCCCCAACCAAGCTCGAATCAAACTCCCCAACATCAAAATCCTCTGTCATCACCCCATTCTCGTCAACAATCCCGAACCTTTCCGGCTGCGGCGGTGGTGGAGGCGGCGGAGGAGGTGCAGCGGGGGGAGGGGTAGCAATGATGGAGGAGATATCGACGGATATATTGGCGTTGGGAGAGATGGCTATGGATTGGGAGGGAGACGGGGAGGAGAGGAACGAACGAGGGCTATTTATGAAGAAAAACTGGGAGTTGGCGTCGGAGACGTGCTTACCGAGATAGAAGGCGACGATGGAGGCGAGAATGATGATGGAAACCCTCGCCATGAACGGGGATTTGAGGGCATCGACGAGCTCCGAAGGGCCATTCATGGCGCCGAGCAGCGCGCGATCGAAGAGACTTCGACTTCGAGAGCGTGTGATTTTTATATATAGAGCTCTGATCGAGAGTGTCCCCAATAAATAAATTAAACAAATTTATAAAATAAGCTTAAAATAGTTTTTAAATTGGGATTTTTTTTATTTTTATTTTTTGGGGAATCAATATATAAACTAGAATAAATATTGCATTAAACATATTTGTTTGATTAGAGTGAAAAAGACTTAGCATTGGTTATCAATTGAGTTGTTTACATTTCGTTAAAGTAAAAAAGAAAAACATTTTAAATCCTAGCCTCCTAGTTCTTAACGTCCATCACCTCGCCTCTTCTCTCTAACCTCCATCTCTCTCTAAGATTGATGCTTCAGAAAATATTTGATTTTTTTTTTAATGTCTAAAATTGATAAAGCTCTTTATTATTTTTTTATGACTTTTTTTGTGGGGTAAATAATGTAAGGTTTTAATCGTCTGTTATAAGTTTTTCATATTTGTTTATTTTTATGAATGTTGATGTTGTTGTATAAAACAAATTCATGGAATATATGAAACTTAAATTCGGATCCGGATATCCGATATCCGATCCGGTTTAAACCGGGTACCCGGTTTTCAATACCCGATTTAAACTGGGTCGGATTCTGGTCGAGTTTTTGCCGATCCGAAAAACCGGGTACCCGATCCGGTTTTGAAAACCGGGTCGGGTATCCGGTTTTGCTCACCCCCTATATAGAGCTTTGATCGAGAGTGTCCCCAATACATAAATTAAACAAATTTATAAAATAAGCATAAAATAGTTCTTAAATTGGGAATTTTTTTATTTTTATTTTTTGGGGAAATCAATATATAAACTAGAATAAATATTGCATTAGACATATTTGTTTGATTAGAGTGAAAAAGAGTTAGCATTGATTATCACTTGAGTTGTTTACATTTCGTTAAAAAAAAATAAAAATAGTATTGATAAACACCATCCCTGATGTAACAACTAACTGATAAATTATTTATCTTCCGTATAAGAGATTAAAGGGTTCGGCTTTGACTTTTTCTTATAACAAAAAAAAAATTAGCGTTAGTTTTTTCCTGATTCAAGCAGTATGTCATTAAGATTATAATAATTGAAGATTTATTATTTTGATAGATTTTAAGATTTGTAACTCTATATTTATAAAAAAATGTCAATTTGTATTACATAAAATAGTTATGTAATAAAAGACTTGTAACATAATAGTAATTGACTCCACGTGAATAATAAAGATGAAACACATAAAAATCTCAAGTTAAAAATAAAAATATTGGTAGTAATTGTTATTGATTGTAGATGTGGGCTCATAACTCAAATTTTTTGTATTGGAGATGTACGAACTGACAATCAATTTTTGCACCATGCGTACATGATAATCAAGTCTCATGGACGGTGACAGGAGACACCCATCCTAGTAAGATTCTGCAAAAATATTTATTTTTAAGTAATTTATGAATTCACAGGCTAGTGACGAGGAAAATCGAATAAAACCCAAAAATATATATTAAACATTTTAAACATTTTTAAAAATAAAAAGTATATTACATTATTTTTTAAGAAAAATGTGAGACATTTTCTAAAAACCTTGGTAAAATACAACAATATATATGTATACCTTTATCTATGTTTATCCCCATCTTCAACACATTCCTTGTAGCGAAATTACAGAAATACCCACCAAGATGATCAAATATAACGACAGCCGCCGATCGTCTTGCCTTCAGTAGCGGTTTAGCCTCCCGAAGCTTCGTCGCTGAAGAATCGCTAACGCTCTTTCGTCCCTTGAAGCCCTTCTTCTCTTCTCCCTCTCTCTCTTCTCGATCTTCGAACAATTAGGGTTAGGGTTAGGTTTAGGGTTAGGTTTAGGGTTAGGGTTAGGGTTCAGATTCGTCGGCCGCCGGCCAAGAATCCCTAAATCCAAACTCTCCAAGCCGTGGAAATGGCAGAGTTCGCGGCCGACCCGGGAGGCCTCGTCAACGACAACCGCCGCCTGGCGCAGCAGCGGCTTCCGAACGCTTCTCAGTCGAAGTTAATCTGTGAGACCGTCAATGGTTCCCATCACTACACGATCAAGGGATACTCTTTGGCGAAGGGGATGGGGCCTGGGAAGTATATGACTAGTGATACGTTCTCCGTTGGGGGATACGAGTGGGCTGTGTACTTTTACCCTGATGGCAAGAACCCGGAGGATAACTCGCTGTATGTGTCGGTGTTCATTGCGTTGGCTAGTGATGGTGCTGATGTTAGAGCTCTGTTTGAGCTCACCCTGCTGGATCAGAGTGGGAAGGGGAAGCACAAGGTGCACAGCCACTTTGATCGGGCGCCGGAGAGCGTTCCTTACACTCTTAAGTATCGGGGCAGCATGTGGTATGATCCTAACTCGATTTTATGTCTTTCTTCATGGATTTCTCTGTGCTTTGCATTGATGGAATTAGAGGGTAGGAAAAGGAGAGTGGTAAATGATTCAGGAGAAAAAAAATTATTTGAAGATTTGAGGAAAGCACGTGCAAGAAGAGGATGATTGGTATATAGTATTTGGTTGGACCTAAAGAAATTGGTAGGAGCTCTAAATATAGTCAGGGCTTCTTTTTGTTCTAGTCTCAACTATTTTTCCCTTAATTTAAAATTGATGAGTTTTGGTTTGGGGGGTTAGCGAAGTGTTTTCTTCATTAATGAAGAAAGTAGGCATACTTCTTTGTATTGCGAGTGTCTTGTGAATTGAGAACAATGAAGTGATGCATAATGTTGGGTTTTGAAAGGTGCATCATTCAGGTGTCCTTTTGTTTAGAGTTTAGACGCTACATGCTTATCTGAAGCCACATAACTTGGCATGAAATGGTTTGTTTCATTGTTGTTGTTGTTGTTGTTGTTGTTGTTGTTGTTGTTGTTACTCTTTTTTTATTTTTTGGCATAGCTGATTGGAGCAGCTTCATGCTTTATCTATCTTTACTGCATTTCCCATGGGTTCAAAAAATGCTTGCCTCCTTGATCCATCATTCATTATGTAGGGGCTATAAGAGATTTTACAGAAGAACATCTCTAGAAGCATCTGATTTTCTGAAGGATGATTGTCTAGTCATGCGCTGCACAGTGGGAGTTGTTAGAACTCGCGTTGAATCTTCTAGCCAGTCAGCAATTTCTGTGCCACCTTCAGATATGGGTCGTTGCCTCAAGGAAATGCTTGAGTCTAGAATGGGCTCTGATATTGTATTTATAGTTGGAGATGAGACTTTCCATGCTCACAAGTTGGTACTTGCTGCAAGATCTCCTGTTTTTCATGCACAATTCTTTGGTCCTATTGGAAATAGGGACACTGATAAAGTTGTGTTACAGGATATCGAGTCTTCGGTTTTCAAGGTAATTGATGCATGTTCTTATTCTATGTTCTATATTGGCAACATTGAGAAATTTTTAATATGCTTACCATCTTTTTGTTGGCTCATAAACAAGACTTCATGTTTTACATGAGTTTCAGTGTCTGGTTTACATTCTAAATTGCTTGTGCATCAATTTTTTTTTTTTTTTTTTAGAAGAATTTCTTGCATTCATGTAATTTGTATAGGATGTGAAAGAGATGTAACTCCATCTGACCGATAATGTATCAAACCACTTGCCTTGATCAATTGTTACTTGTTTAAGTGATGAAAAGGCAGCAAATTGTGATGTTTTATATAATTTTCATGCCTAGTTGTATACATACATATTTATTTGTGTCTGTTCATGTTTACTTGTGTTTATGATTACACACAATGTACAATTCAGCTTTCCTTCACTTGTTTGGTGGCTTTCAGTGTGCACTATTAAGTATATGCCTTTGTACAGTGTTAGATTGCAGACTGTATGAGCTTTGGGGAAAAGATGGAAGTACATTCTTTTTCTCAATATGCAATTATTGGTTTGTAGCTCCTGTATGTATTTGGCAAAATATCTATTATGGAAAATGAGGCCTTTTTGCTTTTCTGTCTGTTCCATAGATGCGAGGATGCCTCAGTGTAACTTGTTGCTAGATCTTCCACTTCTCAGGGCATCATTTTCTGTTTTAAATTTGCAGGCCATGCTTCTGTATATTTACTCTGATGCTCTACCTGATATTCATGAACTCACTGGATCAGTCTCAATGAGTACATCCACCATTGTAGTACAACATTTATTGGCTGCAGCGGATCGGTTTGGGTTGGACCGGCTAAAACAAATATGTGAAGCGAAATTATGTGAAGAAGTAACTGCTGACACAGTAGCAACAACCTTGGCACTGGCAGAACAGCACCATTGTGCGCAACTGAAGTCTGCCTGTCTGAAATTCACAGCATTGCAAGAAAACTTGGGAGGTTTGTGATAATCCTTTTCAAATTCAGAATACCCTAATTACGCTTTATTATTATTGTCTTAGCTGCTTCTAACATTTTAAAATCTTTATAATTCTCATTTCCTTTGGGCCTTTACAAAGTTAGGCACAAATAGACTATACTGCCGCTATAAACTGCTTCATTGTCCCTCTGCACTAAATAATTAAATGGCTAAACGTGACAACCTATGCGGCAATGATTTTTCAGCCCATGGTAGCAAGAGAGAATGGGATGACTAAGCATGGTTTGGTGACCTGAGTCTTGGAAATTAAGTTCAGAATATCACACAATGAAGCAATTTTTCCTTTAAGAATAACATATCAGCTGTTAAATGAGCTGGTTGAGATCATCATGTTGTCAGTATGTAAAATGTTGCTATGGAAAAGATGGCATCGGCTTTTGTATGAGTTAGTGTTTGTTTTATTAGCCAATATGAAGAAATAGAACAATTCTATGACAAGACATAGTGTAGTGAGTCTGTATAATTATTGTGTCTCTCTGTTTGCTTCATGCATTTGGGTAGGTGCAACCGTGCAAGATACTCAAATGTAGATTCCCTTTTTTCTCCTCATGTAGGACAATCTGTGAGTAAATTGAGGATACAATGAAAGCAACCAGTACGGGTAACTGGTGAAAATGAATATGGCAAAGGTGATTTACTAGGAACATAGATTCATTTGACGAGGTTGTGCCGAAATAATGGGATAAGGAAGGAGATTGGGACGTTTAGATATGTCTAGATATTGCTCACCACTTGCTTAGTATTGTGGAGTGGACCAGTGGCATAGTTGTGGCTTTCTCTTTTCTTAATGGGCTTGTTTCAGGGCAATATGCTGGTATATATATATATTATTCCTTTTTCCCCATGTATGGCAATCTGTGAGCAAATTATATCTGTTGGTGAGAATAAAATGAAAGACTAGTATATTGCACCGATTGTCAACTGGATCTTTGTCTTCCGGGAAATCACTTTTGGTGAGAAATGGCAAAAGTGATTTCCCAGAAGACAAAGATCCAGTTGACAAAGTTGTGCCACACCATAATCGGAAGAGGTTGGAAGTTTAGATATTGCTCATCATTCATGTAGTATGCTTAAACTATAGTGTGACTTTGTGTGATGTGCATAACATTGTCCCTGTGAAGCATAATTATGGAAAGGAGCTGTTTTGAGATGTAGCTACTAGGTTTTAAAAAAATTATATGGGATTAATTCATGGAGCAAATGTGGCCTGTAATGTATGACCAAGGTTATGCATGGTATTTCATATTCGCCATGATGGCAAAAATTCAGAGACCCATTACATGCATTGCATATATTAATGGTTTTCAAACCTCTTCAAAAGGAGGATGTTTGACTTTTTTAACCAATGTTACCAGGACAAATACTGGTGTGACTTTGTGAGTATATTGTGAGAATATCCAACATTTGAAGTTAATGAAATATGTATGTGTATGTGCGCACGCGCGCACACACACATAGACAAGTGAGGCACATTGTTTTTGTAAAGTTGATGGGCATTATGGTATAACAAGTTACTTTTAAAGAAATAGAATTTAAAACAAGGTATTTAAATAAATTTTAAATTTAAATTATATTAAAATAGAATTTCAAATCATGAAAATCACTGATGAAAAGAGAAGAAGTAGATAAAAAAATTATGGAGCTTAAAAAGTTAAAAGAAAGAAAATGATAAGATAATTAAAAAAATAGAAGACTAAGAGCGAAAATAAAAATAAAAAATTAAGATGGAAAGGAGATAAAAGAAACAAAAATTTCTTCTCATCATTTAGTATCACAGGCATACATGATATGAATTTCATCAAATTTACTTGTAGAGTTTCCAAATATAAGCGTGAGTGGTCGGATTTCCTTGTAGGATAAGAAAAAAAAGGGAAACTGCTACTTACCAAGGTCATAGATCAAATTTTCATTTCATCCTCTAGCATTCTAAAATCTAAAGTGCTAATATGTTACAGATAATTATAAATCTAATTTTGTTATCAAATTATTTAAGTAAGCTTTATTAATATAATATGGTAGAACTAGGGTTAGGGTTACCGGCATATCTATGGACACAAATATTTTCTTTAGATTTGTATAATAAGTTGGGGGCATTATATGTTGATCCTACATTATCTTAGTTTCTCTTAAGGAGAAGGTTTGGGATTTGCTCGTCTCCTTTCCACTCAACATGACATTGTTGAATAATCTTAGTTTTTTTCAAACCCTATATGTTTTTTATCTTATTTTTTTTTTATAAATTAACTTTAATCATTTTAATCTTTTTTTATAGTGATTTTCACTAGTTTTCATGATTTTGAGAATTCTATTTTACTTCTATTTAAATTTTGATATAATTTAAATCTATATGTGTGTGTGTGCATGGTGTGCATGGTTATGCACACATCCAATTTTCATTAAATTCGGATACTCTCCACTTGGATAGTTGGATGTTCAACTCCCTTATCCAAGTCCTAGTAAAGTAGAATGTAATAAAAGATCTGGTTTGATAATTTTGGATCTTTATTATTCCTTGCATGTCATTTGTGCCACGGCCAAAACCACCCATGTAAATGGTATGAAAGCAGCTTTCTTTGTGGCGATTGATGGGGGCCGGTGGAGTTGTGACTAAATTAGGTTACTATGTACCAGTGAGCAGCTTAAGCTTCACTTGATTATTTAGCCATGCATAAAATTAACTTGAGATGAGTTTTACCAAATGCGGGTCACTTTAGGCAAGTTTGTTTTCCCCTAAGTTATATATCTTGCATTGCACGGCAAATAGCTTCTTCATTCAGGTTGTCTGGTATGGTTCTTTGGTTTGGGTCTCTTTTACGGCATTTTTCTGTGTTTTACTCAATATAGGAGGCTCGGAGAAGTAGGCTGATGTCAAAATTTTATTTTGAGCTGGATTTTGAGCCAATTCATTGGCGATATGAACTAGTCTCAAGCTCAGTTTAATAACAAGTGATTAGCTGCATCAAGTGCAACTTGGAGATCTATGTGATTATTATCGTTTGTGTTTTATGAGCCTTATCTTAACTTTGTCTATCAAACAAGAACTTCACACTCAAAATTTTTTTTTCTCACAAAATGAGAGCTGAAGTTAAATGTAATTTTTAAGCATTTGATTTACTTAATTCTCTCATATTCCATAGTTTCGGGGTCATTCTTCTTGCAGTTGTAATGCAGACCGAAGGGTTTGATTATTTGAAGGAGACTTGCCCGTCCGTTCTCTCAGACCTATTGGAGACAATTGCTGTCGTTGAGGATGACAACCGTCCGAGTTCCAGAAAGAGAGGCGGTAGCAGTGTCATAGGACTTAATCTCATGGATGGTGTCGATATGCATGGGAGGCGTACTCGAAAGCATCTGTAGATACTGATGACCAAAACTTCCTAGGCCCATAATTATTCATAGCATCCTTCTACGCAGATTTGTATATCAACTTTTGAATTTTTGTGGCTTTCTCTTTTCAGTAAATCTAATTGTTGTGGCTTCTCATACTCACACCTGATCATGCTTTTGAATAATATATGTTTGTAGTGCTGTCATACATATCAATATTGCAGTATTCCTGAAACTGCACAGATATTTTGCTTTTCGTATGCGTCTTCCCATTCAGGATCTGCAGAAATTTGTACATTAAGTCTTGAATTTTTGTGGTGTTTCACTTACTAAATCTAATTGCTGTAGCTTCTCATAGGCACACACACACCTGAGCCTGCTTTGTAACAAATATGTTTGCAGTGCTGTCATGTATTTCCAGAATGCTGTATTCCTGATACTGATTAGATGTTTTCTTTTTTGTATTCTTATTCCCATTAAGGATTCATTTTTTGGTATTCTTTTTGATTAATGTAAGTGCTGGAAAAAGTTTGTGAATGGACCAAATAACAGACAAGCTGCTGCCCAGATATCCTAATGATTGCCAATTTTAATGGTGTCCCAGACCAAGAGGTACTTCCAGATTTCTAATGAATCCTCATCAATCTTTGCTTCACTAGCGTATAGCAAACGTTTCTTCTCAGGTGAAACTCATAAATGGTCTCCGTACCCATGTTTATCTTTATATTTTGATGCATTCATCTTTTGATCCTTAAACTAAATAAATGTGTTTAATTTAAAAATTTTCAACAACATAATCTAACGGATTGAAGTAAAAAGTAAATTTTCTTAAAACAAAATTTTGGATTTGATATTTTGGTATATTTCATGACAAAACTTTAACCCAAAAATGCTAATCAATCATATTCAATCACCATCCAAGAAACCCCACCAAACATCCTCCGAACTATATTTTTTCTCATCATGTGTCACAATAAATATAAAGAATCTTTTCCGGACAATTAACACCACTTAGCTTCAATCTTTCAGTGCCCCTTTATTCACCATATGTGTATACATATAATAATATTCTCTAAATTTTAAATTTATTTTAAATTCTTACAAAATAATGATGCCACGTGGCGAAATCCTAGCCATCAATGTGATTGAAAAAAAAGAAAAGTGAACGGGTGTCAGAATCGCAGTGGTGTGGACCAAGGAAGCCTCCGAAAACTTCAAATGGGAGAGGTCTTCCAGAAGCTTCGTTCCTCTTCCTGGCCAGAACTCTCAGTGCTGATCTACCGGCTATCCGTGCGCCACGTGTTCGGATCCTCCACGTGTGCATCCTACGTGGCGTGCGCCACTCCCTTGTATTTGATTTCCTATTCTCGGTTTCTCGGGAGAAAGAACCAAAGAGATCAGACACGAAAGAAGAGTTCTCGTTTTCTCGTTTTCATTTTTTCGTTTTCGTTTTTCGAATTTTTAAATTTTGAGAAGAAGAGGGTGGGAAGTGTAAAAAGGATAGGGCCGATGAACGGAGGAGGAGGAGGAGAAGGAGGAGAGGAAATGGAGGAAGATGGGAAGGATGCGAGGAAGGGGAAGGAGATGGAGGTGGATAAGAAGAAGGCGGTGCTCATGTGGGGGTACCTTCCCGGAGTCTCGTTGCAGAGGTCGCCGCTTCTTTATCCCGTCCCCGTGCCTTTGCCTGGTTCACCGATCTCCGGGGACTCTTGGAAGGACGTTTGCGGTGGTGGTTGCGGTTTCGCTATGGCGATCTCAGGTTTCGTTTCGCTTCCGATCTCGGAACCTTTTTGCTTTTTTTTCCTTTGTTTGAGTGATTCGGGATGTTTAGGGTTTTTGATCTCTTGGTTGGTGATGGGTTCTTCTTGATATTTTTAATTTTTTTTTAATGATTTTTTTCTTAGGAATTTCTCGATTGGGTTTGCGTTTGATTTTTTTTTTTTAAATTCAGGTTTTTTTTTGTGTATATTTCTCCTAGTGTTTTTCTGGGATGATGGCGGGGAATTATCAAGAGAAATGGTTGGATTTTGATCGATTTAACACCTTTAATTATTGCAGTGTTGGAGTGTTTTGTACTTTTTATTTAATTTTTGTGAAATGTAGCCGTGGAGTGTTTTTGACCAGTGAATGTTTGCTATATGGATTTTGTTTTTTTTTGTTTTTTTGGGCAATATCTATTTGAAGATAAAAGATTGAGAAATTAATCAGAATGTATAAAACTTCTGAAAATTAGTTCAAAATGTACTTGATGTTACTAATTTACACTGTGTTCTTCTTTGTTCTAATAGAATCAGGGAAGCTCCTGACATGGGGATCAACAGATGATATGGGCCAAAGTTACTTGACTTCAGGGAAGCATGAGGTACTGATATCACTTTAGTGAGGTTTCATCCAATTGATAAATTTCACATTTTGATAAATTTGATCTGCATTACCCTCTGTTTACTCAGGAAATTCCGGAGGCTTATCCACTTCCTACTCAAGTAGCTATAGTGAAGGCTGCTGCTGGGTGGGCTCACTGTGTTGCAGTTACAGGTGAACTTTCTGAGTTAAGAGAATTAAGATGGAATTTTTTTTTCTGAATGTTTTTCTATGGATGCACATTTATTGGGGAGAATTAAAGATGGATGTAATAGACAAGAGTTTCATTGTATAAATTCATAAGTGGAAAAGTAAGTTCAACATTTGTAATATCTTTTTTTTTTTTTTTTATTCTCTTGAATTAGCTCATGGAGATGTCTACACTTGGGGATGGAAGGAGTGTGTACCATCTGGGAGGGTCATTGTAGACCAAACCACGGGAGGGGCTGTTGAAAAGGATGAAAAAGAAGGTAGGCCTTCAGAAATTCAAGACAATTTTGGTTAATTCTTTTTCTACCTTGATTGCAACAACAGTTTGCGTCTGATGGATGTAATAAAAGAGAAAAGCATTACAGTGAAATCCAGGTCAAATGTTTCTAGAACTAGTGGTGGACCTGTATCAAGTAGCGAAACCAGAGGTGGAGAGGAAAGTGCAAAGAGGAGAAAGTTATCTTCAGCTAAACAAGGGCAAGAAAGCTCAACATCTGGGGATGAAAATCTTTCAGCACCACCATGTCTTGTAACTCTCAATTCTGGCGTGAGGATCACTGCAGTAGCTGCTGGTGGACGTCATACACTGGCCTTGTCTGGTATTCTACTTCACTTTGATTCAGGGATTTGTAGACAGATTGTCTGACCTTCATTGAGAAGATCTTATATGAAGGCATGCTTATGTGTTCTCTTTCCCCAAAGTTGCAGATGTAGGCCAAGTTTGGGGTTGGGGCTATGGAGGGGAAGGACAGCTTGGCTTGGGTTCGCGTATCCGCTTGGTGTCTTCTCCTCATCCTGTCCCTTGCATTGGATTGGGTGTTTATGGAAGAGATCGTTCAGCAGCTATTAAAAGGAACAGCAGTTCTGATGAGCAGGTTTTCATGGGCATTGGAAACTATGTCAAGGCTATTGCTTGTGGAGGACGTCACAGCGCTGTAATTACTGGTTAGTATCTTATTGGTTGGCTCCTATGTTTGATCGCATTGCTTTTATAATTTAAAATCCTCTTTTGAAATGTGGTGAAAATTTTTTTATGCAGTATTCTGGAGTGAGAAATAGCTGAAAAACTTCTAATTCTTATTTAATCAACTCTGTGAGATAAGCTTAATTTGGGCCTACTTGACATGCTTATGAAAATAGACTTGTAACTTACAAGCTCCAAAATTTTAGTTTTGTGAAGGTACCAAATTTGCTTGGTTTATAAAATAAGCACTTCTTGGAGGAACAAAAAAAAAAGCTCATCCTAATGCTTTTCGTAAGTGTTTCTGCCAACCATGTTATTTACTTCTCTCCAAAAGTGCACCAAGTTACTGGCTTATAAGAAAAGAAAAGCCAAATTTCTTCATAAAAAGCACCTCTTGGATAAATCATCACTAAGACCTATATTTTAAAAGCACATCCATCTAAGAAAGCCCTTAATTTTCTTGGTTGTAGAGCCTTGCTAAGCCGATGTTGCTGAAAACTCTATACTTCATGCACCTGAAGGATATTAAGAGATTGATCCTGTATTTAACAGCTGCTTTCTTTATTATAACATCACCAAACCTACCATGCACTGGTCATGATGCTCAATACAGTGAGTGACAAACAACATTTCCATTTGGAATGTAAACTATATGATGTAAGGCAACTATATGCCAAAGATTTTCAGAACTGGTGCTCATAGAGGACCAACAGAAACGCAATTGAAATTATACGTATATCAAAATCAGAAGAGACTAGACCATTAAGTGTTTTGAACCTGTTATTGCTTGAAATGGAATTGTATCTTAGGATTACTAGGTATCACAAGCAAGAAGGATTTGAAAGGATCATTTTGACCATCAGTTAGTCCCTAATGGGAGTTCACATAATCTCTAGGATAAAAGGGTTCACATAGCCTTCATTCATGTTATAGTGTTTTTGATGCTTGATGGCTTCCAATGCTGTTCTAGTTATTGTTTTATTTACTTTCAGATACCGGAGCACTACTGACTTTCGGCTGGGGACTTTATGGTCAGGTGAGTTTCCTCTTTCTCCCTTCTGTGACCATGCATTTGGAGAGCATGACCAACAGTCATGATGCTTTAGTGGTGCCTGCATGACTTTGATTTAACTACTAGCAGAATTGAATGACATATTTCCCTTCAAAAAATTGTTATTTTGTTTAGGCCATTTATGATTATTAATTGCCTCTACTGTATGAGTTGATGTCATGATTTCGTCTTATTTCACCATTGATTTGTTAGTTGTTAGTTAGCAAAGCTGATGTTCTTTCTTAATATGCAAAATGCTACTTGCTTACTTTCTTTCATGTTGAAGGTAGGTTTTCTTCAAGCAACTTAAATTCTGATAATGCCTGTGAGATGCTTTTTTATCTTCTTAGGTGGCAATTATATGATACTCTATTAGGAATATGTAGAAATCTCAATAGACCATGTTCAGCATACATATTTTATCACCATCCAATTTGCATTTTGGTCAAGGAGAAATTAAATTACAAGAACTGTCGTCATTTTCTGAAGTTCATTTTAAATGCCCTTGTCGATTTCAATTCCCCACTCTTCTGAGTTGGGCCTATGACATCCATGACTAAGTTGTTGATTATGGCATACTTGTTCAAACAAACATCATTTTGATGGTTCTATCCTCTCCTCATTTCAAATTTCTTAAGGCAAATTGCAATTACAAACTAGCTTATGCTTTTTTGTTGATTAAAGACCTGCATTTTGTCTAGAATTAATGATTAGAAAACTCTGCTGTGTGTTTTTAATTATTATTTTACATTAGTCAATGAGTCAAAGCCTATGACATTCCCTCTTGCTTCCATTAATTCCATGAATTGTCATTGTGCAAATTATTTGATTCTGAACCCTTCCTATTCAACCCACTTGTATTTCTGATTCTCACTACCTGTGTAGTGTCAACATTGGTGTGCACACTCACATTTTTCATGCTTCTTTCCTTGAATCTCTTTTTGTTTGCTCACTCTAGTTTCTTAGCGAGAGTTCATATGGAATAAAAAATTTCTTGTTATGAATTTCTTCCATTACTTGTGAACAAAAAGGAGTGTTATTCTTTGCTTGTAATCCTTGAACTTGCCATACATTGCATATGTCCTTCCGAATTGGCTTGAAATCTTCCAGAATATTAACAGCTCTCCAGGATTAACATGTAGGAATTGTAGAAAAGATGGAGATAAAGCACAATATAATGTTCAAGCTGAGGTTTCTCTATAACATGGGATATCACCTCCCATTCTACTCTTTTTTGTAATTTTATATATTACTTCTCCGAAAATCAACTCACTATGCTTCTATGTTTTTCTTCATCTTCTCCCTGACCTTTGTTGGTCTAGTGTGGGCAAGGAAGCGTAGATGATGAGCTGAGTCCGAAGTGTGTCACCGCTCTTCTCGGCATCAAAATCAAAGGGGTTGCCACTGGCCTTTGGCACACACTTTGCATCTCTGCCGACGGTGATGTATATGCCTTTGGCGGAAACCAGTTCGGGCAGCTAGGAACCGGCACTGATCAAGCTGAGGTTTACAATAATGGTCTCATTAATACTGTTCTCCGCATCAACATGTTTCAATAACTGATTTTATTTTGCATGCAGACTTTGCCGAAACTCCTGGACGCGTCATGTTTGGAGAACAAGAATGCAAAGATAGTCTCTTGCGGCGCACGTCACAGTGCCATTACCACAGGTATGCTCATGCGCATATGTTGTGACTACAACATCAAAACTGTGAAAATTCTATTCTAGACGAAGATACTAATCGGCTATTTTCATCTCCGGAATCAAAATCAGAGGAGGGAGATGTGTTCTGCTGGGGTTGGAACAAGTATGGCCAGGTAAGATCTTCCGGCATTTTCTATTCAGTTGTGATGTATACAAAAACAGACTTGAATGTGAGAGTATTTGCTTACATACACAGCTCGGCCTCGGTGATGCTATCGATCGAAGCTTACCAATCCAGGTACAAATAGACAACTACTTCCCTACTAATATCTCTTGTGGCTGGTGGCATACGTTGTTGCTCGCCGAAGCTCCGACCTGAAGCTCTTAAACCCTCACACAGTTTTGTTAGTAGGATTGATAGCATACTATGTATGTATACATCATGCACACGCCTGAATTCATTTTTTTATGAAATCTAAATCTGTTGCATTGTGTACTTTCAACTTATGCTGTGATCTTTTATTCTACCAGCTATGTCTATACTTATATGTACATATATACATAAATTTATTTGTGTGGGAACTTGATATGCTTGGACAATTGTTTGCATGCTTTAAAAACAGTTAGAGCAAGCTTATCTTAAACTTGATACAGTGGATGGTAACAATACATGACAAGAAATCAAATCACAACCCCAAATAAAGGTTTTGTTTATAACATAAGTTACATAATAAGAAATATAACCAACAAAGTCAAGAGCACACATTATTCTACAACACTTGCAAAGCTTTCACATTCATATAATGGGAGTTTCGGAAGGAACGTTCCGCTGCAATAGTCTCATTAACGGCAAAAGAATATCCAGTCGGTGGAAACCTCTTGAGGTCTGTTTTTTTATTTAAAAAAAAAAAGGAGAAAAAAAAAGTTTCAGTTTCTATGCAAGAATCAAATGAGAAATGAAAAAGGTTACTTTTCTCATATAACCATTTGTCTTATGCATTTATTACAATTTAACTATAATTAAATAAAAAATCTCAATATTATCTATTTCTATCCTAAATAACTTCCATCATACAACTGATTGAGGATGCGCCAAATGAAGAAAATAACCTCCCTATATAAAGATATTTTGATCATTTGCAATGAAACAAAAAATAACAATAATAGAGAGATTCTTTATTAAATATTGATAAAATAAATATTATATTACCATAAGAACATAAGATGGAGGGTTAACCTAAATGAAAAATCATGAGATTCACTTAATTGTCTCTGTGTTTCACTTACCTCAACAATGAAGTGTGCCCAAAGCTCCTCCGACTTGTTTTTCATAACTCCTTTCAGGATGGTCAGCCGCATGCTTCTAATGACTTGGGCAATCTCTAGAAATAGACCATATTCACTGCATAGCATCTGAATATATATATATATATATACACACACACACAATAATGTTTAGCTTTACCAAAAACATGGTTTATTTCATAAAAGAAGAAGATTGATGTACATGACCAAAAAGTAATATGTCAAGTTACCTCCACAAGTATATGGCCTGGCTGGTCTAGGTTTTCAATGATCAATGGGAACTGTTTGGATGTCCTTCCCAATTGGCATGCCAAGCTGACTTGGTCCTGGTGAGTTTGAGCTGTAGACAAACATGAATCCGCGTCTTTAACCTGTGCCTGTGTTTTTATTACCACAAAGTTCACATTATTAATAATTACATGAGGTTTTCACGAGGTTATAAGAATTATGCATGGGTACATCACTGCTTTGTAGAAACAAGTAAATCGGTAGAATGATTGATAGAGGTGGCAATTATGAATCTATGATATCATATGTGAAGCAGGGATGATGAAACTGGTCATCTGTAGCAAAATACCAAATATTCCCGATAGAGCGAATCCGCAAGAACCTAATATGGTATGACTTGTCTTCTTGTCATTCAGGGAATGGGGATTTCGCTAAGCTAACGGTGAAGAAACAAACATTTCTACAAGTCTAATATTATCTCAAGTAGCTTTTACTATAAAAAGAATTCTGGATATTGTGCACATATCATGGATGCTACAGTACCTTTGAATATGAGCAGTGCTGCAATTTTTCAGTTTGGCTGGAGAGATTTTTAAGGAAGAGCATGTGCTTCACAGTCCGATCCAACAATGCATCAATGCTGCACTATATTGCACAAGAAACAGAAATTAGGACATATTCCAAAGCCTGATGTCATATCTTTATAGATAGATAGATAGATAGATATTAAGTTCCATCACGGTGATTCTACAATGTGCCATTGACTGAAAATGTGATTATTTTTATCGAATGATCCATAATCATTGATAAAGGTCAGAGGCTATGGATAATTGAAACTTTAACTGATTGTACTACAGAAAGGAATGCAAAAGTAGCAAAGAGAATTTACTTTAGATCCATTTGGGATAAGCTCTCGCAGCTCCTTAACTCGATCCTGGATTAACTGTCTGTCTCGTGGTCTTGGCTTATGTAAATCATTGTTTTTGCCTCTTCTTTTGGCTATAGGATGCAATTTTGCCGTCCCTTTTTTCTGGTGCCCATCATTGCTAAAAATATTACTGTCATTCGATGAATATTGCCTGGGAGAATCCATCAAACCATCAAAGGGGCCATCTGCACCATTTACATGTGCAAGCATCTGTGAAATGTCAAATCTCAAAGGATCAATTTCTGCTTTGCACTGAGTTAGACAGGAATCTGAAAGCTTCTCTGATGAGCTGCTATATGATTTTGTACATCTTGATGCCTCTGATGAACCATCATCTGAACCACAACGTGCATGGCTCATTACAGCATCTAACAGAAGTCCTGTGTCATTGCCGTTGGCCAACCATGCCTTAGATTCCTCACTAATGGTTTCATATTTAGCAGGTGTGCAATTCGATAGAGCAGACTTTGATGATGAAATATTCCAGGTATGGTCAGCATGCTGCTCTAGGGAACCCGACCCAAGTGCTTTGTGCAGCTCACAGTAAGTTGGGAAGCTCAAGAGTTGGTCATCTATCATAGTACCAGCTTCAAAGTTCTTCCATAATGTTTCATCATACATATTTTCAGCAAAAGAAATATCATGGACATCATGCGAAAGATAACTGTTATCAGGTAAGTTCATACTGATTTGTGTGATTTCTTCCTCACATAGATGATGATCAAAAAAAGCATTGTTAGGGTCACCCACTAATTCACCGTAGATTAGCTTCCATATACTTTCCTCCTCACAAGGTTTTTCATTCATTTCCATTACCTGGGCTGTTACAATTTGATGTGGAAAATCATCCTCAGGAGCAAACAGAGGATAAGGATGATGATCACTAGAAATCATCTCATCCCCATTCTTTTGGCAATTATCAATAGCCATGAAATCCCTCCCCCAGGACTGCTGAGATTGTATAGGATTGGGCAAGCTGCCAATTAAAGAAGAAGATGATAACAGGTTCTCAACCAAACATTCCTTCACTGATGACAAAGGATTAACATGACCCAATCTCAGGGTCATGTCACTGCAAGCCCCTGCATTATGTTGAAATATACTGAAGGAATCCTTTATATAAGCCACCACATTCACATCTTCCTCGACCTGATGCGTGACAGTGAACAAGATAAGAGAACTAAGCAACAATCAGAAAGTAAATGAGCTAATACCTTCAAACAAAGAAGAAAGGAAGAAAGAATTCATGATAAAAGAAAGATATGTCAAGAAACCAGCATTCATGCAGAGAAGAGATCTGAAAGTCAAAGCATGGAATATTACTATACCATACTGAATATCCTACCTCAAAAGAACATTATAAATAAAGAGTCCAACAACAAAAATGAACACATAAAATTCATTCAGTTACTAGAGTTCAGACCCACCATATCTAATGAACCAAGCTGCACAACCCCAAGCGGAATAACTGGTACAAGCAGAACAGTCTGCAAAATATGAAATGGTGTTAGTATATTTATTAAAGATAAAAATTGTCTCCAACAGATGGTTTCACAGGATAAAACTTCTCATCTTAGATGTCATAAATTGCCAATTCCCATATTGACATGTTCATGTACCTT
Organism: Dioscorea alata; assembly: GCA_020875875.1. NCBI lineage: Eukaryota > Viridiplantae > Streptophyta > Magnoliopsida > Dioscoreales > Dioscoreaceae > Dioscorea > Dioscorea alata. The sequence goes on from CM037019.1 coordinate 19,975,258, forward strand.
GATACCTGCCGCAAATTGAAGCTGCCATTCTGGAGGGCACTGCAAGTGATGCCAAGCACAGAAAGGTTTATTTAAAATGTAAACACAATAATAATCAAGCTAACGTATGCAACTTTCAGAAGTAGTTAGCTCACATCTGACAGCATCTCCGAGTTGAGCTCAGAAACAGTAATCCAAACATGGTTGTCTGCTGATTGCCTTTTATGAAGAACCCTGCCAGATAAGTGAACGTCAAGTTCATTCAAACGAAGGCACAAGTTATCTAGCTAAACAAATCTTATGTAGGCAACTGCAGCAGAGTATACTGTCATCAATGTATCTGATTATTATGTGTGTTCCAGTAGGTGTGACATGAATTAGAATGCCATTTTGACAATAAGAATATTCAAATGTAACAAAGCTGGACTAATATTGCTGATAACATAAATGGCTCTCTTTTTCAAGGATCAAGGGACATGAATTGGTAATATATGGTTGTAAAGCTTGAAATATAATTACAGCAACAACGACAAGCATGATAGATATGGTCAAGTACAAAAAATCAGCAGGAAACCTGACTAAATAGAAAGAGAAACCGTAGGAATTAAACAAATATTTCACTCATTAGGAGAGAAGTCATACCCTTCTCCAATTGCATATGAATCATGTGATATGCCTGCCATTGCAATATGAGTAGGGCATGGTATAAGTTTTCCGCTTGCGATGTCCATTTTACAGCAAAAATAAGTGGTCCCATATTTACCACTCAGGACCCCATGATCTAAAGCATTTCTAACATAAGCAACTGATTTTCCGTTGTCAATATAGCCATCTTCCCAGGTAAGCCTGAAAAGACAACCAAGCAGAAGACTGTAATTTTAGGTTTCTTCATACTTCTTGCAGATACAGTTGATATATTACAACAATCATTTGAAATTATTCAAACCTCTTTAAAGTAAACAATGGTCAATACTTGAAGAACACAGTGAAAATTTTGTTTTAGGCACAAAATCATCAACCAAATTACCACAGATACACCCAACACTAAATTTATTTCAAAAATCTGAAAGAACATACAAAGACTTGGGCCTAGCATGCTCATTGTGTCAAATGATAAATATTTTATTAACACATTTGAAATACTCAAAACAAAGTTAAACCAAGTAAATATTATTGTCTCAAATGATACTTTTCTTTTCTTCTTCTTCTTCTTATTATTATTATTTTTTTTAACAATACCATGTAACCTTACCTAAATATGTGGGAACAACATTCAATCCGAGTAAAACCTATTCTGAAAATCAAAAGCTGCTGGTCTGCTTGATTTCAAACAACTGACACATAAACAAGAAACCTATGTTGTCAGCACACAGGCTTCTTAATGTTTAAATCCCAGCAGCATCAAACAAGTAACTTTAGCCATAGAGGAAAATGATTCAATGAAATTAAAGCAAGCTAGATGCATGTGAGATTATAAAATAAGCATTCTCAGAAGTGTACATTGGTCCCCAGTTGGTGCCACCAACTTTTGTTTTAGCTAATAAAGAAAAAAAATAAGTGATCAAGATTAGCCAGAAAATAATGTATATTCGTAAGTAAAAGCACAAAGTGGTTTAGCTTAGGGGATGAAACAGATGGAACTTACAAGTCACTATGGTTCTTCAGCTTCCAAAATACTGCATATATCCATGGTTTGTCATGACACAAGGCCCTTAACTTTTGCCTAACTGCAGTAGTAGCCACCATTCTCTTATCTTGAACAATACCTTCTGGGAACAACTTCAACTACAACAAGCTAAACCCCACAAACACGGATCTCTAACTTCCTCTGTAAGAGCTACGTCCTGCTTGCTCCTGTCGTAGACCAGCTCTGCATTTTATCGGTGGACCAGTTGAACCAAGAAGCAAAAAGCCCATCACTTTCCTACGATTCTCCGTGGTTAACCTAGACTAAAACTGATGTCGCAAATCAAGGACTGGAGTTTGCTAGGAAAGCAGCAGCTTAGAAAACACAGGACGCCCTGAACGACATAGCTATGAAACCTTTGATTTACTTTTACCAAAAAACCAACCAAATTCAGGTCCTATCCCAGAAGCTTTCACCAGATATACATATATAAATCTAGTCTGACCTTGATCTCCAATTTTTCTTTTCCAGTGAAACCACAACCACTCAATCAATAACTAATCATTTTCTTTTCCAAAATATAGTCGCTTCAAATGGGACTAATCTCCCCAAATTTTTCAAGTGGCAACATTCCTGCTACTAGGGTTTGCCTAATGAAAATCAACAAGTGATCACTCCCAATAGCTCAAAGATACCTGCAATCAGTTCCAAGCCAAAAAAAAAAAAAAAAAAATCAAGAACCTGTTGTCCGCAATAATTAAAGTGCTGAAAGTAGGTTATCATCACGACTAAACGACCAATACACAGAAAAAGAAAATTGCAAAATCTACGCTTACCCCCACACTTTCTGATCTAAAGCCTTTCTCTTGACACTGATTTCCTGATCAGCTGCTATTTATCTCTCGTGAGATCAGCCAAATCAAGCCACAAAACGAAGATGCGATCTTTGCTGGAGGAGTTATTTAACCGACGACCTTCTAAAATACAGAAAAATAAAAAAATAGCCTTGCTTATTGCCCTTTGCTTGTCAAATGAAATCTTTCATTCTGCACCTTGGTATTTTGAGAAATCATATGTGACTCGGTCCACAATTCTTGACTTTTCATTAAGAACCCTGGCTTACTTTTCAGGCCACTGAGAAGTGGACAACAAGGCAACAACCACTCCCTGGATTGTTTCGCATTCTCCCTTTAACCTCTCTGCAACTTGCCAGTAGTTTTTAAGAATTTGGATAATAATCATTGAATGGCTTTCAAGTCCGTGATGGAGACTGGTTAATATTTAAATGGCTGGAATCACGCTAATAATAGTGAGAAGTAATACAATCTCAGGGCTCCTGTGGAGAGAGCTGAGATCCCATATCAATTTTGCAGGCAAATGATTAGCTTTTTCTTTGAAAACTAGGGGGAGGTGAATTCATGGCCAGAGTCAGAGACACAGTTATGCGTTCAAGTATAATGAGAAGATTTTCTTTTCCCTGAATAGCTGGTTCTGTCGGCCACTCTACTAGTGAAAGGTTTGAACTCTTGAAAGGCCATCTAAGAAAAAGAGAAATTACATATAATTAAAATCAATACATCATAATCAATTCAATAGATATATATGCTGAAATTATGTCTGCAGCAATGCCACAACCAATGATTTTAGATGAATTCCTGAATTGACAAGCCAAAACAAAACGGATGATGACAATGTTTGAGAGAGACAAGTTGCTACTACAATTCACAAAATAGATGTCAATATATGTTTATTAAAATATTTATATATGTCAATATATGGACAAGTAAACGGGGTTGAATTTGGACTTTAAATTTTTAAATAAACAAAGAACGGATCTATCTAAAAATTTTAGGTTTGAGCTCTTAACCAAACTTGAGCTCAGACCTGCTTAGCAGTTAGCAGTTGGGAAGCTCCTGATCACTTGGCATTGACCCTGAAACTGTATCAACAACGCCGCACAATGATCACCGTCATACAATTGTCAATGCTTCCTCTTTATTTTGGAAGGGTAGCAACCAAATTTTGGCTATCAGAATTGGTGACTGGGTGGGATGATCGGTTCCCTCACTTAATATCAACGTTCAATGGTTTTTTCTATAATAATAAGTTTACAAAATCCATTTGTCACCTAATCTTTTTTTATTAAGATAATATGAGGTGAATCACATCAACTCTTCACCTTTGCTAACATTAAGTGATCTAGTTCATTGAATATTGGTAGTGGTAGTCATTTTCAATTGAAATATAGTTTCATACATCCCAGTCATGCCATCACTAGTTTTATTCAGAAAAATAAGCACTGCAATTAAATAGAACCGTCCATTTGTACTAATCAAGAAAATCAACTATGGGACGTCACAATTTGATTAGAAGGGCTAACATTCACTTCGTGCTGGCGCTTGAGTTTAATCAAAATTGCCAGTAGTTAAATCATGCAGTCGTCCACCAAAAATGTCAGACACAATAAAAAAAAAAAAAATTGAAGTGGAGGAGGATGGTTTGCTCGATGGAGGCCCTACCACCAAGAATTGAATACTAGCATATGAGGAATCCCATTTGCCGGAACACCAGAAAGTTTAAGTGAGCTAATATAAAATTTGATAGCCAACGATAGTTGTTTGTCTTATGGTTTTTTTTTTATTATTTATTACCAACTACTAGTTTAATTTAATGTGTACATTTAAATTAGTCTATAATAAAAACCTATAACCTGTCTTTTTTTTTTCCTTAATTTGCAGAAAAACCATATTTTATTCAAGTATATGAGTCTTGGTATTCATGTCAAAAGCAAGTGTGTCAAGTAACGACCACAAATTGCAGTAAAAAAAAATCACATAATAAGTTGAGTAACTTCACCTTTATCTCACGTATGACTGCTCAACATCCAGCCCAGCTGCTAGTCCTGCTAACAACCCTTAGTTCAATCATTGAAGTGATGAACGCTGGGGTCTTTGAGTTTGATGGCCCACTAATTGGTTCCCAATTCTCCAAAGCTTGAAGTTTAAAAGTTCCTTTACCCAAAAAAAAGACAAGTTGTGAGGAGGCAACATAACAACATGTAGTAAATAACTAAATATCATATCAACAAAGAGAGTTCACATTTATTTGTTAAGAAACATAATAAGATAAGAAATGCTACAACGAAGTACCTAGCTCACAAGACAGCTTCAGAGTTGGTAGTTCAACATTTTGTAGCATAGAAGATCAGAAGTTTCTTTACAGGGTATAAGGTAAACATAATTTATAAGGACAAAAGAAACGTAGTAATCACTCGTCAATAGAGAGTCTAATTTATAATTAAGGGACCTATGAAGTTCCTGAAACACATACAGTTAGCTTCACTGCCTTCCAATCAAAGGTGCTCCACTTACAATTCTGAAAAGAACACACACTATCAGGTTTAAAATAGCTGTAAACAAGCATGCATAAAAAGTGCTAACAGCACATTACATTAATAAGGAGCACTAGTCATTTCCTCATGCATAAATGGAGATATTGAATAGAATAAATATTAAGGGAGAAAGATTTATCTCAGAAGATAAGTGGACAAACCACTAGATTGTTAAAAATTAACAATACTTCACTCTCAGAATGAGACAGAAGTACATTAAAAGCAAGCAACTAAATATTACAAGTGGCCAAAAGAAAAGGTACAACATTACATTTGGATGCACCTTTTCCACTTCCACCAATCCACAAAAACTTAAAAAAATAAGAATAATTATCTCCACTGAATCTAGGCACTTCTTTTGTGATCCTACCTCACAGAATGTGCTCATTTCAGTGACTCAGTCCTCATCTGAAGACATGACACTAGATAAGAAACACATGTGCCTAAAGTTCTCATCTCAAAGATGCTACTCATCTGGAAACATCAGAACACGCCAATCTCAACATCCATTTCCCCCGGCTATTGTTTGAATATCATCACCAACTGTGTTGCCCACCAATTTCATATACATAGAGTAGAGGTTTGCACACACTGAATAACTATGCTTGTTATAAGTTAGTCATCTTTGTGAACATAATCCATTTGGCAAAACATCTACTACACATCAAGAAGCATTGAAAAAATCAAGATTCACAGAAATATTGCATATAAAACCCAAAACCATGAATCTTGGACTATATTCATCATATGTCTCTGCTACAATGCTTGGATGGATTCATCACGAGAACAACAACAATAGTGATAACAATGTGAAGGAACTAAGTACCTGACTGCAATGGCTGATCATCTGCTGGTAATTTGCAGACGATGACGCTGGATCTTGGTGGCGATGAACTCCATCAGCCCTCCATGAATCCCAGTATCAACTGACTGATTCGCGAGCAAAGATCATCGATCCCAACCTCACAATGATTGGCAGAGAATGCGAACCCATGGAATCCAGAGCACCACTGATCGATTTCGGGAGAGATATAGAGCTGAATCGGGGATCAATTGGGGGAGAAATGGTGCTTGGAGATGGAGAATTCAAGGGGATCCATCTCCCGCCACTGCCCTAATTTTGATTTTTAATATCTAAGCGGGCAATGCTAATTAATTATTTATTAATTTATTTATTGGATAAAATGTGAATAAACCACATTTTATTGAAAAAAAAAAACAATACGGAAAAGACCAGAAACTAATGCATACCAAAAAAAATAAAATAAGAATAAGAATAAGATAAGAAATTTAAAAACTAGGTATCCACTGGGGTGGAAGGGAAAAAAATACTAGAAAAACAGGAGAATAAAAGTGGACTTTATCAAGTTACTGAGTTAAAAATTCACTGTGAAGTACGCAGACCCCTAAGAACAGAGAGCAAAAGTCACACAAAGTCAAAGCTTTCTTAATCGTGAAGAAAGAATCCTCGATTAAATCGTGAGGAAAGAATCCTCGATTACGGTCTTACGGGAGTCTTATATTATATTTATCTAAATAAATAATATTTGATCAATTTTACATAGAATATAGAGACGTTACCTAGGAGAAAATGAGGCTATTTATTTAGTGTACCTAGTAAAAATATAAAAAAAAACTTATTTATACCCATAAAAATTTATTTCTATTTAAATTTATTTGTTTATATACCTTTTTACAAAACAATAATTATAATATTAATATTAATTACAAATTAAGAAGAGAACTGAACTATCATTAAAGTTTTTTGTTTTTTTACAAATGCAACAAGCGCAATGGTTAGCATGTGCGAACAATAAAAAATTAATCATCCAAAGCATACACTCATCTGGGAGCATGATGATTACACTGCAAACTCACTTTCATACCAGAGACCTTTTTATGACATCTTACGCATGGTAGACCTCCCACCGCCTACGCACAGTATAATTTTGCCACTATGTGTTGGATGAGATTTGAGCACCCGATCACCTATATGAAAGTAACTGCCTTATCCATTAGCTAGCCCAATCTTGACTTAAATCCTTCTTTTGCATTCCTCTCTCTCTCTCTCTCTCTCTCTATATATATATATATATATATAAGGTTGCTATAAAATTAAAAGGTATTGACCCCTAGAAGGTTAATTTCAATTGAAGGTATGGAAGCTAGTGGTTTTAATGTTTTTCCACGTTTTTATTTATTCGCACATAGTATCAAATAATAATTGAATGGTAAATTAGGTGGTGTTCCAAATCAAGGTGCCTTCAAATTCCTTGGTCTCACACACGTTTTCATCACACCAAAGTCAATCACACGCGTGCAAATTGCAAAAGAACATATGAATTTGAACACCTATTCCACATCATTTTATCAATCTAAAATTATATATATATATATATATATATATATATATATATATATATATATATATATAATTTGGGATCGAATACACGAATCCTGTTCAAAATTAAAAGACTAAATTAATCAAACTCAGCTACATCATTTCTTAAAATTTTTATAATTTTTTAAAAAAATTTGTTTATGCTATTATTTTTTACGTGAAAAGATTTTTTTTTTTTAATGGGTATATATCCATGTAAACTCCTAAGCAATCGTTTTTATTTTACAAACACAATGTGAGAAATCGACATGCTTAATATTAACATTTTTTTCATATATATATATCAATGCATACATTACTCACAAGTTTATCTTAAAAAAATAAATAAATCACTAATTTATTGAATTAGAAAAAACGAGTACAAACTAAACAGATAAAAAAACAAAACAAAACCTATGAGTATATATATATATATATATATAGTGATTTCCCATATTGTTCTATTGAAATAGGATTAATTGATGTCATGTCTCACTCATAACTCAAATTATATATATGTATATATATTACAAAAACAAAACAAAAGGTGTAGGTTACAAATTAGTCCCTCCATTTAATGTTTAATATGCGGCACGCAAGCAAAGTCTAACTTGCCCTTTCTTATATATATATATATATATATATATATATATATATATATATATATATATATATATATATATATTAATGACACATTAATAAGAAAAAAAATTATTTTTTAATAGCTTTGTTCACATCAATTGCCACAGACCACAGATTGTTTATACATGTATCTATTTTGTAATAGTTTTTATACCAATTAGGGTATTGTTACCACATTAGTGAAAACTGATTTATAAATCTTAATTTTATATTAAAAAAAAGCTAAAATACATCTTCCCATACATTAACTGATAATTTTGCAAGTATTAACTTTTATTAATAACTACTTGATTTATTAATATCAGATTATTTATATAAAATAATTATTTTAAAAAAAATAGATTCAAATTTCAATTCAATTCGTGCAGAGTGAAAGTGTTAATGTGTTGAGATATCAACTTCATATTTATTCATATTTTTGACATCATTTATCTCATTTATAAAAAAAAATACTTTTTTCTTCATAATACAACCTATATTTATAAAAAAATATATAAATATAAGACAAAGCTTATCTTTAGAATTAGTGCAAAATCATTAATAGCAGAAGCTTTGAAAAGTTAAATTTTAGTCAATGAGATATATGCAATGGCTAATGTTGTTTACACCATGCTTAATTTTGAAGGAAGGTTAATTAATTAGTTATTATAATTACATCAAATAACAAGAAGTGGGTGAAGAGCAACAAACACACAAGCACTTAAAATTAATATAAAAAATATATATATAACAAAATATAATCCAATGCATGCAAATGAACATCATCATCTACAAAAGAGTAAAGACCACTTCATTTCCTCTGAAAAGTACATTTCACCAGAAAAAATTATAAACTAATCCAATTAATCAGCAGTTAATTAATTAAATAATAGAGTTTAGTGAGTGGATATAATCATATAATCAGCGGCTTGAAATCTGGCAAAGTTTAGAGAGAAACTCTAACCAACCAAAACACTAAAAAAGAATACAAAATTCACCAAAACATTGAAAAGTATGATTGAGATGAGATTTGGTGTGATGTTTGATTGTTTAGCAGTCATACAAGACCTTCATATTTGAGAGGGTCTTTCCTTGTTTCTTCTCTTAAAGGGCCCAAATACCGGGCCTGTTCTTTTAAGCCCGGTCAAAGTTTTCATTGTGAAATATCTAGATTTGAGCCTTTTTAATTATGAAAATTTAAATTAAATATAAAAACAAAGATATTGAGAAAATGGAAATATATTATTGTTGTTGTTGTTATGTAAAAAATATTTGAGGTATATATTGTCAGCCTTAATTGATTTTTTTTTTCTCTGGTTAAATTTAGTTCAAAAGATTTTTGTTGGGTATTTGGCTTTTAAATTTAAGTGTGATTATAAAAAATAATAATTATATGATTTATGATGTTTTTATTTGTTTTTTAATATGTTGTTTTAAAATAAAATATATAAATTACATTTATTAAAAATGTTAAAAGAATATTTAACGGCAGAGACAAATAGATGCTTCATCAACACAAAAAAAAAATGAGGGAGGAATACAACAATAAAGATAGGGGATACAACACAGACACATAAATCTCACTAGTTATGAAAATGATGATATTATCAATTGAAAAATATAATAAACTCCTGCTAGTGATAATAAGATACAGATTCCCACCATAATGACACTAGCGAATTTTTAAAACTAACACCCACTTAGAGTTTTTAATACAGTGTCACTCAAGATTTTGACAAACTTTATAAAAATATTTTTATTATATTATTATGTAAATTACATCTCTTATATTTTATGAGTGATAAACACTGAGTTTGAAGTAAGATGTGTATACATTATTTTCTAATAAAAACCATGTCTTTCTTATTATAAACAAGACAAACATATATTATCCAGCATTTATCCATTTTAAAAACTTTTTTTTCTTACTCCTGAAAAGAAAAAAAAATCTCAAACTCATATATCCATGGATATAACTAAAATAGGCCCGGCCCGGCCCGGTTATATATATCCCGCCATGACCCTAAAGACTTCGCCCACTATAAATCACCCATTCTCATCCATTCCTCTCCATTCCACCAAACCAAGCATAACAAGCCTTCAACTTCAACATATTCCAAACAAACAAACCCAATTACCCCAAAACAAAGCATCTTTCTTCATGGAAGGTCTCATTCCTTATGTATACAAAGCCATAGTTCAATATAGAAATGGTGATCACCAAGGTCCTCTTGGAGCTTCATGGCTCACAGATTCACCTTCTAACTCCCCTTCTATGGCTTACATGAGGCTCCCGGGAGATTCCGGCCGATATCGATCTCCCGAGATTCAACTCTTATCTTCCTCTTCAATCTCTTCGGCTTCAAACACTTTGTCGTCCCCTCGCCGGAGATCGACTTCCCGGAAACTTGCCTAGATGATCAAAGATCTTTTCTAGGCTTCATTGTTGATGATACTACATCAAGTGTGTTGCAAGTGTAGAGCTATATATGAAGTTTGAATAACTTGTGTATGTATTATTGGTTTTCCTTGTTTTTCTTTCTTTTGGTTTTGGTTTTTATTGAAGGTATGGTTTTGCCAAAGAAGAGCAATACTTGTACCTTCAATTGTTAATGGTTGTTTGTTATGATGTGACTACGTAGAATGAGAGAAGTGTAAATTCATATATATTGATCAAGTGAACATTATTGACAAGTCTTAATTATGAGTATATATTTTGTTTTATTTATTTTTGTTTACTTGTAATTAATTGAAAATATGTATTACCTTCAACAAAACAAATAATAAAAAAATATTTAAGGAATTTAGAATGAAAAAAAATATGTTCATTTGGACTATTATTGGGAGTATGGGGAAATAGAGTAATAGACAAGAAAATGAATGAAAATGATGGCTTAATCAGAAAGCCTATATAATGTATGCACATCTTGTAGATAGCTACTGACTTCCAAAAGAACTTTTTCTAATATATAATAAATATAAATATATATATTAATGAGTATTATATAATTGTTAAAATAAATGATAATTTACACATGAGCATGAGTCATGCTGATTGAACACATATCATGTAAACAAAATTGTTAGATTATAAAATGTTATTTGTTCATAAAAATTAAAAGCATGTATGTTAATCAATTAAGTTGACCATATGGATATGAATAAAAAGAAAGATAAGGTGGCAAGTTAGCTTTGATGTCCGCCACTTCCACAAGTAATCATCTTGAATGACGAACATAGACATGGCTATTGAGCTAGTGACATTGACTTTATGTCCTTCAATCCTTCATTTAATTTTTAAGAATATATATTTAAAAAAAGTTATATTCATCTCAATTTTATATTTTATTTTTCAAAGATTTGAAACAATTACAAGTACAAGTCCCTTATGATGTTTTTTTAATTGTTTTTAGTTTTTTATAAATTTTTTAAAATTTGAGTCATAGCATAAGTATGATTATAATTCTAAATAAACTTGAATTAAAAAAAAATCTTATGATGTGACTCATTTTTTTAAAAAAAATCTATATAAATATTTGTCTTTTTCAAATTGGTTAAAAAATAACTATCTCATTGATGATACTTCATTTATTTATATGGTTTAAAAATAAATAAATGCAATACAGCTGCATGCGTTGACAACAACTTAAAAACATCTCATTCTTCGAGAAAACTATAAAATTATAATTTTATAAAAAAATAACTAAGAAGATTATACCAAAGAACTAGTCAGAGGGAGATATTATATGTAGACATCTTTATAAAATCATATTTATTAAGTGCATTTCTTGTCAAACAATTATTTGTGCATATAATTTATATGATAAAATAAAATGAAATGATATCTGATCATATAAATATTATATTTTTCGGGATATAAATATAATTTTCTTCGCCGAGGAGTGTTTGTGCAAAATTCAATGTATTGTTTGGCATTTCATAACAAAGAGAAAGATCAAGAAATGAACGAGATTGGTTAATTGTTTCCTTTTGGTTTTTTTTTTTTGCGGCATAGTTTTAGTTTTAATTAATTCTATTTATATTTTTAATTGTATTTATTCTAGAAAAATAGATACAAACGTGTATAATGGGGGTCGGTTATGGGTTTTTGAATTGGCTGACCCAAGAGTTTGGACCAGTCTATTTTGATAGGACCGAGCCAAAATTAGCACGTGCTCCCCTTTTAACAAGGTGTTTGATGGGCTTAGCTTGTTTGACACCGTATACAAATAAAATTAATTCTATAAACAAACTAAATGACAAATAAAACAAAATTTAAATTACAAAATAAACATTATTCCGTATCATCAGTTATTAAAAACGAATTTAATTAACTTCATTTGAAACCAAACTCACTAAAGTCACACTTACCGTGACATTTCATTCTGTTTAGTTATCTAAAGTGGAGCTAGAAATAGAAAAGTATAACTTCGAAACCATTGACTCAAGACGTTTTTTTTAATCTTTTATTATTATTATTATTATTATTATTTATGATAAAACATTTTTATTACAAATAAATAAGTTAATTTAAAAAAAAAATCAGCATGTTAAATAATTATACATTAAACCCAACAAATATCATATAACCTTGCCCATTATGAAATGATGAGTGAAAAACTTCCATCTCTTCCAAAATTTTCACTTTTACCAATATGTAAAACCTTATCCATAAGAAGTTGAAATATACCAGAATTCCAAATCAATGTTTGACAGTAAACAGTGGGGGGCTGCATCTTATCAATCAGGGTCACATCTTCTTCTTTCTATCAAAGTTTTATTAATAATTTAATTAAAAAGAAATTAGATATTCAACAATATGTACAAAACAAGATATTATCCATCATCATTGATCTTGACCTTTGCATCTTAGTGTTTGGCACCATCGAAATTTATTCATTATTTAGTTATTTAATCACTTAAAAATAAAAAGTTGTGATTAAAACTATTTAAGATTTTTTTATAAAATAAATAATTAAAACTAAGCCACAACGTATATATTTTTATTAGCAATACGACAAATACAATAACTTATATATTACATATGAAATGAGAATTAGTAGTTCAATTAATTTATTCTCATATGATATAAGATTAAACTGTAAATCCGAACTCACAGAGAACTCATTATTATTTAAAATATTTAAATGTCTTAAATCATATTTTTCACAATTGGGCTAGTACCACTAATCTATCAACCTTTAAGCCCATGGGCTTTTGTACACTTAATTCACATCATTCTAATCTCATTTTCTCATCTTTCTTATCTATTTTTTTTTCTAATTTTAAAAATTAAATTCTTTCAATTAAAAAATAAAATTATAGAGAATAATAAATTAGCAAGTGCGAGACAGCTAATTAATTAATTTAAAAACATGAGATGCCGGATGCGGACATACTTATTTAGCGGCCAATCAATTAATTAATACACACAAATAAATCTTTAAAAAGTAATAAAAATAATAAAAATAATAAAAATAATAAAAATACTAAATACACCATCATCACATCGTTGTACTAGTAACGTCACGGATTTCCAATGGGAACGCAACTTTACTTTGGCCACAAAAGTCAAACACATTGATTAATAGTAAACACATGACCGCACCCACAAGTCAACGCGCAAATTAGTCAAAAAATATATAACAGGATATTAATCAAATCATTCATTTTCTTTTGCAAATATTAGTGTTGCTCCATATTAATCTCCTGTCACTTAAATTATTTACTAATTTATTCTTATAAAATCATTTAAAAAATAATAATATATTTATACAAAATTTTAGTTATTTTAAACTTCAATTTAATAAATATAGATAAATCACTTATTTATTAAATAAAAAGATAAAAAATATGATAAATATAAAATAAATAATAGTGTAGTACAACATGAATAAAACTAAAATATCAAAAAGACAAAAACATTAAAAGGAAAAAAAAAAAGGGTAGATGGACGGGCTAAGACTACGGCTTGCAATCACAAACCGGTCTAAATAAAAGCCTGAATATATAAAATGCCAGAAAAAAATAATGAATTGACCAACAAAGTCACAACTTAAGGATAGTAATCTTGACATTAATGTCTATATATATATTTATATATATATTTATATTTATTTATTTATAAATAATGGATAAACCATAACTTTATTGACATTAATGTCTCTCAATCAATTAAAATTTCTATTAATTATATATATATAATATTTCTATTTTTTTGAAATAAATAAATAAAAACAACAAAAAAAAAAAGTCAACAAAGACACCCAACTACCCACCATTTCCATCCCCATTAAAACCCTCTCCTTTCTCTGAACCTCACCAAGCTTCATCAATGGCGGAACTCCACCATCTCCACCTCCTTCTCCTCCTCCTCTTCCCTCTTCTCTCCCACTCCAAGCTCTGCCCACCATGCGGAAACATCACGGTCCCTTACCCACTGAGCACGGCGACCAATTGCGGCGATCCTTCCTACAAAGTTCGTTGCGACAATTCATCAAACACCTTGTTGTTCGACTCAAAGAATGGCTCCTCCTACACCATCACCTCCATCAACGCCGCATCGCAGCGTCTCATCATCCGCCCGGCGGCGTTCCAGTCTCCGACCACCTGCGCCACCACCGATCTCGCCGATCAAGGCATCCAACTCGATCCCGCTCTCCCCTTCAACGTCACAAGCAGCAACACCATCATGCTCCTCAATTGCACCCAACGTCTCCTTCTCTCCCCTCTCAATTGCTCCTCCACTTCACCGTGCCACACCTTCATTAACTCCAACGCCGAAGCTGCGTCTTGCCGGCGATCTTCGATTTGTTGTACTTTCCGGGCCGGTGGATCATCGACGTCGTACTCCGTTCGCACTAGTGGGACTGGTTGCAGTGCTTATCGGAGCTTTGTGAATCTCGATACTGGATCGACGCCAGTGGCGAATTGGGAGAAGAGTGCCGGAGTGGAGCTCCAGTGGGCGTCGCCGAGGGAGCCGGTGTGCAAATCTCAGTCGGACTGTGAAGCAGGAGTGAACGCGACGTGCAAGGTTGATCCGGCGACCAACGGCGGAGCAACACGTCGCTGCTTTTGCGTCGCCGGCCTTCACTGGGATCCCTTCTCCGGCACTTGCGCCACTGGTGAGATCTCTTTCATCTTTTGTTCACTTTGTTTTTACTTTACTTTGACCAGTGACGTGGTTGACCAAATAAATTTTAATTTTATTTATTTAATTTAAAATAAATATGTTTTTATAGCATGATAAAATAAAAATATTGATTTTTTTTTACTTATTTTTAGAGACCATATAAGTGTTTTTAATTTAATTTATTATTTTTAAATATTATATTATAAAATACCTCAATATATATTAAAATTTTATGTAAAAAAAAATTGAAATAAAAATGAATAAATATAACCCATGCTCATCACCTGTTTGTGAAAATGCTTCGCAGACCCACAGCCAGATTCCGACAACTCCACAAACCACGGCCCATTGATCGCCGGACTAGTCTCCGGATTAGTAGTAGCAATCTTGATTATCATTGCCGGAATCCTTCTCTACCGGCGGCAACAACGAATCCGAGAAGCAAAAGAAAGACTACAAAAGGAAAGAGAAGACATCCTCAACGCCAACAACACCAGTGGCCGCTCCGCCAAGAACTTCACCGGCAAAGAAATCAAGAAAGCAACTTCAAACTTCTCCCGTGACAACCTCCTCGGCACCGGCGGCTTCGGCGAGGTCTTCAAGGGCGTGCTGGAAGACAACACACCAGTGGCCGTGAAATGCGCGAAGCTCGGCAACACAAAGTCCACCGATCAAGTCCTAAACGAAGTGCGAATTCTCTCGCAAGTGAACCACAAGGGACTCGTTCGCTTGCTCGGCTGCTGCGTCGAGCTTGAGCAACCACTCATGGTCTACGAGTTCATACCCAACGGAACACTCTACGAGCATTTGCATGGACTACGCGGAGGTTCTGGTAAGCTCTCATGGAGGCACCGGCTTGTCATTGCTCGGCAAACGGCCGAAGGACTTGCTTACTTGCATTCCTCGGCAGTGCCACCGATATATCACCGTGATGTGAAGTCAAGCAATATACTCTTGGACGAGAAAATGAATGCAAAGGTTTCGGATTTTGGGCTGTCACGTTTGGCCGAGACAGACGTGAGCCATGTATCAACGTGTGCGCAAGGGACGTTGGGGTATTTAGACCCGGAGTATTATAGGAACTATCAGTTGACTGATAAGAGTGATGTATATAGTTATGGAGTGGTGTTGTTGGAGTTGTTGACTAGTCAGAAGGCTATAGATTTTTGTAGAGGAGCAGAGGATGTGAACTTGGCTGTTTATGTGGGGAGAATGGTGGAGGAGGAGAGGTTGATGGAGGTGGTGGAGGAGGGGTTGAAGAATGGGGCTAGTCAAGTGGAGTTGGATACTATGAAGGCTTTGGGGTTCTTGGCTATGGGGTGTTTGGAAGAGAAGAGGCAGAATAGGCCTTCTATGAAGGAGGTCGCTGAGGAGATTGAGTATATTATGAACATTGAGGCTGGTGCTGGTGCTGGTTCTGGTGTGTAAGTCTGGTGTTTTTTGTTTTTGGGTTTATGAGTTTGTGTTAATGTGTTGATATATATATATATATATATATATATATATATATATATATATATATGTTTAGTGGTTGTTTTAATATATGGAATGTTTTGGGGGATAATTTTTATGTTTTGTTATGTCAGGGTGTTTTTCTGATTGTAATTTTGCAGTAGGATTTTAATGAATACAACTGTTTTATTATCATGTTTGGTTGTGTACAGGTTGAAGGTTTTTCTATATATATATATGTATTGATCTTATCCTCTAAAAATTTTCCCATTCAAACTTTTTTTTAAGGAGTATTTGCCAATTTCTTATTGGTTGGGTAAATTTTTTTTTCTATTTTTTTTACATATATACACTAAGCAAATTTTATTATTTGTTTACATGCCATCAAATTTTTAAAATTGGTTTATAGTAATTAATAGTCATTATTTTTTGAACTTAGTACTATATAATATTAATAATAAATATTAAGATTGTATAAATGAGTAATTATTCTATAATATTTTGTTAATATGTTACATAGTTATATATTATTAAGAGTATATACATCTGGTTTACTAACTACAAGTAACAAAATAAGGGTTCTAATATGACGAGGTTGAAAAATATTATGCAAAAATGTTTTATAATACAACTGGATTGAACTAATTAGTCAGTAAGATATTGAAAAATTATAGTAGAAGACTAAATTTTATAAGGTATCTGTAATATAAATATATAAACACCTGGAGGAAAAAAAATCCATAATTTTAGAAATATTATATTATTTATTATGTTGAAAACTCAACATTTTATAAGAGAAACAAAATCAATACCATCTAGTTGTTGCGTTGATTAAATAAAGCATAATTAATTTTTATCTTTGAAAATAAATAATAATTATTTTTTATAAAAATGATTTTTAAATTTCAATTAAATTTCATATGTTTTGTGTTCTGAAGTTTAACTTTACATTACATGTGATTATGAGAATGCTTGAGGCAAATAATTTTTTTCGGTGAAAATATAAGGTAAATAATTCAAACAAACAATGTTCTTTACACTAATTTTTAACATTTTAACTTTTTATTAAAATACAATTTTTAGTTTTAAAATTAAAGTTATCTTCAGTTTTTACCTTAAACCTAATTATTTCTTATACTGTAATCTAAAATCTCTATTAGATTTGTTGGTTTTTAGCTTTACAAGTGCAAAGGCAACAATTATCTTAAGAATTTTTTTAAGGTCAAAGTTTCAAAAGTACTTGGGTTTAAATTCAAAGAATTTTTTTAAGTTAAAAGTGGATAAATAATACAACATAAACAAACAACAACAGTAAAAAAAAATAAAAACAAATAATAGAAATCATATAAACCAGACGAATAACAAAAACCAATAGAGTAGATAGACAACAGAAACCAAAAGGCCAAACGGATAACAGACATCATAAAACAAAAGATCAAGTGAATAACAGAAATAAAAAATACCAGACAGATAACAAAAACAAAAAAAAAATAGATGGACAATAGAAATAAAAGACCAAGTGGACAACTAAAAATAAAAGACTAGGGAGACACGCACTCTGACAACAAGATAGACAATAGAAAACCAAAGACGAGGGAGACGAAACAGTTGAGTAATCTATTGTATGTATATTCAAAGTCAAAGGTTCAAGTGACAGCTTTTATTCAAAATTAAATGGTATGGAAGTTGGGTAGAATGCCTACCTTGCTTCAAAGAAATAAATTAGTTTGGTTGCTTAGCATTAGCCAGAGTATTTAGTTAGTCTATAGTTTGGTCTGTTTTTAAATTTTAACAATTTAAATTTTTATTTATTTTAAAATATAATATTATCATCCCTATATTATATCTTTTCTGTTCATTTTATTCTATATACTTTTAAAATGTTTAATAAAATTCATAATTCTTTTACCCAATTTATTATTATTTTTATTTTTAAAACAACAAAATATTAATGTCGCAATACTTAATAAGCTTTATAAGCTATATCATCCCCGCTTGTTCTACAACTCACATAATTTGAAAAAAAAATATAATAATAATAATAATAATAATAATAATAATTTGTTTTGAGCTTATATTCATCAATAATAATTTGTTTTGAGCTTATATTCATCAATCATTGTAACTATTTTAAAATAAATACACTAAAATGAATCAAAAAGATTGAATTTAAGCCACCTATTATTAGACAATGTTTATTTTTTAAACATAGGTATGCATAATTTTTTTAATAGGATAGATAAATCATAAATTTATTAAATACCAGACAAACTAAATACATATATAGAAATACAACAGATGAGTGGAAGTGATAGACCTACAACCATGTGTAGTCTCAACTTCAAGAGATGTCATATATAAACATTATTAAATGCAAATAATAGAATAACATAAGTAACTCTCAATGCAAATTAAAGTATTAAAAATAAATAAATTACACACAAACAAGGCCTAAATGCTATGATGGAAAGAAACATTAAATTTTATAGGAATTACTATTATTCCTATGAAAATTAGTGGTATTCAAACATGCCCTAAATGTTATGATGAGAAGGAACATGAAAAGGAAAATACCATTGATTAGAGACATTAAACACTATTAAATGGATGAAGATCCTACAAGCGTTGCGGCCATGGGTCTGGTTGGTACACACTTAGTTACACCCTTTATCCATTCAAAACTATTAATCATTTTCTTTAAATTATAAATGATTATTTAATATCATGATCTTCAAGCGTTTCAGGATAAATTGTTTATTTTTTTAATGCAAGTCACACAAAATCACAGTATTGTGGATGAAAATTTAAGATAATTTGGTTAAATTAACAGTTCAATACAAAAATTATTTCTTTGAAAATAAAATATTATTTTTTATAAAAATGATTTAAAAATGATTTTTAAATATTATATTAAATTCCATAAGTTTTATGTTCAGAAGTTTAATGTTACATTACATGTGATTGTGAGAATGTTTAAGGCAAATAACTTTTTTTTTTATGAAAATACAAGGTAAATAATTCAAACAAACAATGTTCTTTAAAGTAGTTTTTAACATTATAACTTTTTATTAAAAATACAATTTTTAGTTTTAAAATTAAAGTTATCTTCCCTAAACCTAATTATTTCTTATATTGTAAGCCAAAATCTCTATTAGATTTATGGTTTTTTAGCTTTACAAGTACAAAGCCAATAATTATCTAAGAGTTTTTTTTAAGGTCAAGGTTTCAAGAAAAGTACTTGGGTTTAAATTTAAAGTTTTTTTATAAGTTAAAAGTGGATAAATAATACAACAGAAACAAACGACATCAGTAAAAAAAACAAAAATAAAACAACAAAAATCACAAAAACCAGACGAATAACAGAAACCAAAAGAGTAGACGACAACAGAAACCAAAAAGCTAAACAAATAACAGACAACATAAAACAAAAGATCATGCGAATAACAGAAATTAAAAAAATCAGACAGACAACCGAAACAAAAAAAATGTATACAGATAACAAAAACCAAAAAAACAAATGAACAATTAAAAACAAAAGACCAGAGAGACATGTATTCTGACAATAAGATAGATAATAAAAAACTAAAAGCCAGAGAGGCAAAACATTTGAATAATCTCTTGTGTTTATATTCAAAGTCAAAGGTAAAAGTGGCAGATTTTATTAAGAATTAAAGGTACGGAAGTTGGGTAGAATACCTACCTTGCTTCAAAGAAATAAATTGGTTTGGTTGCTTAGCATTAGAATGCCTACCTGTAATATATTTGGGTTTTAAATTTTAGTTATTTTAAAAGATAATATTATCATCCCTCTATTATATTCTTTTTGTTCATTTTATTCTATATACTTTTAAAATGTTTAATAAAATTTATAATTCTTTTACCCTTTTATTAAAATTTATTTGTTTAATTTTTAAAAATAACAAAATATTAACGTCGCAATACTTAATAAGCTTTATAAGCTATATCATCCCCACTTGTTCCACAACTCACATAATTTGAAAGAAAATATATAATAATAATAATAATAATAATAATAATAATAATAATAATAATAATTTGTTTTGAGCTTACATTCATCAATCATTGTAACTATTTTAAAATAAATACACTAAAATGGATAAAAAGATTGAATTTAAGCCACCTATTATTACACATTCTTTACTTTTTTTTTTTACATACAAGTGTGCATAATTTTTTTAATAAAATAGATAAATCATAAATTTATTAAATAACAGCAAAACTAAATACATATATAGAAATATAATATATGAGTAGAAGCGATAGACCTATAACCATGTGTAGTCTCGACTTCAAGAGAAGTCATATATAAACATTATTAAATGCAAATAATAGAATAACATAAGTAACTTTAAATACAAATCAAAGTATTAAAAAAATAAATAAATAAATAAATTACACACAAACATCCCCTAAATGTTACGATGGAAAAGAGCATTAAATTTTATAAGAATTACCATTGTTCCTATGAAAATTAGTGGCACCTAAACATGCCCTAAATGTTATGATGAGAAAGAACATGAAAAGGAAAATACCATTGATTAGAGTCATTAAACATTATTAAATGGATGAAGATCCTGCAAGCATTGGGGCCATGGGTTTGGTTGGTACACCCTTTATCCATTCAAATCTAATAATCATTTTCTTTAAATTATAAATGATTATTTAATATCATAATCTTCAAGCATTTCAGGTTAAATTGTTTATTTTTTTAATGCAACTCACACAAAATCACAGTATTCTGGATGAAAATTTAAGATAATTTGGTTAAATTAACGGTTCAATTAAAAAAATTATATCTTTGAAAATAAAAAATATATATTTTTTTTATAAAAATGATTTTTAAATCTCAATTAAATTTCATAAGTTTTGTGTTCAGAAGTTTAATGTTACTTGTGAAAATGTTAGGTAAATAACCTTTTTTTTTTGGGTGAAAAGATAAGGTAAATAATTCAAACAAACAATGTTCTTTAAAATAGTTTTTAACATTTTAACTTTTTATTAAAAATATAATTTTTAGTTTTAAAGTTAAAGTTATCTTCCCTAAATCTAATTATTTCTTATACTGTAAGCCAAAATCTCTATCAGATTTATGGTTTTTTAGCTTTACAAGTACAAAGCCAATAATTATCTAAGATTTTTTTTAAGGTCAAGGTTTCAACAAAAATACTTGGGTTTAAATTTAAAGTATTTTTTATAAGTTAAAAGTGGATAAATAATACAACAGAAACAAACGAGTAAAAAAAATAAAAATAAAAAACAAAAATCACAAAAACCAGACGAATAATAGAAACCAAAAAGCTAAATGGATAATAGACAACATAAAACAAAAGATCATGCGAATAACAGAAATTAAAAAAAATCAGACAGACAACAGAAAAAAATGTAGATAGACAATAAAAACCAAAAAATCAAATGGACAATTAAAAACAAAAGATCAGAGAGACATGCACTCTGACAACAAAATAGATAATAAAAAACCAAAGACCTGGTAGGCGAAACAGTTGAATAATCTAGTATGTTTATTTTCAAAGTCAAAGGTTAAAGTGACACATTTTATTAAGAATTAAATGGTACGGAAGTTGGGTAGAATGCCTATATATATATATATATGGTTTTTAAATTTTAACAATTTTATTTTTTATTTATTTTAAAAGATAATATTATCATCCCTCTATTATAGTCTTTTTGTTCATTTTATTCTATATACTTTTAAAATGTTTAATAAAATTCATAATTCTTTTATCCATTTTATTAAAATTTATTTTTTTAATTTTTAAAAATAACAAAATATTAATGTCGCAATACTTAAAAAGCTTTATAAGCTATATCATCTCCACTTGTTCTACAACTCACATAATTTGAAAAATATAATAATAATAATAATAATTTGTTTTGAGCTTACATTCATCAATCATGGTAACTATTTTAAAATAAATACACTAAAATGGATAAAAAGATTGAATTTAAGCCACCTATTATTACACATTCTTTAAGTTTTTTAAATATAGGTGTACATAATTTTTTTTAATAAAATAGATAAATCATAAATTTATTAAATAACAGAAAAATTAAATACATATATAGAAATATAACAAATGAGTGGAAGCGATAGACCTACAACCATGTGTAGTCTCAACTTCAAGAGATGTCATATATAAACATTATTAAATGCAAATAATAGAATAACATAAGTAACTCTCAATGCAAATCAAGGTATTAAAAAATATATATAAATTTCACACAAAAAGGCCCAAAAATGTTACGATGGAAAGGAGCATTAAATTTCATAAGAATTACTATTATTCCTATTAAAATTAGTGGTACCTAAATATGCTAAATGTTATGATGAGAAGGAATATGAAAAGGAAAATACCATTGATTCGAGTCATTAAACATTATTAGATGGATGAAGATCCTGCAAGCATTGGGGCCATGGGTTTGGTTGGTACACACTTAGTTACACCGTTTATCCATTCAAATCTAATAATCATTTTCTTTAAATTATAAATGATTATTTAATATCATAATCTTCAAGCATTTCAGGATAAATTGTTTATTTTTTTAATGCAACTCACACAAAATCACAGTATTTTGGATGAAAATTTAAGATAATTTGGTTAAATTAACGGTTCAATTAAAAAAATTATTTATTTGAAAATAAAATATTATTTTTTTATAAAAATAATTTTTAAATCTCAATTAACTTTCATAAGTTTTGTGTTCAGAAGTTTAATGTTACATTACACGTGATTGTGAAAATGTTTAAGGTAAATAACTTTTTTTTTGGGTGAAAAGATAAGGTAAATAATTCAAACAAACAATGTTCTTTAAAATAGTTTTTAACATTTTAACTTTTTATTAAAAATACAATTTTTAGTTTTAAAATTAAAGTTATCTTTTCTAAACCTAATTATTTTTTATACTGTAAGCCAAAATCTTTATTTGATTTATGGTGTTTAGCTTTACAAGTGCAAAGGCAACAATTATCTAAGAATTTTTTTTTAAGGTCAAGGTTTCAACAAAAGTACTTGGGTTTAAATTCAAAGTTTTTTTTTAATAAGTTAAAAGTGGATAAATAATACAACATAAATAACATAAACAAGCAACAATAGTAAAAAAAAAGAAAAATAAAACAACAGAAATTACAAAAATCAGAAATCAAAAGAGTAGATGGACAACAGAAACCAAAAAGCCAAACGAATAACAGACAATATAAAACAAAAGATCATGCGAATAACAGAAATAAAAAAGATTATACAGACAACAGAAACCAAAAAACCAAATGGACAAATAAAAACAAAAAATCAGACCAAATGGACAACTAAAAACAAAAACCAGAGAGACATGCACTATGACAACAAGATAGACAATAGAACATTAGCTAGAGTATTGGTATGTTTTTATTAAGGATTGATGTCATTATTTCATTACTTCTTATCCAAACAATCTGAATGTCTTTGTATATACAACTTACACGATCATTATTATATATATTTATTGGCTTTTAAATTCTAACAATTTAAATTTTTATTTATTTTAAAAGATAATTATCATCCCTCTATTTATCCTATTTTTGTTCATTTTATTCTATATACTTTTAAAATGTTTAATAAAATGTATAATTCTTTTACCCATTTTATTAAATTTTATTTTTTCTAATTTTTTTAAATAATAAAATATTAATGTCGCAATACTTAATAAGCTTTATAAGCTATATCATCCCCACAATAATAATAATAATTTTTTTGAGCTTATATTCATGATTGTAACTATTTTAAAATAAATACACTAAAATGAATAAAAAGATAAACTATAAACATAAAATTTTGAAAATAGGAAAAATTGAAATCAATATTGTGGCAAACCATATGATTGAATTTAAGCCACCTGCTGTTACACATTGTTTACTTTTTCAATATAGGTGTTCATGATTTTTTTAATAGAATAAATAAATCATAAATTTATTAAATAATAGAAAAACTAAATACATATATAGAAATATACCAGATGAGTGGAAGCAATAGACCTACAACCATGTGTAGTCTCAACTTCAAGTGATGACATATATAAACATTATTAAATACAAATAATAGAATAACATAAGTAACTCTAAATGCAAATCAAAGTATTAAAAATAAAAAAAATACAATAAATGTTATGATGAGAAGGAACATGGAAAAGGGGAATACCATTGATTAGAGTCATTAGACATTATTAAATCGATGAATATCCTATCCATTCTAATCCAATAATAATTTTCTTTTAATTATAAATGATTATCTTATATCATAATCTTCAAGCATTTTAGGAGCCAAAATCTCTATTAGATTTATGGATTTTAGCTTTACAAGTGCAAAGCCAACAATTATCTAAGAATTTTTTTTAAGGTCAAAGTTTCAACAAAAGTTCTTGGGTTTAAATTCAAAGGTTTTATTTTTAATAAGTTAAAAGTGGATAAAAAAATACAACATAAACAAACAACATCAGTAAAAAACCGAAAATAAAACAACAAAAATCATAAAGACCAAACTAATAAGAAAAAATCAAAAGAGTAGATGGACAACAGAAATAAAAAAAAACTAAACGAACAACGTAAAACAAAAGATCATGCGAATAACAGAAATAAAAAAGATTATACAGACAACAGAAACCAAAAACCAAATGAACAACTAAAAACAAAAAACCAGAGAGGCATGCACTCTGACAACAAGATAGACAATAGAACACATATATATACTTTTAAAATGTTTAATAAAATGTGTAATTCCTTTACCCATTTTATTAAATTTTATTTGTTTTTTTAATTTTTTAAAATAATAAAATATTAATATCGCAACTCGCAATACTTAATAAGCTTTATAAGCTATATCATCCCCACAATAATAATAATTTGTTTTGAGCTTATATTCATCATTGTAACTATATTAAAATAAATACACTAAAATGAATAAAAAGATAAAATATAAACATAAAATTTTGAAAATAGGAAAATTGAAATCAATATTGTGGCAAACCATATGATTGAATTTTAGCTGCCTATTATTACACATTGTCTACTTTTTCACAATAGGTGTGCATAATTTTTTTTAATAAAATAAATAAATCATAAATTTATTAAATAATAGAAAAACTAAATACATATATAGAAATATACCAGATGAGTGGAAGCAATAGACCTACAACCATGTGTAGTCTCAACTTCAAGTGATGACATATATAAACATTATTAAATGCAAATAATAGAATAACATAAGTAACTCTAAATGCAAATCAAGGTATTAAAAATACAGTAATTGTTATGATGAGAAGGAACATGAAAAGGGGAATACCATTGATTAGAGTCATTAGACATTATTAAATCGATGAAGATCCCATCCATTCAAATCCAATAATAATTTTCTTTTAATTATAAATGATTATTTAATATCATAATCTTCAAGCATTTTAGGAGCCAAAATCTCTATTAGATTTATGGTTTTTAGCTTTACAAGTGCAAAGCCAACAATTATCTAAGAATTTTTTTAAAGTCAAGGTTTCAACAAAAGTTCTTGGGTTTAAATTCAAAGGTTTTATTTTTAATAAGTTAAAAGTGGATAAATAATACAACATAAACAACATAAACAAACAACAACAGTTAAAAAATAAAAAATAAAACAACAAAAATCACAAATATCAAACTAATAACAGAAATAAAAAGAATAGATGGACAACAAAAACAAAAAAACCAAACGAATAACAGACAACATAAAACAAAAGATCATGCGAATAATAAAAATAAAAAAGATTTTACAGACAACAGAAACCAAAAACCAAATGAACAACTAAAAACAAAAAACCAGAGAGGCATGCACTCTGACAACAAGATAGACAACAGAACATTAGCCAGAGTATTGTTCTGTTTTTATTCAGGATTGATATCATTATTTCATTACTTATTATCCAAACAATCTGAATGTCTTTGTATATACAACTAACATGATCATTATATATATATATATATATATATATATATATATATATATATATATATATATAAAACTGTTTAATAAAATGTGTAATTCTTTTACCCATTTTATTAAATTTTATTATTTTATTATTTTTTAAAATAATAAAATGTTAATGTCGCAATACTTAATAAGCTTTATAAGCTATATCATCCCCACAATAATAATAATTTGTTTTGAGCTTATATTCATCATTGTAACTATTTTAAAATAAATACACTAAAATGAATAAAAAGATAAAATATAAACATAAAATTTTGAAAATAGGAAAATTGAAATCAATGTTGTGGCAAGGCAAACCATATGATTGAATTTTAGCCACCTATTATTACACATTGTTTACTTTTTCAATATAGGTGTGCATAATTTTTTTAATAGAATAAATAAATCATAAATTTATTAAATAATAGAAAAACTAAATACATATATAGAAATATACCAGATGAGTGGAAGCAATAGACCTACAACAATGTGTAGTCTCAACTTCAAGAGATGGGATATATAAACATTATTAAATACAAATAATAGAATAACATAAGTAACTCTAAATGCAAATCAAGATATTAAAATAAAAAATATAATAATTGTTATGATAGGAAGGAACATGAGAAGGAAAATACCATTGATTAGAGTCATTAGACAATATTAAATGGATGAAGATCTTATCCATTCAAACCCAATAATCATTTTCTTTAAATTATAAATAATTATTTAATATCAAAATCTTCAAGCATTTTAGGATAAATTGTTTATCTTTTTAATGCAACTCACACAAAATCACACTATTTTGGATGAAAATTTAAGATAGTTTGGTTAAATTAAAGGTTCAATAAAAAAAATAAATTATTAAAAAATGAGGC
Organism: Dioscorea alata; assembly: GCA_020875875.1. Lineage (NCBI taxonomy): Eukaryota > Viridiplantae > Streptophyta > Magnoliopsida > Dioscoreales > Dioscoreaceae > Dioscorea > Dioscorea alata. Next base: position 20,002,725 of record CM037019.1, read on the forward strand.
ATTATTAGTTGATTCCTCCTCTAATAAAATTTATTTATTTAAAGTATTAAAACAAAATAAATGTATCAAATCCAGAGATTGACCTACATCAAAATGACTAAAAAATAAAAATTAAATTTGAGAATATTATTTTGAAAAAAATAAAAAAATAAAAAAAAGGTTTAAATTATATATATATATATATATATATAAATAAGAACCAGTGTCTTCTAAATAAAGATGGTGATCATGGCTGGCTTCTCTTCGCGGAACGATTCCAGAGAGAAAGACGAGGGTTTTGAATCCTTGGTCTCCTCCTCGTCCTCCTTGATCTCTCCGATCTGGCGACCAGGAGAGCTCGGGACTCAGGTGGCCGGCGGCGTTCAACCTCTTCTCTGGTATTTCCCGCGCTTTGAACCGTTTGTTTTGTGATTTTTCTCAGGATTTGTGAACTCTTTGGAATGATCTGAGATGGCGATAAGGATGCCGCATTTGGGATTGGTATCAGTGTTCTTCTTGTGTTTGAACTTTCTTTTGGATTTCCCCCATTGTTGACACCTGTTTCCGTTTTGTTTTTGGGTTATTTGCTTGATTTTTGTTTTTTAGTTGAATGTTGTTGAAATTTGAATGTATGGATGAAATCTTGACATTTAAAGTTCAATCTTGAGTTGGAGTACACCAATTTTATTAAATTTGGGTTGTTTTAATGAATGCTGCTATCATTATTTAGGGGGAAATCATGTTGATGCTTATCAAGATGGACTTTTGGTTTTACTTTCATTGACTTGAAGATTTGGCAGGACATATCAATAACTTGAAATTACTGCATTGAGATGTAAATTGAATTCTCAATCAAATCCATAAAATATATTTTATTTGTATATCCAATTCCATTGTTTTACTTAGAGATGAATTATGGAAACCAGCCTGTGGTTTTGCTGGAAAGCATGGATGCACAGCAAGTAGAACTATGAGGAACATAAAGACAAGTTTCTTTAGGTCACTTTTGATGTTTTGAAGACACCTGTTGCTTCTTCAATGTTTATCCTGTGCTCCAACTGCTATAAATCCCCCCAGTATTGATTTCCTTTCTTGCAACTCAAGGTTTCCTCCTGCATTCCTAATCTTTTCCTTTCTAGATCCTCAGTAGGATACTCTGTTGCCATTTTTGCTAGTAGGTTCCTTTATTTCTTAATCTCTGATGTTTTCTGTTGTTTGGTTAACAGGGGAAGGAGTTTCTTGAGCCATCATGAAGGCAGAGATACTTGTTGGAGGGTTTGGGACTCGCTTGCGGCCATTGACACTCAGTGTGCCGAAGCCACTGGTTGAGTTTGGTAACAAGCCTATGATCCAGCATCAGGTATTAGCTCCTCGCATCCATGATTTGGTGCATTTCTGTGAATAAGATCGTGTTGGCTTTAAACATCCATGGCTTCAATCGATTGAAGCGCTGCCATTCTGTCTCGGCTTTTATTAGATCGCTGTTTTCTCAGCTTGTATTAAGATCGTCTATTCTCTCGGCTTTTACTAAAATCATATATTCTCTCGGCTTTTGTTAGACCGTCTGCTCTTCTGCATCTTTCCTTGCAATTCTTTCAGCTTTTACTAAAATCATCTATTCACTCGGCTTTTATTAGATCTCCTGCTCTTCTGCATCTTTCCTTGCAGGAATTTATTGGTTTTGTAGGTTAGATCTTTTAAATCCTACAATTTGGTGAGTGGCTTTATTCCGAAATGTATTAGATTGAATCGACTTACTTTGTGGAATTACAAAATTTTCAACATAATTGGAAACAAAAAGGTCTTACAGATCTTCATCAATGATCTTTCATTTACAGATCCTAATTTATCGCTGCTAGTTTTATCATAAATTTGATTTGAACTGATGGATCTTTTGTTGAAGCATCACAATTAAATCTAAAAATGGGGTTTCTTCACAAATTTGATCAGATCGAAGCATTGAAAGAAGTTGGGGTGACAGAAGTTATCCTGGGCATCAACTATCAGCCTGAGGTAAAATCATGACTCTCCACATCGAATTTCACCAATGTATATCTAATTCTGTAAGCTTTAACCAAGTTACTATTTCCTCAGGTAATGCTCAACTTTCTGAACGAGTTTCAGGATGAGATCGGTGTTAAAATCACTTGCTGTCAAGAGACTGAGCCATTGGGAACAGCTGGCCCCCTGGCTCTAGCCAGAGACAAGTTACTCGACGGTTCGGGAGAGCCCTTTTTTGTCCTCAACAGTGATGTCATCAGCGAATACCCTTTCAAGGACCTCATGGAGTTCCATAGATCCCATGGTGGTGAAGCTACAATTATGGTAACAAAGGTATACTTCTATTATCACTAATTTTCTTTTCCTACATTTGTGATGTAGTTGATAATTCTCTTGCTGAACAGGTCAGTGAACCATCCAAATATGGTGTTGTGGTTATGGACGAAGAAACTGGGAAGGTAGAAAGGTTTGTTGAGAAACCACAGACTTTTGTTGGCAACAAGATCAATGCAGGCATCTATCTGTTGAATCCATCAGTTTTGGACCGCATTGAACCAAAGCCTACATCAATTGAGAAAGAGACCTTCCCTCAAATTGCAGCTGAAGGAAAGCTATTTGCAATGGTCCTTCCCGGATTCTGGATGGACATTGGTCAGCCGAAGGACTACATTGCAGGCCTCAAGCTCTACCTGAATTCTCTAAGAAAGAAATCATCTTTGAAACTAGCCAAGGGTTCTCATATTATCGGTAATGTGATAATAGATGAAACTGCAGTGATAGGAGCCGGATGCCTAATTGGACCAGATGTTGCTATCGGTCCCGGCTGTGTGATAGAATCAGGGGTAAGGATCTCAAAGTGCACGGTGATGCAAGGCGTTCGTATCAAGAAGCACGCATGCATTTCCGGCAGCATCATCGGCTGGCATTCGACGGTGGGGCAGTGGGCGCGCATTGAGAACATGACCATCCTTGGCGAAGATGTTCATGTCTGTGATGAGATATACAGCAATGGGGGTGTTGTTCTCCCTCACAAGGAGATCAAATCTAGCATCCCAAAACCTGCGATAGTCATGTGATCATGGTTAAAAATTGGAGACTATTTTAAATTAGTGTTGTGTTTGTGAGTTTATCTTGAGTTACAACTTTGTTGCTTAGGTATGTAGGCTTGTTGTTTGTTTTAAGAGTTTAAAAGACTTGTGTAGTTCCTAAATCTTGGTGAATAATAAATAATTTATATTATGTTATATTGTTACATGAAAAAAATTAAGAGTTGTTGGTCCTGAATTATTTTCAGGTCAAAAAGGTTTTTGGTCCTGAGTTATTCATTATAACTACCTTGGTGGTGGGGCTGTAGGACCAATGCACCACTTACCACCAAGAAATAAAATTTTTTTGGTAGGAATTTTTTTGATTTTACCTCCTTTCAGATCTTGCATTTCTAAAAATGTCAATAATGACAATTCCACTCTGCTTTGGTTTGATAACTGGTTAGAAGGACGAGCTCCCAAGGACTTATGGCCAGATCTCTTCAATGACTGTAACTTCCCCGGGTTACAATTAGTTATTTCGTTCAAGACCTATCTTCACTTGCGGCTTTCTTCCACACAACTTCCCACTTAGAAAGTTTTTCCTTTCAATCTTCCATTCCTAAGACGTGGGAATTTGAAAACAGGAAAGAAACAGAATTTTCTCTGTTCGCTCTTTGTATAAATTTCTAATAGATGAAGGAATGCGTAGCTATCTTTACCCTCAGTTCTGGAAAGTGGATTGCCCAAGTAAAATATCCCTTTTCTGTTGGTTAGCAAGTGACAATAAAATCCTAACACTTTCCAACTTAGCAAAAAAATGGATGTAATTTGTAGCAGGCGTCTGATACCTATGTTCTTTTCCATAAGGACTCAGAAACAACAGATCATCTTCTCCTTAAGTGTGAATTCATTGAACGAGTCTGGGTATTACTTGAGCAAGTCCTAAATTTACATTCACACCCGCGATCTCTTTATGATGTTTGGACATCTTGGATTTCAGCCTTACATAGCAGACAACGGATTTTATGGGATCTAATTTCCAGAGCAATTTGTTAGAATATTTGGCTTGAGAGAAATAATCAAATTTTCAATTCCACTTTTCTGCCTTTATTCACTATTATTGCTAAAACCATTCATTTGATTCTTGCCTGATTTTTTGTAGCTAGGGATTGGCAGTTTCAACACCTTCCATCGAAGTCTTCCCAGAAACTCAACCGTGCTCTAGTCTTTCTTGGTTCTCAATTGACTTAGTATATTAACACCGCAGATCTTTAGCAGTTGAAGACCTTTGCTTCCTCCTTGGGGACTTCATCTTCTCCGTTGTTCGCTTGTTCCTTGTGTCTTGTTTCTTTTATTTTTTCTTAGTTTCGTTGTTCTGTTAGAAGCCTATTACTTCTGGTGATTGCCTTCTAACCTAGTTGTTATTATTTCTTTTCTTTCAGTTGTTCTTTATTCTTTCTGATTTTGCTTGGTTTCTTTTCTCAGTAAAATTGTGATTTATTTCCTTTAATAATAAAAAAAAATTAAGAGTTGAAAATTATCAACATTTCATCTTTTTGCTTGAACAAGATGTTGATGTGATGAGGTCACTAATGGATTATAAATGGAATCTACTATTGATTGGATGGTATTTGTTTTTAGGGTGAAATAAGTTTTGTAAATAGCACTGTTTTATACATGTTAATTATAAGACTTATTTTAAATCTTTGTAATAATGAGATGAAATGACCATCAATATATCAATTAGAATCCGATTGACCTGTAACATGACAGGATTTGAATTTTCCATAATAGAAAATTATCTAAGTATGATTTGAATCACATCACCTTAAAGATATATAGTTTTGATAATAAATAGAAAAACAATAATAAAAAAATAAGATTCTAAAGCTTTTGATACTATAAAAGCGTTGTAATTGCTTATAAAATATTACTAGGTGTCATGCGTAAATATATATTAAAATTATATGAGGTTAAAGTATCAAGAGAGATTTATAAGACTCTAAAAATATATATGAAGAAGAGGTAAGAAATGAATAAAAAAAAATTGAGATTTATGTATTTTTGAAGCACATATAAGGGGAAGAATATGAGCGAAAAGTAGGCGTCATATTTTCTCTTTTTTATTTGTTTTATTTTTATTTTTAGGAAAATTACAGAATACAGTAAAAGATTAAAGACTATGGACAAGTTATGGGTAGCAGGAGATCCATATTTGAGATATAATAGGATGTTATTTTAGATATATATTCATATTATATTAGGTCTTTTGTTTCTTTGTCTTCTATATTTTTATTTTATTTTTAATATAATATCATTCACCGAATAATTCAAAACTCAGCCCTCTTTGTAATTAATTAATTTCAAACATTACATGTTGAAAAAACTGAAAATTAAAATAAACAAGCAATTTTTTTATTTTTAAATTTTCTATTTTGAAAGAGTGAACAAACAACATTCATTTAAAATGAAAGAAGTGTTACAAAAGAAGCATTGGGGAGAACAAAAACATGAACAACATAGGTAAAAATAAATATAAAAAATTATTTTTATTTTGTCGGTTGTTTATGAATTTGATCTCCTGCGAACTTAATTTTAATTTTATTTAGAGTTAATTTAGTTCTTAATTAGTATTTATGTTTGAACAGAATGTCTATGATGCAAGAGATGAGTCTCTTTGTTTATGATGGCAAGTTTGGTTTTTGATTCTTGATTAATTCTTTGTTTGTGGTGGGTATATAAAGGCTTGTTCTTAAGCCAATTGTGATGAATAGTGTGTACTAGATGAATGTTACATATGAGATATTACTAAAATAAAATTCTCATGCAAATATTGTAAGTTTGTAACATTATCTTTGAAGTACCGCAAATATTGAGCATCTTGGACATAGTGCCTTCATTTTTCAAGAATATGTTATTATTCTCCATCCAAATTAATCCAATCACCCATCTTTCTCTTAGTTAATAAATCTTTATTTATAGGGGCATGCACATAAACTGAGAATTTACTTACACTCTCAACTGAAAACTCATTATTATCATTTCGATTAACAAAACTTGAGCTCAGGATTTTAAAATTCCCACACCAACATCTTATGTAGTTGATCAATATCGCTAGGTTGTAACATTTTGGAAATCATAAATAATATTTAGACTAAATTATATGTATTCTAATAAAAAGGCAAAAAATATATAATATTTTATATTAAGATGATAATAAAGTATAAACATGAGAATGACATGCATGGCTCTGGTGGTACTTTATGTCACATGGTGCAATTTTACATTTGGCCGATTAGCCAAATGGGAAGGTCTTTGGGTCGTTTAAGTTAATTAAAAGGGCTATTCAAACAATAGTTGTAGCTTTATAAATTTTAAGTAAACGTTTGAGTTTTGTTAAAAAAGTAAAACTAAATTTTATCTGACTATTTTTATTTATTTCTTAGAACTTTGTTGAAATTCTAGAAGAGAATTTCATGGTAGTAATATCATAAAAAAAAAACTGAGTTACATTTATCAATAAAAGGCCATATTTATTATATTTTTAAATAGATGAGCAAAGGCGATACAGTTTTAAATATATTTAATAAATTATCAACTACATAAGTTAATTTACTAACTACAAGACTTTTTTAAGTGAGATATATATTCTCTTCTCATGTATCAATTGCTCTTAAATTAATTGATATATATTGAATTTTCTTTTTTATTTTATTTAAATTATACTCAGGTCTTATAAGTTGGTAGATTTTTTTATTACATAATATAATATAAATAAAATATACCTGTTGTTTATTTGCCTTTAAAAAAGTTTATTTCTATGTAATTTATTAATAAAATATTAATTTTTACAATTTATTATATTTTAATGTCGTTAATAATAATTAAATAAATTATAGTGGATGATATACATTGTTTCATTTTTCTCCCCCAAAGAATAACGTCTTTTTTCCATAAATGTGGAGTTGAAAATATATTTGAGAATAGATTCTTGAAATAGTAGCTTGATATATAAATTAAATGCTACATGCTAAATGAAAAATTGGAATAGATTCTTGAAAAATAATAGCAAGCTAAATTATACCCTACTTGCTAAAAAGATTAGAATAGATTCTTGAAATTGTAACTGGATAAACTTCTGGTGAGGATCTCTTTTCTCTACTTGCTGTGTAGTTGTACTCTTTCTTTGCTTTACTGTTTGTTCTTCTACTTTTTCAATAAATTAGTGGTTTATCCACTTTTTATCAAATAAATAAATAAATAAATAAATAATTATAGGGAATCACAGCAAAATAAGCTTTGTACCTAAACAAATAAAATTACAATAGGTTGAGAATAGATTTGTCAAATTATATTAAATACACTTTATGCAAAATGAAAAAAAATGGTAATATATAAGCTATAAGAATAGATTTGTGAAATTATCACAGAATAAATTTTATATAACATTTTAAGATTTAGAACATTATTTCAAAAATATTAAAATGGGTACTAGACTTCATAGAATAATATTACACTAATCATCCAATATTATTCATCAAATTCCTATATATATATATATATATATATATATATATATATATATATTGACTCCCATCTCCATGTTGAAGATGCTAAATTTTTTTTTCCTGATTTTGAAAGTGATATTCACAGCATTAAATAAATATTTTGAACTTACATTAAGCAATAATTAAAATTCATCTTCACTGCTATATTCATCCAATATATATCATTCAAGAAATTAATTAATTCAAAGCACAACCGTCAAGTTAATTAATTAATTTCAATCATTCCACACATAGAAACCAAAAATTTGCTCAAACAAGCAAATTATAATTAAATACATGCATGCACGACGTTGAACAATCTTAATTAACATGGTTTCATGACAAATTTTACCTACATACAGCCTTAAATAAGAAAGATGAAGACACACACACATATATACATCATCTTTCTTGATTTATTTAGAATCAAACCAAACAAAAACATAGAAACATACATGCATTAAATTAATTTAGCTCAACCTTAATAGTTTGGTGATAACATGCGGAGGTAGATAGTTTTGAGGAAACTACGCATCACTGAACTCAGCCGGCATCCATGTCTATTATCTTTATGAACGATTTCAGTAGTGGCACTACTGCCAGTATAGTGATAGGCATTAACTATATACTTTGTATGCTTTGGTGGAGGAGCTGAGTAGTAATCATTATAATAACCATTGCCATCATACTTTGTATACTTTGGTGGCTGAGCTGAGTAGTAACCATCCATTGTAAAGCCACCACTACTACCATCATATTTTCTATACTTTGTACGCCTGTAATTAAAATCACTGTCATCATACTTTGTATACTTTGGTTGCGGAGCTGAGTAGAAATCATTATAATAACCACTGCCATCATACTGTGTATACTTTGGTGACTGAGCTGAGTAGTAACTATCTGTTCTAAAACCACCACTACCATCATATTTTCTATACTTTGTATAGTGAAAGCTATCATAACCATAATTACGATAGTCATCATCGGAATCATACTCCGAGTCAGAGTCATAGTCATAATCAGTAAGAAGAGATGGCTGAGCTGAGCGGTAATTCTTCTTGAATGGTTGTAAGTGTGGATGAAGATCAGAAAAGAAGGAAGAAGGAAGAGATGGCAATGGAATACCGGGTGCTCCAAAGATGGTGTGAGAGATGTAGAGGGCGCAATCAGCATGGACGCCAACTTTGGATTCTAAGGTGTAAATGGAATAGCGATTGGGAGGCATGCCACATAACTCGCACTTGGAAATGATCTTGTCGTTGTAGTTAGTATAGAGGATGGCTATGCACTGCTTGATTCCATCCATGAAGCTTAGCTGCCTTGGGTAGTCCATTGACATAATTAATTTTTTGAGTCAGTACTGTACTTTGATCCCTTTGATGATCTTTTTATATATGCAAAGCTAGCTAGCTAGCTTCTTTGATTTGTTTCCCCTTATCTTGGTATTTCTCTAGCTTAATTTGGAAAGAAATGTGTGCTTGCACCCACTAAGACTGCCACTTTATTCTCTTCCTGATATATGGTGGCAACCATGTTGATTTCTTGTTTCTTGATTCTTGATTCTTTTCACAAAGATTTAACATGCACCATGCAAAATAAACGGGCCGCTCTAGCTATAAATAAGATTCTTGATTCTTTATCATAAAAATGCATGAATTGTTCTTGTTTTGCTGTTTGAATAAAAGTGTGGTTCATTTTTTTTTTTCAAATATATATATATATATAGCAATGGAGGCATTATTATTGTTCTTCTTCCTCACAAAGAGACCAAATCTAGGCATTCTTAATCAAATCTGAGATATTTATATGATCATCTTAAAAATTGGAGACTATTTTAAATTAGTATTTTATGTTGAGTCTGTCGTTTGTGCAAGTTTGTCATCCAGACATGTAGACTTATTAATTTGTTTAGATGTTTAATAAACTTGTGTAGTTCTCAAATCTTGGTGAAATACTTATAATAAATAATTTATATTTTATTATATTATTGCATAAAAATTAAGACTTGAAATTTATAAACATTTGACCTTATTGCTTGAACAAGATGTTGTAGTGATCGTAACGTGGGTAAGGGAGTTATATATATGTATGTAATCTTGTATTGGTTGGTTGGTTGGTTGGTCATGGATTTTGGCCGTACTTTGTGATTATATAGCTTATTATTATTATTATTATTATTATTATTATTATTATTATTATTATTATTATAAACATAATTATAATGAGTAAAGGGAGGTGGTTGAACTGAGCTGTACGTAAGTATTCATGGGTAGCCATGCATGGGAGGCATGCCACATAACTAGCTCGAACTGGGAAAAGTACATGTTGTTGAAGATAACAAGCAGGATGGAGCTGTACTGCATGTTTCCATCCATGACGCTTACATAGCTCCTCCCTTGGGCATGCAGTAATCCATTAACATATATCTTTGAAGTTGAGTTGGTTCTGAACATCTCTCTGCCTTTGATTATCTTCTTAATTATGCTTCTTAATTTGCTTTAATTTGTTCCTCTTGTCTTCAAAACTGGCCACAGAGATCGACTTGGTATTTGATGTGGGCTCGTATATATAACGTGCCCCACTATAATAAGAGTTGCACTTTAATTGTTCCTGATGGTACGGCAACCATGCATGTTTCTTGATGCTAATTCTTGAATTCTCTTCACAAGCATGAAACATGCATGCACTATGTGAAATAGAGGGGCCGGCCGGCCGACCACTGAGTAAGATTCGAACTTTTAATCATTGAGTCAAGGGAGGAAATTTACTTTCAATCATTGAGTTGTTAAGGAAATAAAATATTAATTACCTGTTCTACAATGAACTTGTGATTTATCTATTTTTTTTTTAAATCAATTACGATATGTTTGTAAGGGTGTTAATGGCACAAATGAAACCATCATTTTTTAGGCCTTTTAATTTTGAACATCTGTTGGCCTAATTCAATAATTATTTATTATAATAAATTAAAATTCTAATAGTTAACTAATATTATATGATCTCAAATAACTTTTTCAAAATTTAGAATAATAAAATAAGTTCTTAAAATGTTTTAATTGAATGTTTAATTTTTTAAATTAGTCAAAAATGATATTAAAATGTTTGATTTTTCTAACTTAATTTTTCTTTTAAAAACTTTATTTTTTTAATCTCGTGTTTGTTTACAATTAGATATACAACCATGGAGGTGCTGTTTTTCTTCTTTACAAAGTGATTAAATCTAGCATTTTTAAAATAGATAAAGTCATGTTATCATCTTAAAAATTGGAGACTATTTTAAATTAGTTTCGTGCTTTTTCGTTTTATGTTGAGTCTGTAGTTTGTACAAGTCTGTCATCTAGACACATGTAGACTATTTTGTTTAGGAGTTTAATTAATAGATTTGTGTAGTTCCTAAATCATGGTGAAATAATTATAATAAATAATTTATATTTTATTTTATTGTTACATGAAAAGCTAAGAGGTGAAATTTATTAACATTTGACCTTTTTGCTTGAACAAGATGTTGAAGTGGTAAGGTGGGTAATGGAGTTACATATAGGATCTTCTATTGATTGGATGGTAATTGTTTTTATGGTGAAACAAGTTTTGTAAATAGCACTAGTCTATGCATGTCAATTATAAGGTTTGGTTTAATGATTAATAAGAGATGCCTAAAAGTAGTGTTGTACTTCCTCATGTAATATCACTGAGTGTCATTCTTATTTATAAATATATATGAAATTGTATCAAATTGAGATATAAGTGGTATATACGGGGACAAGGATTTGGAGAGACTACGTAAGGTGCAGAATAAAATGGGAAGGTTGGTGGCACCTTATCCACACACACTCCCCCATAATTTCATATATATATATATATATATATATATATATATGTATATATATAGTATTTATTTGCTTACCCTTACATGCTATTATTTTCAAGACTGCGAATTTGCTTATTTCTTGGTTATCTACAGTTCCAGATTCACATCAGCAAACCAACCTTGAAGTATTTCAGAGGATTAAGTGCTCCTTTAACTTTTTGAGCGCAAGAATTACAGATTACACCGGTGATTCAGATATCAACCTTACTTGGGAGTAATCTACTTTCTTTTGAAGCTCGGGTAGGCCTATATTTCCAGGTGGTAGTTTTCGTTGGTCCAGCTTTTCTTTTCTTTCTTTGTCTCTGTCCTTGGTTTTTTTTTTTTTTTGGGTTTTGTAAACCTCACCATGGGTGAGGTTTTTAGTCATTCTTCATTGTTTTGTCCTATTGCATTTTTTTCAGTGTTTGTATTGTTTCTTCTATTTTCCTACAATAAAGTTGTGGTTTATCCACTTTTATTTAAAAAAAAACCATCAAGATACCAATTGGGATTCGAAGGACATGTCGTAGCACTGAGAGGATTCCAATTTTCCATGGTAGGTAATTATCAAAGTCTGATTTGAGTGACATCTCCTAAAAGATGATTTTGATAATAGAAAGGACTGTAGGGAAAAAAGATAACACATTAGAAAAGAAAATCAAGAATTTAAGGCTTTTGATGGAATAAAAGTATTGTAATCGCTTATGTGATATCATTAAGGGCCGCATATATATGTTAGAATTGTATGAGATTTCCAAATATTAAAGAAAGAGATTTATAAGAATCTAGAGATATATATATTAATAAGAAACAAAGATAAGAATCGAAATAAAGGAGAGGTTGAAATTTATATATGAAGCCAGGGAAGAATATGTGAGAAAAGTAGGTAATATGTCATTAGTGCCATACTTTTCTTTTATAAAGAACTAAAGAATGCAATGAAAGACTAAAGATTGTAGACAAATTAGCATCCCTCAATATACCATCCACTCTATATTTGGGGTATATTAAGATGTTATCTTAGATATCAATTATGATATGTTTGCAAGGATGTTAACGGTAACATAAATGAAACCATCACTTTTAAGACCCTCTAATTTTGAACGTCGTTGGCCTAATTCAATAATTATTTATTATAATAAATTAAAATTTTAATATTTAATTAATATCATAGGATCTCAAATAACTGTTTTCAAAATTTAGAATAATAAAATAAGGTCCTAAAATGTTTTAATTGAATGTTTAATTTTTTAAATTAGTCAAAAATGATATTAAAATGTTTTGACTTTTCTAACTTAATTTTTCTTTTAAAAAGTTTATTTTTTTTAATATGGTTATGTTTGCAATTAGATATACAACCATGGAGGTGTTGTTTTTCTTCTTTACAAAGCGATTAAATCTAGCATTTTTAAGCCAGAGAACATCATGTTATCATCTTAAAAATTGGAAACTATTTTAAATTAGGTTTGTGCTTTTTAGTTTTATGTTGAGTTTGTAGTTTGTACAAGTTTGTCATCTAGACATGTAGACTAATTTGTTTAATTAAGAGTTTAATAGACTTGTGTAGTTCCTAAATCTTGGTGAAATGATTATAATAAATAATTTATATATTTTTTATTTTATTGTTACATGAAAAGTTAAGAGGTGAAATTGATTAACATTTGACCGTTTTTGCTTGAACAAGATGTTGAAGTGATAAGGTGGGTAATGGAGTTATATATAGAATATTCTATTGATTGGATGGTAATTGTTACTATGGTGAAACAAGTTTTGTAAATAGCACTAGTCTATGCGTGTTAATTAATAATTATAAGGCTTGGTTTAATGATTAAGAGATGCCTAAGTGTTGTACTTCCTCGTGTAATATCACTGAGTGTCATTCGTATTTATAAATATATATGAAATTGTATCAAATTGAGATATATGGGGACAAGGATTTGGAGAGACTATGTAAGGTACAGCATAAAATGGAAAAGTACGTGGCACCTTATCCGCACACACTCCCCCATAATTTCATATATACCACTAGTTTATTGCAGCAATGGTGAATGATCATCAATTTCAATGAGCTTACTTCAACTGTGAGGCATTAGGTTACCTAGTGTGTGTATATATATATATAGTATTTAAATCATCATAATAACGAGAGGATTTCAATTTTTCATAGTAGGTAATTATCAAAGTCTGATTTGAGTGACATCTCCTAAAGATAATTTTGATAATAGAAAGAACTGTAGGAAAAAGGATAACACATTAGAAAAAATAAAAAATAAAAAATCTAAAGCTTTTGATAGAATAAAAGTGTTGTAATTGTTTATGTGATATCATTCAGGGCTATGCATAAATATATGTTAGAATCATATGAGATTTACAAATATTAAAGAAAGAGATTTATAAGAATCTGAGATATATATACGAAGAAGAAACAAAGATAAGAATCGAAATAAAGGAGAGGTTGAGATTTATATATGAAGCGGGGGAGAATATATAGAAAAGTTGGTAATATGTCATTAGTGTCATAATTTCTTTTTTATAAAGAACTAAAGAATATAATAAAAGACTAGAGATTGCAGACAAATTACTATCCCTTCCGTATACCATCCTCTCTATATTTGGGGTATATTAAGATGTTATATTAGGTATTCATGTTATATATATTAGGCATTTTTTCCCGTGTTTTGTTATTACATTTTTATTTTGTCCTTAATACAATATCATTCACCAAATTAATTCAAAACTTAGCCCTCCAAGTAATTAATTAATTTATTTAGGACAACACATAGAGAAGTAATTTTTTTTAGAAAAGTGACTAAACCCCATTTAATTATTAAGATAAAAGAAAGATTTTAGAGGAACCTGTCATACAAACATAGGGGAAGAATAGAAACATGAAGTCTACTGATAGTATAAATACAATATATTAAAGCTAACTATAGAAAATTATTTGTATTTTGTTGAACTGTTCAAGAATTTGACCTCCTCTGAACTTGATCTTAATTTTATTTGGAGTTAAGTCTGGTTCTTAATTAGTATTTATGTTTGAACCGAGTGTTTGTTCATGATGGCAAGCTTGATTCTTGATTCTTGATTCTTCATTGGAGGATAAAAGCTTGATTTTATCTTAAATTTATACAATGTGTATATTTTATTGATAATTAGTTTATAAAGATTAAAATGGAAACTAGGTTGCATCCAACAATAATACTCTAATTATATATCTAATATTATTCACCAAATTCATGTGTGTGTATTTATATGCATATATATATTGATTAACCATGTGCAATCTCCATGTTAAAGATGCTAATTCTTTTTTCCTAGCTTGATTTTGGAAGTGACTTTCACAACGTTCAAATATTATAAACTTACATTAATAAGCAATAATTATAATGTCTCTTCATCCAACCAATATCATTCACCAAATTAATTCAAAGCACAACCATCAAGTTAATTAATTAATTTCAAACATCACACAGAAAAACCAAAAATTAACCCAAACAAAGCAAATTATATATAATTAAACACATGCATGATATATATTGAACAACCTTAATTAACATTGTTTCATGACTTACACCTACATGCAGGTAGTTTTAAATCAGAAAGATGAAGGTCTATCTCATCTTTCCTGATTTATTTATAATCAAACCAACCCAAGAACATTAAAAATATACATGTATTCATTAATCTCAACCTTAAAAGACTCCCCAAAAGCTGTTGGAGAGAACCTTAAGGAAATTTCTCACTATTCCAAATGGCCCTCCATATCCATTATTATTACTATTAACGATTATAGTAGAAGGAGGAGGTGGAATATAATGAGAAGCATTAACTATATACTTAGTAGACTGATAATAACTATACCCACTAGCATAATTATAAGTACTAGGAGGAGGAGGAGGAGGAGGAGGAGCTGAGTGGTAATAGTTCATGTATTGTGGTGGTTGTTCCTGATATTTATAGCCACTACTATAACAATAGTTAAAAGTAGTAGGAGGAGGTGGCTGAGCTGAGTAATAATTATTATTCATGAGCTGTGGTACTTGTTGATTAATATAGGAATAGGAGGAAGAAGGAAGAGGAGGAAGAGAAGGCATTGAAATACCCTTAGGTGCAGCGAAGATCATGTAAGCAGCGTAGAGTGCGCAAGCAGCGTGGACGCCGAGGCCGGCCCTTTCGTCTAAGGTGTAAAAGGAATGGGACATGGGAGGACAACCACATAAGTAGCACTTGGAAAAGTACATGCTGTTGAAGTTAACATGCAGGATGGCTCTGTAGTACATGCTGTCACCCATGAAACATAGTTCTGTTGGGTAGTTCATTATTGACATCTTTGAAGTTTAGTTAGTTCTGATCTTTGATCTCCTGAAGTGCCCTTTGATGGTCTTTTTATGCAAAGCAATAGCTTCTTTGATTTAATTGTTCTTCTTATCCATAGAGACTTGGTGTTCAATTTTCTTTGAAATATGGAATGTGTGCCTATAACCACTAATAAGAGTGACACTTTATTTGTTCCTTGATTCTTGATTCTTGATTCTTTTTCTTTTTCTTATTCTTTTTTTGTGCATGCCAATATTTGATCTTTAATTTGAACCGATTAATAGTAAGAAATATCTCAAACCACAGGAGAATGAACAAGGAGGTTGGTGATTCTTCATTCTTTTCACAAACATGAAACATGCACCATGTTCAATGGTGTGTGTGTGATTTCAGAAATATGCATGTTGATATTCTCAGTATATATATTGTCCAGTTTTCTCTTAAACAGTAATATATCATCATCGTCAATGATAATAATAATAATAAATGGAAATAGGTTGAGGAGAGGTTCTTCAAATTATTGCAAGAAGATAAACTCTATATAAAATGGTGAGTATTTAGAGGTTTATCTCACGGAGGTAAAAATGAGATATATATATATACATACACTTGCTACTTTGATAAAGGTGAATATTTGTTTCCTAATTCTTTGTTTAACACCAACCCAAAGATGGTTGACTTTGGACTCTGCATTGAGAGGATTAAATATAAATAAATTATGTCTATATGGAAGTTAATAATAAATATTATTTTGTGATCACCATGTATAATATTTCAATCTCTTCAAACAATACAAAAAAATAAATTATATATAGTACATGATCTACATCACCTTTTTTAAAAAAAAATTAATTAATGATTTTTTAACTATCTATTTTATAAACTAAAAAGTATTTATCTGTGAAATTCTAACTCATACATAAATTCTGGTAGGAATGTTATTTATTTATCATGAGAGGTTAGCAACATAACATTTTTTTCGTTGTCTTCTAGTTGAGCCACGAATCTTACTCCTAAATTGTTTATAAATATATATATATATATATGTGTGTGTGTGTGTGTGATGAGTGTCTTACTACTTTTTGCCTGTTGAATTTTCCGTTGTTTAATACTCGATGATCTACGCTACTCGGCGCGCGGTAGAAGCTTGACTAGACTTATTGGTTTTTTTTCCGGTGCCAACTTAACCAACATGGCCACACTAGCTTGAATGTTCTTTTCTGTTTTTATTGTTTATTTATTTATTTAATGTTGAAGAAGTACAACATTCAATAAACACAAATAGCTGAATTAACAAAGCTTAATTCAATCTCTTTACAAAACAAAATATCTCATCTTCCTGACTTCATTTAAAATCAAACCAAACATGAACATGCATATATATTAATCTTAACTAATTAAGCATGCTGCCTAAGAGAGCCTGAATGAAAGCCCCAACCATTGAAGCTACCACTATTCCAAGCATCCCACAACATCCATGAAGATAATAATTATTGTGAATGCTTTGAGGGAGAGGAGGAGAAGGAGAAGGAGAAGGAAGAGGAGGAGGAGGATAAACTACATAATTAATATAAGGTCTTGGTGCATGGAGAAGGAGCATTGTAACGATTAACATAGTAATTAGGAGCAGGTGGAAGAGCTGTTGTGAACGGTGCACATATGGTGGTGATGGTTGTTGATGAAGGTAATTTAAATAGGGTGGCGGACAAGGTACATTATAACCATTAACATAATTCATGTATTGAGATGGTTGTTCATGAAGATTGAAATTGAAGGAAGGAGGATGAGAAGGCGATATACTACGGTTACGTGCTCCGGCGTTGATGCTGTGAACGGAGCTGAAGATGCAAGAAGCGTGGATGATGGAGCCGGTGATGTCTGAGATGTAAAAAGGTTGGGACATGGCTGCAGGTTCACCACAAATGCAGCAGTTGGACAGGTTGATGTTGTTGTTGTTGTTGTTGTGTGATTCTTGTGTGCCATCAACAAGGATGGCTCTTTGCTGCATGTTACCATGCATGAAGCCTATCTTCCTTTGGTACTCCATTAATATGATCTTCTAAGTTAAATCAGGTTGATCTAGCTTTTAGTGCATTTGATCCTTTATATAAAGTTAGTTTCTTTGAATTGTTCTTAATTATGTTGGCTAGAGCTTCTTCGTAATGTAACACATGATTGAGACTTGCATGGAGGGATGGCCCACATGCAAGAGCGAGGATGGGGTCACTGGGATTGAGTCTTGCTTTGGTGGAGCCCTTAATTTTTGGTGTTTATGTGAATATCTAGAAGATACTTCCTGTTTTTCCGAGAGGTCTTTTTCCTTTACTTTTAGAAGGTAAAATAATAATACTACTGCCAATAATAATAATAATAAATGAATGAATAAATAACAAAATCACGAAGAGGAACTTAGATGAAACTAATCACATAGATAATAAGAAATTCATTTTTCTTTTTTTTTCAATAGATTGTTGATATTTCATTTTGACTAATAGTTTAAATTCTACTAGTAACTTGTTAAAAAAAAATTAGAAAAACAAAATTAGGTGAAAACAATTTTACAGTTGCTATTAATATTAGTTTTTAAAATATAAGAAAACCAATTTTTAATAAATACAATCTATTTTCAAAATTTAAGTATTAATAATAAATACATATAAATGTATAATAGAATAAATAAAAATTATAAACACTCAAAACTTAATACATTTTCTGAATAAAATTCTAAAAGTAGATGATGTTAATATCATAATCATTGATAATAAATAAATAGTAATACATATTCATCATCAAATCAATGGTATAACATTGCCATTCAACTAACAAATTTGTAACATGTTGAGAAAATATGGCTAAATAAAACACAAGAATAAAGAAGACAAGGATTTAACGAGGTTCGGCAATGTGCCTACGTCCTTGGGAGCGATGAGCGGCGGCTACTTTTATTAATCTAAAGAGAAAGACCAATTAGGGTTATAAATACAATGCATATTTATAAAAACTCCCCTGTACAATTTACAAATTTATCATGTACCATACTGCGAAGGTATTGCCCCCGCACCCTCAACCCACTTTCTGCGAAACTCCCCAATTAGACAGAGATGCTATTGCTCCGCTCCGCTCCGCTCCAACATCTGTCCATTATCTAGTATGAGCCATACCTAACAAATCTCCACCTTGGCGAATATCAAGCCTCTTAGGAGATTAAACCATGGAGTTTCACACACACCAAAATGGGTTGAGCTACCTTGCTTGTCTAGCAGCAATCAACATTCAACAAGTCCAAACAATGCATGAACTTGTTGATAGTAACCGGCTTGGTCAAAATATCAGCTGCATTCTCACTAGTATGAACCTTCTGCAATAGTATCTCACCATATGCAATCAACTCTCGAATCTTGTGGAACCTCACATCAATATGCTTAGTTCTAGCATGATACACCTGGTTCTTAGCCAAATAAATAGCACTTTGACTATCACAATGCAACTGAACTCCACCTTGCTTAACACCCAGTTCCTTCACTAGCCCAGTAAGCCATAAGGCTTCTTTAGCAGCTTCAGTTGTAGATAATGCCACAATAGACTGAACAGTTGATTTCCAACATATAGGCCCTCCACCAAGAGTAAACACATACCCAGTTGTAGACCTTCTGTCATCAAAATCACCAGCATAGTCTGAATCCACATATCCTACAATCACAGGATCATTCTGCTGACTGCCAAAAACAATTCCATGGCCTACAGTTCCCTTCAGATACCTGAAAATCCACTTGACTGCTTCCCAATGTTGCCTGCCTGGTTTAGACATGTACTTGCAAACTTGACTAACAGCATGAGCCAAGTCAGGACGAGTACATACCATAGCATACATCAAACAACCAACTGCACTGGCATATGGAACCTTTGTCATGTCTTCAATATCCTTATCTGTCTTAGGACACTGTTCTGAAGAAAGCTTAAAATGATTTGCCAAAGGAGTGCTCACTGCCTTTGCTTTGCTCATCTCAAATCTGTCTAACACTTTCTCAACATAGCCTTGTTGAGATAGCCACAATTTTCTTGAGCCTCTATCTCTGTGAATCTCCATTCCAAGAATTTTCTTTGCACCACCTAAGTCTTTCATGTCAAATTCCTGGCTCAACAAAGCTTTCAAACCAAGGACATCATGCATGTTCTTTGCAGCAATCAGCATATCATCAACATACAGTAACAGAAAAATAAAAGAACTATCATCAAGTCTCTTAGCATAAACACAACAATCATACTCACATCGCCTGTAGCCAATCTGAATCATGTAGGAGTCGAACCGCTTGTACCATTGTCTTGGAGACTGTTTCAACCCATACAGCGATTTCTTTAACCTGCAAACCAGATGCTCATGTCCAGGTTGAGTGAACCCGTCTGGTTGCACCATGTAAATCTGCTCCTCTAGATCACCATGCAAAAAAGCAGTTTTTACATCCATCTGCTCTAAATGCAAATCCCAACAGGCCACTAATGCAAGTACAACCCTGATTGAAGTATGCCGAACCACAGGAGAAAAAATTTCATCATAATCTATCCCCTTCTGCTGTGAAAATCCCTTTGCTACCAATCGAGCCTTGAACTTTTCCCCTTCTTTTTCTGATACTGCTGGTTTCTTTTTGTACACCCACTTGCACCCAATAGCCTTCTTTCCCTCTGGAAGCTGAACTAGCTCCCATGTATGATTTTTCTGCAAAGACTCCATCTCTTCAACCATTGCACTCATCCATTCCTTTTTCTCCTGGCTAGTTATAGCTTCTTGGAAGGTAGCTGGATCATCACTAGTAATGAGAAGTGCAAAAGAGACCATGTCTTCATAACCAAATCTGCTTGGAGGCTTTACATTGGTGCGTCTCTGTCTATCTCTGGCTAGATTATAATTTTGCAGATCATCTGTATTAGAACCACTAGATGTTGGATTTAAACTTTCAACTGCTACTGGATGAGATACTAAATCCATCTGCAATGTATCTGAACTGGAACTGTTTTCTGGCACTTTGTCTTGATGTTGCTGTAACATAAACTGCTCATCAAAAACTGCATCTCTACTGATCACCATTTTCTTTGCAATCGGATCCCAAAACTTGTATCCTTTAACACCTTTCTTATAACCCAGAAAGATGCACTTCTTAGATTTTGGATCAAGCTTTGATCTTTCATCACCAGGTACATGCACATAAGCCGGACAACCAAAAATTTGTAAGTGATCAAAAACAATTGCATTACCTGTCCATACCTCTTCTGCAACCTTTCCACCCAATGATGCCCGTGGTGATCTATTGATGAGATAGCACGCCATACTAACAGCCTCTGCCCAAAAACTTTTAGGAAGCTCGGCATTCAGTCTCAAGCATCTTGCCCTTTCAGTCAAAGACCTGTTCATCCTTTCTGCAACGCCATTCTGCTGTGGTGTCTTGCGCATTGAAAAATTCCTCTGAATCCCATGCTCCTCACAAAATTTCTGAAATTGCGAATCTGTGTACTCTGTGCCATTATCAGATCTCAAATACTTGATCTTTCTACCAGTTTGGTTCTCCACCTCGGCTTTCCATTGCTTGAATTTGGCAAAAACCTCAGATTTGTGTTTCAAAAAATACACCCAAACTTTTCTAGAAAAATCGTCAATAAAAGTAACATAATATTGAGATCCTCCCAATGACAATTCCCTCGTAGGCCCCCACACATCAGAATGCACATAATCTAGAATCCCTTCAGTTTTGTGATTTCCAGTCGAAAAACTAACTCTAGACTGCTTTCCAAGAACACAAAACTTACAAAATTCTAGCTTGCAGCTTTTAACACCATGCAACAAATTTCTTTTATGCAATTCAGTCATCCCACGTTCACTAAGATGACCAAGGCGCATGTGCCATAATTTTGTATTATCATCATATGACTCAACCGAATGAACTCCACCTACAACTGTATTCCCTAACAGTTTGTAGATATTCCCTGCAGTTAGCTTTCCTTTCATCACAGTCAGTGCACCCTTAACAATTCGAATAGTTTCCCTATCCTCATCTGCCTTAGGAATAAAACCATTCTTATGCAAAATGCCCAAGGAAATTAGATTCTTTTTCAAATCTGGTATATGCCTAAAATCACAAAGTGTTCTAACAGTACCATCATACATCTTAATTCTAACTTCACCAATACCAACAATATTGCAACATCTATCATCACCTAAATAGACAGAACCAGAATAAGCTGACCTGTATGACGAGAACCACTCCCTGTTAGGCGTTATATGATAAGAGCATCCGGAATCCAGAATCCATGCATCCATGAACTGATTTGTTGAAACTGAAAGCATATCACCATCACTACAATCAGAATTGTCACTCTACACCACATTCGCAGACTTGGATGATTCATCACGTTTTTTATCAATCTGCTTTTTCAACTTTGGACAGTCTCTCTTCATATGTCCTGGCTCCTTGCACTTGAAGCAATGAATCGTCTTTCTGCTCTTAGACTTTGATCTGAAATTTCGTTTTCCAGAGCCCTCCTTCTCTAACTTCCTTCCACGATCTTGATTACCCTTAACATATAAACTGTTACCATGAGAGCTTTCCACTGCACTTTGCTTCCGCTGACTATGAGCCAACAAGGCTGCAGTAATCTCTTCAACTTTGATTGTTTCTTTCCCATATGTAAGAGTAGTCACCTGGTGTTCATAAGAAGGAGGTAATGAACACAACAGAATCATCGCTCTGTCTTCGGCCTCAATACTCACATCAAGTCTAGCTAGATCTGTGATTATTTGATTGAAGACATTCAAGTGCTGCGCCAAATCAGAACCTTCCTGCATCTTCAGCCCATACAGCCTTTGCTTCAGATACAGTTTATTCGTTAGGGATTTGGACATAAACTGTGTTTCCAACTTCGTCCATACTTCGCCTGGAGATTTTAGATTCATTACGTGATACATGATCTCATCTGCCAGGCATAGCAGTATGGTTCCTGCCGCTCGCTGCTGTAGTTCTTCCCAATCTTCAACCTCCATATTATCTGGTTTCTTCGGCCGCAAAGCCTTTAGAATCCCTTGCTGCGCCAACAGATCCTTTACCCTTGTTTGCCACAATCCGAAATTGCCAATTCCATCAAACTTCACCACTTCGAATTTTGCACTGGACATAGCCATCTCAACCACGCTCTGGTACCAATTGTTGAGAAAATATGGCTAAATAAAACACAAGAATAAAGAAGACAAGGATTTAACGAGGTTCGGCAATGTGCCTACGTCCTCGGGAGCGATGAGCGGCGGCTACTTTTATTAATCCAAAGAGAAAGACCAATTAGGGTTATAAATACAATGCATATTTATAAAAACCCCCCTGTACAATTTACAAATTTATCATGTACCATACTGCGAAGGTATTGCCCCCGCACCCTCAACCCACTTTCTGCGAAACTCCCCAATTAGACAGAGATGCTATTGCTCCGCTCCAACATCTGTCCATTATCTAGTATGAGCCATACCTAACATAACATCTAAAAGAGAACACTTGTAACTAAATCATCATTGGCCAAATTACACGTTAGTTATAGAATTAGAAGGATATATATAAGTGATCAATACATAAACCCTATACAACTAAAATTCTAGTTTTTTTTAATGATTACTGAATATCACACACTTTAATTAAATTTTAATTAAAAGACAAATTTAAAAATTAAATTTTGAACAATCGATATATATATATTATAATGTAATTTATTCAAAGTAAAATATATACAATATTTTGTTTCAGGAAAGGATCCCATCCCCCACCATGTTCTACTTAGAACAAATTATAAAATAGATAAATTATAATTGACTAAGTAAAAACTATTTTTTTTATAAAATAGATAAATTATAATTTATTAAAAAATACATAGTCAAAGAGAAGCTAGAGTTATTAAAAAATACATAGTCAAAGAGAAGCTAGAGTTCGAACAAAATATAATTATTAATTTTCCTAACACTTTAAAAAAAAAAACAATATACATCAATGAACAATTACACGGAAATTCCTCATAAATGAACAATTAATTATGCCAAACAACTAGGTGTATTTATAATTTCGTATCTTCCTTTGCTCTATGTTTGTTCCACAATGGAGTTTTCAATATTTTTATGTTTCTTTGATATTGTACTTTTTTTTCTTTCTTAATTAATGTGATTTATTTAGTCACTAAAAAAAAGATTGCTCTTTGTATTGCTCTCCATGTATTATGGTTTTTCTTGCACTACAATAAAAAATACCCTATAGCGGCGGAAAAAATCCGCCGCTATAGGTGTTCAATTTGCCTCTAAAACCCCCTACCAGCACTTGTTAAATTTGCCACTAAATCCTCTGTCGCAATAGAGGTTACGGCGGAAATATACACTTTTAAAGACGGTTTTTAGTGCAGCTTAGCGGCGGAAAAAATCCGCCGCTATATGACTTATAGCGGCGGATTTTTCCACCTCTGTAGGTCCATTATCAGCTGGAATAATTTATAGATATTTTTCCCACAACCAAAAATACAATACTAATCCAGTTTCTACATTTAATTGTAATATTCATAACTAAAAATTTGTAAATAAAATCATCATTAAAATTAATAATATTTATATCTACAAATATACAAACTCATAACTTGTATTTAAGAATAATCTTTACAAAGTGAGCAAGTATGCATCAGGATTTAATTGTTTTTTTACACAAATAAATACACAGCCAGGTGAATGATGCCTTCTCTTGCTTTAACTTTGTGTGACATGTTCTCTTTCTGCAAATGGATCTTTTCTTTTCTGCAGACCATCTGTGATTACCTCCTTCCACATACTTTGATCCTTCAACCAATCAAAACAAAACAATTTCAGACATCATCACTATATATATATACATATATATTCATCGTTCAATGCATGCAAATAGAGAAAAAAAAGCAATGGCCTTACCAACAGAGGAAAAGAGTCCAACACTGGGCACTTGATAGGTCCATCCTCATCCAAAGGCTCAAGAAGATGCTCAACTGGCTTGATCTTATCTCCATGCTCCATTAGCTCTTCATCAACCTCTTCATTAAACTTCTCATTAAGCTCCTCAAAGCTTTCTTCTTATGTTCCATCACTAATCTTCTTTTCCTTATCATCCTAAAAAACATAATAATATCATATAGAAAGACATTATAAGAGATTCAGCAAAACACAGAGATGCATAAAAGGTGTTCTATGTTTCGTACCAAAAAGGCAAAAAGTAAGGTTGAGGTCCCATGAGCTGATACCTACCCATTATGTGTATTAACAAATGTATAGAAACTGACAGATGGCAATGCCAAGCTACTCAATTGCACATGATTTCTCAAAGTCCTCAAGGATGGATTGCTCAGCTTCAGTGGGCCTAGAAAATATAAATAACAATTTTTATTTGAAAGAACCATAAATTCTCCATCCAGATAATGCCATTAACTATGTGGGACTATACGAAACACTAGAAACAATAACTGAAATAAAATCAACAGAAATAGCTTTAAAGCAGTTCAATCAAAACCAATCATCCAATAAACATGCAGAACGCAGAAAAGACTCGCCCTATTAATAGCTGGCAGCTCCAAGAGTTCGAATAAAACAAAATTATTAGTTAGTTAGAGAAGAATTGACATCCTTAAATAATCTCAAAGCAAAAGGAATAAGAAATTTGCCATCATTAAGCATAATTAGTTTTCGACATCATGCTCAAGAAAATTATATAGTATTCAATGGCCAAACTTTTCATGAATTATAGCAAAACAAGAAATTTTTTCTTTTTTAAATTTCCAACAAAATAGTTGAGTATACATTCAGCAAAACCAAAGGCTCTATAAGACTGGCTATTCAAGCAACTTGGTGCCATAAAAAAAGGTGAACTGAGAAATCCATCAACATGTGATGGTGATCCATCCATGCCTAATAATTTCTCATTATCTGAGCAAATAAAATAGATAATAAAGCATTGTGAAATGGAAGAAAATGGTAGTTGGTTAATACATTACAGGCAAAGTTAACTCTGCTTTCACTCGAGGTGCCATTGAAACTGTGCTTGCTTGTCTCAGAACGAACATTTTTTCCCAATGTGCCTACAACTTTATCCTTTTTCAATTTTTTGACAGGAACACCTTGTTTTCCTCCTTCAGTAGACCTCTTCTGAGCAAGAGAAGATTGTAGGGAAAAAACAATCATGGAAGAGAATTTACACAGCAAAATTAAAACAGATCTGCTACATAGACATTTAGAGCATGGAAGCTACCAAAACCTTTAATGGGAGGAATGTTCCCTGGAAATCACAAAGGAAAACTCATTTCCAGTCAAAGGACCACAGTATTACTGTTATTCACTAAACTAAAGGAACTGGAAGAATTATCTGGAAACTGGATTAGAAATTAAAAAAAAAAAAACTGAAAACTTTGCTTGCTTAATAGTTAAGTCTTCAACCTTTCTGCTCCTGGCTCTTAAGGAAGTTAAAGCTTGACCTTAAATTAAAAATAAATAAATAAATAAAGAAGAATCGAGTGAAACACCACCAACATGCATCCAATCATTAATTGATTGCTAATATTCATAAATTAAAAAGGATTTCTGTAGAATAGTACAAGCTATTTCATGACATTGTAAAATGGCCTGAGAATCTGCCATAAAGAATAACAGAAAAATGTATATAGCTAAGAACCGATCAGTGTGTTAAATAAAAAATAAATATGTCATCTAACCAGAGTTATAAATTTTTTTTTTATCTTACCAAAAGTCTCCAACTTTGATGCCAATCAATCTGCTGTTTAAAGCAGCCAACCTTTTTGCATGTTGTTTGAATATAGTTACCTGAAAGAAAAGGTATAATTTTTTAAGAAAAATGAATCATCACTGTGATCATTTAGACAATGCTCAAGTTTCCAATCATCTTAATTGGTACTCCTAATCATAAAAATGTAAAATGGGAAACATAAATTTCTAAAGCTGTCAGGTTAACATCCACATGGTGTGCATCTATAAACATGGGGTACAGTGATGATAACACGCACCTAAATTATCACTTCCACAAGGGGTGCCCACTTTCTCCAGAAGGTGGTGTAGATCTTTCTGATTAAATCCTTCAGGCGGGGAATAATTCTCACAAATTGCAAATGCCTCTGAGATCCAAAAGAGCAATCAATTAAGAGCTCACTTTAAAGAATGCCTAAAATGGAATATTGGATCATGCTAGTTTGTTAATGTCCAAAGTTTGAAGTAGCAATCAAATTTATAAGTCATCAGGATGCCTCCTTGCCACCCATTTTGGGTCCCGGACAAGCAAAGAGCTCAACAGTTGAACTAGAGCCAGATATTACTTAACAAAATCTTGTGAGCAGTCACCTTGATGGTATATATATTTATTGAAAATTGTCCTTATTGTATATGTAACAAAATAGATCAATTTTATTATTTTTTTAATTTTTACAAAATAAACAAATCACTATAAGAAAAAAATTGACCTTCTAACTTTTACATGGGGCTCAAATAACTTAAAATTTGTGGAATATATTACATTACAAATTTACAATAAATCATAAGCAAGATAATGGATTTAAATAAAACTAAACACCGTGGCTTAAGCCTTACTAAAAGAGCATTTGCTGGCTTAAAAAGGCAGGAAAAAAAAAAGCATTAACAACTCACCGTTCGAAAAGCAGAATGCATGAGACTGTTCAGTTCAAGATCAAGTAAACCATGAGGCAGGCAAAAAGGAAGAAATCCCATAGAAAGTAGTAATAGATAATCAATTGTTTAATGAATTAAGTAATCATAGCTATTCACACAATACATAATGGAATGACTTCCATTAAAATTACAAAATATAAGAAATCAAGAATCTGCATAAGAAAAGCATGCAGTCATCAAATCAGAACAATAATATTTCACAATCAAACCACAAAGATTTAGTGATGCTAGTGCATCCTTCCAAAACCACAGCAGAGAACAACAATCACAAAACAGAGATACAATACACACAGAGCAGTACTGGTTTTATGCTGCAAGATTCAGATCATTGTTGTGTTTCTTTTCATTATACATGGTGAAAACATAGGCTGTTTTAAAAACCAAGATAATATAAAGCAGTAGTGTTACCAAATTATGTTTATTACATCCAGCACTGATGACTTAGCTATATCCATTTATATCAACTTTTGCTCTTCACATGCCTAAGCCAACCTGCCATCACAAAGCAAACTACACATAAGATAATAGCATCATAGAAGAAAAAGTATATGATTAGGAGTAAAGAAAAAAAAAAAAACCAAAGGCATTTGCAATTCAATCTTCTTTTACATCACCAGTCATTGTGTTTTGGGCTAGTATATCTTTCTCTTGTGATTCATATTTTTAGTGGTTAGTGCAGCTGATCTGTTTTTCTCAGTTGTTGGTTGATTCCTATAATTGATTCTATGATTTACATATAATATCATAGCCCAAAAGATTGAAATCAACAATGATCCTCTATGTGTGGGCCAATAACCTTAGCAGTAGGCAATCCAAATCAGTCAATCTGTCTAAAGAACCACATCCTAACAAAGCCATCAAGGCAAAAGAACAGATCAGAAGGGGCAGTGTAAGTGAAGAATCAAAATTTAAAAACAAAAAAAAAAAGAAGAAAAGGAAAGGAAAAAGAGAGAAGAGGCAGAGAAACAAAGGAAAATGATCTGCTTAGAGCAGACATAAGTCATAGAATACATGACCTCAGCTCCAAAGCCATAAAACCACTCACTAACATAGCTTCAAAGCTATCCAAAAGAAAAATTAAAAGGACTTCCCACCCATTGCATGCAGATCTCATCACATGAAACTCAAGCTGAAAGCAATCTATAATAATGACACATTCAGTGGTCCATGTAACTGATCTACTAAGGGCGGGTTCTGGTTCAAATCAACATCCAACAGCTCTATGCACCTCCAAAATAGGTCATGAGAAAGTTTTCAGTTTGAGCAAAAACACAGTGCCCATTTTGGTTCTCTTGGTGTCAAGAATCAAACATACACAAGCTTCATTATTTGTATGAACTATTGGTTATAAAGCAGGCCTAGCATCACTTCGAAGATGTTGTAATCAAAATGTTCTGGCTAAAAGTATTATGTTTAAAGTGTTGCAGGTAAAATTATGATGCTGCAGTCAAAGTAATAAAGCTATTCTAGCTAAAGTGTTTCACTCTTAAAGATGAAGAGCAAAGATAATGAAAGATTTTGCAACCAACGTAATGAAATTGGTGCATAATCAGCTTTGAAATTTGTGAAGATGAAGAAGCTAAAGAGATGATGCTATTGTGAACAAAGTAATGGAACTTTTAAGTTTTCAAAATCATGGCCACTTAAAGAAGTCACAGAGCCCAATGTTGATAATTATCTCAACATGTCAAAGAACTGAAGATATAGAGATGAAGAGTCAAAGAGCTGTTCATGCTGCTAAAGGCCTTGAGCTAAAGAATTGAAGCCTTGGAAACATGAATAAGTTAGTTAATCTTGTCAGGGGACTCAAGTGATTGACAAAATAAAGCCATGAAGACATCAAAAACATATAAAGATATCAAAGACGAGACTGCAAACATGTAAAGTCCTACAACTGAAGGCATGAACAACCCGAAGATTTGTTACAACTCAAAGAAGCCAAACATCTTCAATGCCCTAAAAATGGAGGAACCCTTAACAAAAAGTGCTTGTTTCAAGCAACAAATTTCCCAAAAGAGAAATGAATCTCATCAAGAACGTTAAAACCTTATGCCTAGTGCAACCTCCGTAGGTTTCTAGTAACCTTTCTGCACATTCAAACCTGGAACCTGACTCTTTTCAAAAACAGAAAAATACTGTGTTACAACACATCTTCTAAAGTTAATAGAATCAATCCATCAAGCTTCCAAACTGATGACCATCCAGGAAAAAAACACTAAAATAAATCTTGATTTCACAAACAAAAATCTCAAGACTCATAGATTTCGAACGGAAAAATAAATCAAAAGAAAAAACCCTAGAATGAGGAATGGATTCACAAGGAATACCTGAAATCACAGAGCTTCAAGCAGATCGAAAAGGAAAACCTAAATCGGGATCGAAGTAGCGAGAGGGATTAGAAGGGGTTCTTCATACGATGAAGTCGAGAAGGCCGTGAAACCCGAGTACTCCTTCAGCGCCTGAGATCGAAAGGAGGGAGAGGGTTTGGAATCTAAGGTAGCGTTTGGATTGTGGAATAGGAATGGGAAAGAGGGGAATGAGAAGAAGGGAGGAGTGGGAATATGAGTAGGGGAAAAGAGGAGGATAATGATGAAGGTGTTTGGTTGGAGGGAATGAGAGTTAGGAATAGGAAAAAGTAAGAGAGAGATATGATGAAAATTACATGTATACCCTTTTGTGTAAATAAAATCATTTGTATAAAATAATGAATTATGTTTAATAATAAATATTTAACATTATTAATTAATAAATATTTAGAATATAATTATTTAATTTAATTTATTATAATCAAATTTATTAAACTTAATATCATTATTTTTAATTATTATTTATTTGAAATTATTATAATTAATTAATAAATTTAATTATATTAATTTCAAATATTAATTAAATGTAAAGAGATGAATAGTAAAAAATAAGAGAGAAAACTATAGTAAAATTACACTTATGCCTTTTTATATAAATAGAATGATATTTTAAAAAACAATGGTTTATATTAAATAATTAACATGATTATTAATAAATATTTGTAATATATTTAATTATTTATTTTAATTTATTGTTATTAAATATTTCATCTATTTTATATAACTTAAAAAAATTTGATATATTAAATAATAAATAATTAGCATGCTTAATTAGCATAATTTATTATTATTAAGTATTTGCAATATATTTACTTATTTATTTTAATTAATTAAAATGAAATAATACAACTAGTTAATATAATGTGTGACAATAGAAGAAAGTTTTTTATATCATGAAGGGCATAATGGTCTTTTCCTAACTAAGGAGAACCAAGCCCCCCAATTTTCAAAGGAGTCACATGCACCCAACTTGGTAATCCCAATCCCATAAAAATTTACTATTCACTCCTTTCCCAATTACCAAACATGGGAGTGGGATGCTTGGGTACTTGTGATTCCCACTCCCAAGGCTTCAATCCAAGATCCAAACGGGTCCTAAGAGATACTCTGATATAGACTTGAGAGAAAGAGGGAGCAAGAGAGAAGAAGAGGGCCAAAAGGGATTCAGGGAAAGAGAGATAAAAGAGGAAGAGAGAACGGGTCATTTAATTGCTCTTTATAATATATTTATAAAGATATTTATAAATATATTATATTAAAAAATTTTAAAAAAAATTATTTTTAATAGAATATATTAAAAATTATTCTATTAAAAAATATTTTACAAAAATATATTTATAAGTATATATTTATTTAAAAATTTATTTAAAAAAAATATATTAAATATTAAATATATATTATTAATAATATATAGTTAATTAAATTTAAAGATAGTCATGAAACTATGAATGAGGGTATGTGAGGGTGTATATATAAAAATATTTTTATATTTACAAATTTAGCGGCTCATGTAAAATCGGCCGTTAAAATTTGCCGCTATAGGCTAACTTTTTTGTAGTGTTGGTTGGGGGTGATAATATTACTCTGTATAATGGTGCCTCAAGTAACATTGTCCAAATTGATTTGAACTATAATATTAAGAATAAACTCAAGAAGGAAAAATAACTTCTAAAATTTATTTTAAAAAATTCCCCAAAATTTAAAGGAACATGGGCTTGATGTATATGCTTAGCTATGATACAAAAATCAAAAGACTTTTCAATCGCAAAAGACTTAAAAGTCTTCCTTTAGTGAGGGCCGGTGTTTGTGTGACCATTATTTTTGTTTTGTTTTTTTCCTGTGCATTGATTCTTTAGTTCTAATCTTTCAAATATAGGCATATATATGGTGCTAAGCCACATACGTTTGTAAAGTTTTTTTCTTGACCGTTATGTTGTGTGTGTGCTTCATTATCAAAAACTAATAATCCACCGCTTCTAATTAATGGAACTGAAATGATTTTTTATTCTATTCTATTATTTATTTTTATGTGTTTTTTTTGTTGTGTTCCACCTCTGGTCAACGACTAATAAATTAGCAATTTATCTACTGTTATATATTTTAAAAAAAATTCAAAGCTTAGCACCAAAGTTAATAATTAATTAATTTCAAGCATCACATACAATGCCCACAAATTAATTAGCACAGAAAAGCAAATTAAATTCATGCTATTGAAAAAGCTTAATATTGTTCCATGTCTTTTACCGACAGCTTTAAATAAGAAAAATGGAGATATATTTCATCTTTAGCAATTGATTTAGAATCAAACCAAGCGTGAAAGATAAAAACATGCACTAATTAATCTCAACTTAGGAGGTCAGTTATTAAACATGCTTTCAAAGAAAGCTTCAACTAAATTCCCAACCACAGAAGTTCCCAATAATCCTAGCATCCCTCCATATCCATGATGATGATTATTATGAATGTTTTGAGGCTGAGGAGGAGGAGGAGGATAAGCCACATAATAAGGATAGGGTGGTGGATA
This sequence comes from Dioscorea alata, assembly GCA_020875875.1. Classification (NCBI taxonomy): domain Eukaryota; kingdom Viridiplantae; phylum Streptophyta; class Magnoliopsida; order Dioscoreales; family Dioscoreaceae; genus Dioscorea; species Dioscorea alata. The sequence continues at coordinate 20,035,062 of CM037019.1, forward strand.
AAGAGCATTAGAACAATTAACATAATGAGGTGGAGGAGCTAAGTAGGAGTAGTTAATGCATTGTGGTGGTTGTTGATGAAGGTTGAAGTAGGGTGGTGGATAAGGTGCATTAAAAATACCATTAGCATAGTTATTATGAGGAAGAGGAGGTGGTGGTGGTGGATAAGGTGCATTAAAAATACCATTAACATAGTTATTATGAGGAGGAGGAGGAGGAGGAGGTGGTGGTGGTGGACGAGCTAAGTGGTCATAGTTTATGTATTGTGGTGGTTGTTGATGAAAATTGAGAGGAGGATGAGAAGGTAATATACTACGGTTACGTTCTCCGGCGATGGTGCGAGCGGACTTGACCACACAAGAAGCGTGGATGATGAGTCTAGTGTTATCTATGGTGTAAAAGGGCTGGGACATGGCAAGTTCACCACAAAAGAAGCAGTTGGAGAAGTCGTTGTTGTTGTCGTTGTTATTGTTGTTGCTGCTGCTTTCGTTGTTGTTGAGTGGTTCTTGTGTATTATGAATCAGGATGGCTCTGTGCTGCATGTTTCCATGCATGAACACTATCTCCTTTGGGTACTGATTCATTGTGTTCTCCTAAGCTAATTGAACTGATGTTTTTTTTTTTTTTCTTTTCTTTTTTGGAAGTAATTGAACTGATATTTGATCTAGGTTTTAGAGCATTAATTGATCGTTTATATAGAGGGGACTGATGCACTTATAGTCTTAGTTTGGTGGGCCCCTGTCAGATTTTTTTCACCCTTGCTCCTTTGAGCTGATGGACTTAATCTTAGTTTGGTGGGCCCCTGTCAGATTTTTTTCATCCTTGCTCCTTTGAGCTGATGGACTTAATCTTAGTTTGGTGGGGCCCTTTGGAATTTTCATACTTCCAATAGCGTGTGGAAATTACACCTACATTCTGGTTGTTACAATAATACTAATTATTATTTTTAATATGTAATAGATTAATAAACCATATTCATTAAACAAAAGAAGACAATATAGCTAGGATTATAAGTACAAAAGAAACAAGATTACACTACTAACTTGGGTACTGATTCATTGTGATCTCCTAAGTTAATTGAATTGATCTTTAATCTAGCTTTTAGAGCATTTGATTGTTTATATAGAACTACCTTAATTTGATTTGTTCTCATACATGTTGGTTAGAGTTTTAATTCCTCATTATTGTAAGTATAAACTAGACTTGATTCTTAGAATTTCTATTTGCGATGGGAATTGAATGCATGGATGTGAAACAGGTGGGCTCTTTGAGGCCGATTGACTATGTCTTAGTTTGATGGACCCCCCCTTATAATGTTCATACTCCCAATAACATGCAGAAAATAAATACATTCTAGTTGTTATAATAATAATAATAATAATAATAATAATAATAATAATAATAAGAGACGCCAGTCAAGTTAGAAACAGTCAGAGTGGGGACACAATTGGCTTAAAATTTAGCCATCATCATTGTAGTATTATTGTAAAAAGGACTGATTCTTGATGTATCAGTAGTGGGGAAATATGAAATTATAAACACACCTAGTTGTTTGGCGTAATTAATTGTTCATTTATGAGGAATTTCTGTGTAATTGTTCATTAATGTATATTGTTTCTTTTTTCTTTTCAAAGAAGTGTTGGGAAAATTAATAATTGTATTTTGTTCGAACTCTAGTTGCTCTCCAACTGTGTATTTTTTTAATAAATTATAATTTATCTATTTCATAAAAAAATAGTTTTTACTTAATAATTTTTTTTATCCACTCCTTATTTAAAAATTAAGTATTCAAAATCTTACCCGTGGTATTTTATTCCCTTCCAATTTAAATATCTAGCACTAGAAATATATGTATTAGTGATTTGTCTAAATTTATAATAAATAATATTAGTTTTTTATTTTTAATTGGGTGAAGAGATTAAAATATAATAGCATGTAATTTAAAATTTTTTAAAAAAAATTAAAGATGGTGATATAACTTGATGTAAATTTCTTGAATTTCTTCTAGCTAGGACATGCATGGTGGGGGATGGGATCCTTTCTTGAAACAAAATATTTTATTTTACTTTGAATAAATTACATTATGATATATATATTGATTGTTCAAAATTTAATTTTAAAATTTGTCTTTTAATTAAAATTTAATTAAAGTGTGTGATATTTAGTAATCATTAAAAAAACTAGAATTTTTGTTGTCTGAGGGTTTATGCATCGATCATTTATATAAATCCTTCTAATTCTATAACTAACGTGTAATTTGGACAAGATGATTTAGTTACAAGTGTTCTCTTTTAGATGTTACAAATTTGTTAGTTGAATGGCGATGTTATACCAGTGATTTGATGATGATATTTACTTTCAATGATTATGATATTAACATCATCTACTTTAGAATTTTATTCAGAAAATATATTAAGTTTTGAGTGTTTATAATTTCTATTTATTCTATTATACATTTATATGTATTTATTATTAATACTTAAATTTTGAAAATAGATTGTATTTATTAAAAATTGGTTTTCTTATATTTTAAAAACTAATATTAATAGCAACTGTAAAAATGTTTTCACCTAATTTTGTTTTTCTAAAATTTGTTTTAACAAGTTACTGGTAGAATTTAAACTATTAGTCAAAATGAAATATCAACAATCTTATTATCTATGTGATTAGTTTCATCTAAGTTCCTCTTTATGGTTTTGTTATTTATTCATTCATTTATTATTATTATTGGCAGTAGTATTATTATTTTACCTTCTAAAAGTAAAGGAAAAAGACATCTTTGAAAAACAAGAAGTATCTTGTAGACGTCCATGCAAACAACAAAAATTAAGGGTCCCACCAAATTAAGACTCAGTCCCAGTGACCCCCCCACTCTTGCTCTTGCATATGGGTCATCCCCAATGCAAGTCTCAATCATGTGTTATAATTAAGAAATAAAGAAATATATTTGTAACTGCAATTGATACTAGTTTCTAAAATTAAAGAAAAATTTAAGATAAACATATTTTGCCTTCAAATTTTTAGCATTAATTTGGAGCTTCCACGACAATTCCTCCTATTAGTTTGGCTAGCGTAGACTTGGACTTAGACAAATGAAGTGTGAAACTTAGAAACCATGAAGAAGTGATCAAGTTGATCCAAGTAAAGACATTACATGAAAACTCTGAGGATTTGAAAGCAAAAAGAGTTGAACTTGTCAATGCTACCACTACAACAAAAAACCCTTATTGTGACATTTTTAAAATAATATTTTTAGTAATTGTCATTGCAAACCATTAAAATGACTTTTAAGCGATAGTTGTAATAAATGTTGGTGTGCTTTTATTTATTCCTACATTTATAATGACATTTCTACTTATAGTCACAAAAAGTTTTTATTTTGCGATATTTTGAAGATTTTAGCAACATTGAGAGAAATGTCAGTACAATATTATTTGTTAAGGCGCTTGTTATGACCTATGTAACAAATATCATAATTCAATATGACTTTAATTGTATCAATTTATTATGATATATCTGAAAACACCATTTTAAGTTAGGATATATATATATTAAAAAAATATGAACGATAATTTAAAATTGAAAAAAGTGGTATTTAAGGAAAAATAAAAGCAACAATATTTTAATTTTCAAGAGTGCCAAAAATTAGGAGTATTTTTTTCAAACATGAGTGAGTAGATCTATTTCTAGGGTTGGGAATTAGCCCTTGATGAACAAAAAAGTCTTTATATTAACTTTTCTTTCTATTTTAATGCTAAATTCTATTTGGTTTAATCTTTGATACTTAAAAAAATCAAATCTTAGTGCAAAAGTTAATTAATTAATCAATTTCAAGCATCAATTGTTTGTTTCCTTTCTTTTCCTTAATAAAGCGGTACTGATTCATCACTTTAAATATATATATATATGTGTGTGTGTGTGTGTGTTCAACCATCACACAAAACCCACAGATTAATTAGCACAGAAAAGCAAATTAAATTCATGATATTGAAAAAGCTTAATGTTGTTCCATGAGTTTTATACCGATAACTTTAAATAAGAAAAATGGAGAAACATCTCATCTTTCTTAATTTATTTAGAATCAAACCATGCTGGAACACAAAAACATGCATTAATCTCAACTTAGGAGCCCATCCAAGAGAGCTTGAATGAAAGCCCCAACCACAGAACTTGCCAATATTCCAGTCATCCCGGTTCCATATCCCTGATGTTGATTATTATGACTGTTTTGAGGAGGAGGATGAACTACATAGATAAGAGGAGGTGGAAGAGTTGAGTAGGGGTAGTTCATATATTGTTGTGGTTGTTGATGAAGGTTGAAGTGGGCTGGTGGATAAGGTACATTAAAATTACCATTAACATAGTTATTATGAGGAGGAGGAGGTGGTGGTGGAAGAGCTAAGTGGTCATAGTTCATGTATTGTGGTGGTTGTTGATGCAAATTGAGAGGAGGAGGATGAGAAGGCAATATACTACGGTTATGTTCTCCGGCGATGGTGCGAGCGGACTTGACGACACAAGAAGTGTGGATGATGAGTCTAGTGTTATCTATGGTGTAAAAGGGCTGGGACATGGCAAGTTCACCACAAAAGAAGCAGTTGGAGAAGTCGTTGTTGTTGTCGTTGTTATTGTTGTTGCTGCTGCTTAGTTGTTGTTGAGTGGTTCTTGTGTGTTATTAATCAGGATGGCTCTGTGCTGCATGTTTCCATGCATGAACATTATCTCCCTTGGGTACTGATTCATTGTGTTCTCCTAAGCAGTTGAACTGATGATTTTTTTTTTTTTTTTTTTTTTGAAAGTAATTGAACTGATGTTTGATCTAGGTTTTAGAGCATTTGATCGTTTATATAGAGGGGACTGATGCACTTAGTCTTAGTTTGGTGGGCCCCTCTAAGATTTTTTCATACGGGCTCCTTGGAACTAATGGACGTAATCTTAGTTTGGTGGGGCCTCTTGGAATTTTCATATTTCCCATAATGTGCAGAAATTACACTTACATTCTAATTGTTGCAATAATAATAATTATTATTATTATTAGTACGTAATAGATTAATAAACTGCATTCATTAAACAAAAGAAGACAATAAAGCTAGGATTATAAGCACAAAAGAGATAAGATTACACAGCTAACTTGGGTACTGATTCATTGTGATCTCCTAAGTTAATTGAATTGATCTTTGATCTAGCTTTCAGAGTATTTGATTGTTTTTATAGAACTATCTTAATTTGATTTGTCCTCGTACATGTTGATTAGAGTTTTAATTCTTCATTATTGTAAGTATAAACTAGACTTGCTTCTTAGTATTCCTATTTACGATGGGAATGCATGGATAAGAAATAGGTGGGCTCCTGGGGGGGGGGGGGGGGGGGGGGGGGGGGCCGAATGACCAAGTCTTAGTTTGGTGGACCCCAATTGGAATTTTCATACTCCCAATAACACAGAAAATATATACATTCTACTTGTTACAATAATAATAATAATAATAATAATAACAACAACAATAATAATAATAGTTATTAATATTATATAATATTAATTATTTTTTATATGTAATAGATTAACAAACTGCGTTCATTAAAAAAAACGGCAATATAGGATTATAAGCACAAAAGAGATGGAATTACACTGTTAATTGGATATAAAAATGACAACTACAACTAATCAAAAATGAAAAAAAAAAAAAGGAAAGAAAAACATAGAAAGTCCTCTAGTAATTATTGGAAGAGAAGTTAAACACTAGTAACCCTTGAAAGAGGGAGAGAGGTTCTCTTTGGGTAACAAGGAGAAAAGGCTTACCTAATGTCCGTATCATTTGTCATAACCTTAGAATGTTGTTGTTACTATGCCATCAACACTACCTACAAATTGCTCTAGAAACTCTAGCCTACATTTGACAATAGGAACCAACTGTTCAAGCTTGGCATCGATTTGCATAAATCATATATTTCTTTTGTAGTTATTACACTTCAATATAAAAACTAGTCATATTTAGTTCGACCACATGAATTTTTTTCTTTTTTTTTCGTGTAATCAAAACAATTGTTAGATTCTACATTATAAAATTTTAAAGAAGTTGTTTTTCTTCCTTTCCGAATAAAACCGTATCAAGAAGGAATAATAACAACAATGATAAACACAAAAAGAAAAAGTTAAAACAAACTACCTGTATTTGTAATTGCAATTGAAACTAGTTTCTAAAATTAAAGAAAATTTCAAGATAAATATATTTTCCCTTCAAATTTTAGCATTAACTTGGAGCTTCCATGACAATTCCTCCTATTGGTTTGGCTAGCGTAGAATTGGACTAAGACAAATGAAGTGTGAAACTTAGAAAACATGAAGAAGTGATCAAGTTGATCCAAGTAAAGACAATACATGAAAACTACGAGGACTTGAACAGGTGGGCTCTTTGGGGCTGACTGACTAAGTCTTAGTTTAGTGGACCCCCCTTGGAATTTTCATACTCTCAATAACACACAGAAAAGAGATAAAATTATTATTATTATATAATATTAATTATTTTTAGTATGTAATAGGTTAATAAACTGCATTCATTAAAGGAAAAAGCCAATATAGGACTATAAGCACCAAAGAGATAAAATTACACTGTTAACGGGATCTAAAAATGACAACTACAACTAATCAAAAATGAAAAAGGCATAGAAAGCCCACTAGAAATTAATGGAAGAGAAGTTAAACATGACACTAGTATCCCTTCAAGGAGGGAGAGAGGTTCTCTTGTCATTTGTCATCCCCCTTAGAATGTTGTTACTACGCCATCAACACTACCTACAAATTGCTCTAGAAACTCTAGCCTCCACTTGACAATAGCAACCAATCGTTCAAGCTTGGCATCAATTTGCATAAATCATTTACTTCTTTTGTAGTTATTACATTTCAAGAAACTGGTCACATTTAGTTCGAAAACATGAATTTTTTTCCTTTATTTCAAGTAATCAAAACAATTTTTAGATTCTACATTATAAAATTTTAAAAAAGTTGTTTCTCTTCCATTCCAAATAAATCCGTATCAAGATGGAATAATAACAACAATGATAAACACAAAAAAAAAAAAGTTAAAACAAACTACATGTATTTGTAATTGCAATTCATACTAGTTTCTAAAATTAAAGAAAAATTTAAGAAAAATATATTTTGCCTTCAAATTTTTAGCATTAACTTGGAGCTTCCATGACAATTCTGTTGCAAGGTGCTTGAAGAAATGCCAGGGCTGATTGACTTGTCAACGGTGGAGAAATGGAGCGAAGACCAGGCGTTGAGCACGTTGACTACTCAGCTGATTATTGGATGTTGTTCTTCCCCAGTTCCTTGTTATATTAATACTCAAGACATAGCATGCTCTCTCAGCCAATAGGAGCATGGAGACAGGATCTATTTTGGACTGACAAGCATTGAATGAAGATCAATGTTTGTACTAGGTTTATTAAAAGGTTGTTTTGTTGGAACTCTAAGTTATGATGGTGTTTACTTTTCACTTTATGCTTCTACTTTTCTAACGGTGTATTGTGTGAACGAATGAGATAAGAAAAATATCTTTCTCTCAAAAAAACTTTCTTCGAGCTTCTTCTGTTCTTCTCTCCCTGTATCTTTTTGGTCACCGAACTTTCACAGGCCGATCCTGAACAGTGGTATCAGAGCTGGTTCTCATCTGTAGCTATGGCATCCAGCAGTAATCCACCAGGAGGTGTTTCGGGACCATCAGTACCTACCTTTGATGGGGAAGACTATGATTTGTGGTGTCTTATGATGAAGACTCTTTTTGGATCACAAGAGCTATGGGAGCTCGTGGAGCAGGGCTACTCGGAGAAAGAAGATGAAGCTAAAGTTAAAGATTACAAGAAGAAGGATGCCAAAGCGCTGTTCTTTATACAGCAAGCTCTTTCACGGCCTCTTCTTGCCCGCATAGCTTCGGCCAACACTGCAAATGAGGCACGGACTACATTGAAGACGGTGGTTCAAGGAAACCCCAAGGTGATGGCGGTCAAGCTCCAAACCCTGAGGCAAGACTTTGAGAATCTCAGGATAAAGAGTTCAGAAGGTGTTCAGAACTACATTACAAGGGTTTTAGAAGTGTCAAACCAAATGAAGAGTCTTGGGGACACAATCTCTGATGCCATGGTGGTAGGAAAGCTATTAAGGAGCTTAGGACCCAAATTTAATCATGTGGTTACTGCCATTGAAGAGTCCAAGGATCTGACGAAGCTCATAATGGATGATATGAGTGGATCCTTGTTAGCTCATGAAGCCAGACTGTTGAGGCAAGCTGGTGATCAACCTGAAAAGGAAGAGAAAGCTTTCAATGTCAAGGGTGAAGCATCGGGGGCAAAAGACAAAGAGAGAGTGTTCTGTAGAGGAAGTGGAAGAAGCACATCTCGCGGGAGATTCAGAGGAAGAGGAAGAGGAAGATCAAGTGAGAGTCGGTAGCAATAACAGGGAATGCAAAGAAACTACAAAGGCAATGTTCAGTGTCATCTTTGCAAGAAGTTTGGACACATGAAGATGGATTGCTGGTATAGAGACAGAAATTCAGAGAAAGAAGCTACAATGGTGGCAGAAGAGAAAGAGACAAGCAACTTATTTATGGCTGCTCTTGAAGAAGAGGAAGGGAAATCAACAGTTTGGTTGGTGGACAGTGGTTGCTCCAGCCACATGACCGGTGTAAAGCAAATGTTCACAGTGTTAGATGAGACTCAGAAGAACAATGTGAGGTTGGGAGACAACAAGGAAATGACAGTTTAAGGAAGGGGGACCATTTCAATTACAACTCATGAAGGAAAATGCAAACTGCTGCATGATGTGCAGTATGTTCCTGGACTAGCTCATAATCTCTTGAGCGTTGGACAACTTGTGGAGACGGGATATTCAGTGACATTCACTGGAAATGAATGTGTGATTGAGAGTAACAAAACAGGAGAAAGGATTGCAAGGATAATTAAGACAAGAAACAACATGTTTCCTCTTAATATCTCGGAAGTTGGAGAAGTTAATGTGGCTTTGAATGTGAAGGAAAATGCAAGACTATGGCATCTAAGGCTGGGCCATATAAATTTCGAGTCTTTGAGGAGTATGAAGAGTGGAGAATTGGTGCTCGGTTTACCGAATGTTGGTAAGTTGTATCACTGTGATACCTGTGCCATGGAGAAGCAAGTGAGGAGGCCATTTCATTCAAGGGTCTCTGGGAATGCTCGTGCACCCTTGCAATTAATTCACGCAGACATTTGTGGTCCCATGCAAACCCCTTCGCTTGGCGGCAACAAATACTACTTGTTGTTCATTGACGATCACACTAGAATGTGTTGGATCTATTGCTTGAAACAGAAGTCTGAGGCATTGAATACATTCATGACATTCAAGACGATGGTGGAGACTCACTCAGATTGGAAGATCAAAGTGTTGCGCACTGACCGGGGAGGAGAATTTACAAGTAATGAGTTCAATTCATTCTGTAAGAAGCACGGGATTATCAAGCAGCTTACTGCCCCATACTCTCCTCAGCAGAATGGCGTCTCTGAGAGGAAGAACCGCACAATTATGAATATGGCGAGGGCATTGTTGAAGGAAAGGAAGTTACCGAATAGCTTCTGGGGTGAAGCTGTAAACACAGCAGTCTATCTGATGAACTTGTCACCAACCAGTGCACTGAAGAACAAGACACCATACGAAGCCTGGTATGGTTGCAAACCTAAGGTGAGTCATCTTAAAGTCTTTGGCTGTGCTGCTTATACTCTAATTCCCTCAATTAAACTGCAAAAATTAGACACAAAATCGGAGAGGTGTATGTTCATTGGATATTGCTTGGATTCAAAGGCATATCGATTGTATAATCCTGTAACTTCTAGAATTGTTATCAGTAGGGATGTAATGTTTAATGAAGGTGCAGGATGGGATTGGGAGACCAAACAGGATGCCGGGACAGTTCCATTGATATCCTTTGATAAAGTTCTTCTGGATACACAATGTCAAGCTGATGAGGAGAATGTAAGATCGACACCGTTACCCACAAAGCAAAATAATGATAACAATGCAACTAGAGAAGAAGAAGATCACAGTGGAGTGGATGCAAGTCTCAGTGACAGCTCAAGTGGGGAGTCGCCTGTGAGGAAGACAAAGTCTTTGAAAGACATTTATGAAACATGCACCTTTGCTCTAAATGTTTGTGATCCAGTCACATATGAAGATGCAGTGAAGAATGAAGTGTGGAGAGGTGATATGAAGGAAGAACTCAATGCAATTGAAAGAAACAAAACTTGGGAGCTGGTGGAACTGCCGCCTGAGAAGAAAGTTATTCAGCTGAAATGGGTGTACAAGACGAAATACTTCTCAGATGGCAAGGTGCAAAAACACAAAGCCCGATTAGTCACAAAGGGATACACTCAGGAGGCAGGTGTTGATTTTCAAGAAATATATGCGCCGGTGGCAATGATGGAGACCGTGCGACTTCTTCTCGCAGTTGCAGCTCAGTGAAGGTGGCCAGTCTACCAGTTTGACATCAAATCGGCCTTCCTGAATGGAGATATACATGAAGAAGTATATGTTGAACAACCGGTTGGCTATGAGAAAGAAGGAGAAGAGAACAAGGTGTTGAAGCTAAGGAAGGCCTTGTATGGACTCAAACAAGCTCCAAGAGCTTGGTATTCGAAGATAGACAGTTATCTCTTGAATAAAGGATTCATTAGAAGCTTAAATGAACACACTTTGTACAAGAGAATTGATGAACATGGTGATCTGTTGCTAGTGAGCATCTATGTGGATGACATTATTTACTTAAGCTCCTCACAGAGAATGGTTGAAGCTTTCAAGCAGGAGATGAAGGATAGCTTCGAGATGACAGACCTGGGACTGATGAACTATTTTCTGGGTTTGGAAGTGAAGCAAGATCAAGGTGAGATTTTTATTACACAGAAAAGGTATGCAGAGGAGACATTGAAGCTGTTTATGATGCATCAGTGTAATCCTGTGTGTACACCTATGAAGCACAGTGAAAAATTGCAATTCAATGATGGATCCGGGACAACAGATGCAACGGTTTATAGAAGTCTTATAGGGCGGCTTCTATACTTAACACATACTCGTCCCGATATAGCCTTCACTGTGAATCTCTTGTCAAGATTTGTGAGCAAACCATCCAAGATACATCTCGGGGTAGCTAAACATCTATTGAGATATATCTCAGGGACCATTAGCTATGGAATAAAGTATACAGAAGTTGAGAATTGGAAGTTGAGGGGCTTCAGTGACAGTGATTGGGGAGGGTCGTTAGACGACAGGAGAAGCACTACCGGGATGGTATTCGACATTGGCTCTAGTGTTGTCTCATGGTCTTCCAAGAAGCAGGAGGTGACGGCTCTTTCCACAACCGAAGCGGAATATATTGCTGCTGCTGCTGCTACCTGTCAGGGAGTTTGGCTTAACAGGGTGTTAGAAGACTGTGGTATGAAGAAGAATGAGGCGATTGAAATCTGGTGTGACAATCGATCAGCTGTGGAGATAGCCAGAAATCCAGCTCATCATGGGAGGACAAAGAATATCGACATTCGATTTCATTTTATTAGAGGATTGGTTGCAAATGGTTCGATAGTTTTAAAGCATTGCAAGTCCGAAGAACAAAAGGCCGACATTCTAACAAAGCCTCTGCCAGTAAACAAGCACAATTATTTGAGAAATTTGCTAGGTGTTGAAGGTTCTTCAAGCAAGGAAGGGTGTTGCAAGGTGCTTGAAGAAATGCCAGGGCTGATTGACTTGTCAACGGTGGAGAAATGGAGCGAAGACCAGGCGTTGAGCACGTTGACTCCTCAGCTGATTATTGGATGATGTTCTTCCCCAGTTCCTTGTTATATTAATACTCAAGACATAGCATGCTCTCTCAGCCAATAGGAGCATGGAGACAGGATCTATTTTGGACTGACAAGCATTGAATGAAGATCAATGTTTGTACTAGGTTTATTAAAAGGTTGTTTTGTTGGAACTCTAAGGGGTTGTTTGGTTCCAAAGAATGGAGTTGAGGAGGAATGAGATAGGAATGAGATAGGAATGAGAATAAGGGGGAATAGATTATGAATGAAAGAAAAACTGTGTTTGGTTAGAGGGTATGAGAGAGTAATTCATTGGGAATGAGAAAAGTAAATAGATGAAATATATGGAAAATATCTATTATGCCCTTATAGAGTAAATATTAAACAAATAAATATATTACCAAATAATATTATTTTATTTGTACAATGTTATCATTATTGTTATAATTATTTTTATATTTAATTTTATAATTATTCTTTTATTAATAATGTTGTTTTGTTAAAATATTATCATATTATTTTTATTATTTTAGAATTAATTTAAGTTTATTATTATTATTATTATTATTATTAGTATTATCGTTTTTATAGCATTATTTTATTTGTAATATGTTATCATTATTATTTTTTTACAATGTTGTCAACATTTTTTATAAATAAATAATAATAATTATTATTATTATTGTTTTGTTATGTAGTATTATTTTATTTGTAATATATTACCATTATTATTTGTTTACAATGTTCCAAAAGAATATATATGGATGGAAATAAAATTAAAGTAAGGGGCAGTTTGGTCATTTCCTGTTCCGGAATTAGCAATCCGGAATTTGGGGGCATCCCAATCATCCTTCTCCCCCCCCATCCCATTCCTCATGTATTCCCCTCTGATTCCTATGCCTGCCAACCAAACAACGGATTGGACCCATTCCCAATCCATTCCCAATCCATTCCCAGTCCATTCCTTGGAACCAAACAACCCCTAAGTTATGATGGTGTTTACTTTTCACTTTATGCTTCTACTTTTCTAACGTTGTATTGTGTGAACGAATGAGATAAGAAAAATATCTTTCTCTCAAAAAAACTTTCTTCGAGCTTCTTCTGTTCTTCTCTCCCTGTATCTTTTTGGTCACCGAACTTTCACAGGCCGATCCTGAACAAATTCCTCCTATTGGTTTGGCTAGCGTAGACTTTGACTTAGACAAAAGAAATGTGAAACTTGGAAAACATGAAGTGATCAAGTTGATCCAGTCAAGACATTACATGAAAACTGAGGACTTGAAAGAAAAAAAAGTTGAACCTGTCAATGCTTCCCACCAACTTGACTTGTCTCCATGCTCACTCTTCTTGTCTAGGACCACAACATTGAAATTTTAAGCTTTAAAATTTAAACGCATTATCATTATTATTATTATTTAAAGGAAAGTTTAGCTCACACTTATTTTTATGATCCTTTTAATATGTGACATCAACATCTACAACCTACTACATAATTTGTTACTGTAAAAAGATCTACTGCATTGTCTGTACGAAACCAAGGAACACCACCAAGATTCTAGATGAGCCGAACAAACAACATCTTGCCTCAGCAACACTGGAAATCAAACATAAACATGATGTAACCATCCATCTTTAAATCTGCGCAAATGAGTAAGACCAGCGGCCACCAATGCTCTTCCTCCTGCTAGTCAAATTCAACCTACAAGGAATTCAATCTGCAAAGCTGTAACGCAAATAGCTATCTAATATAGATATGCAACAATATCAAATCTAATTTGCAAATATGCTTTTGTAACTCACATTGAGTGATATCCATCAGTTACTAGGTCACAGTTCACTATAATTACGCCACACAACACGGAATTCTTCACGGAATGTGTTCAGCCGTGCTTTTAGATTAGGAGTTCTAAAGTTTGCATGAAGAAATGTTGCTGCAACAAATATGAAGCGATCACTAACAAAGTATAATAAATTAGCTAGCATACATGGTGGAAAACAAGTATATAGGATGGCCTTCGTTGATAACGAGCAAACCAATGACAAATGCCCAGAGTACAGTTAGGAGGCGACAGGAGGTAAACCAGAGGAAGCAACCAGCTGTGGGGAAAAAATCACAATTGGTAAATAATAATATCTTTGGCTGTTTACTTTTTCATAGTTGTTAAGTTTTTGATCTAAAATAAATTTAGGCTTATCATGATTGAATACCTGCTGAACATATCAATATATATACAAACATTCAACCGGGCTTTCGCAAATATGAATTCATCTTTTGGCAGATGGCCTCCCACAAAGAACAGGTCTGATTCCATAAAACAATTTAAGCTGTGACATTACTCAAGAAATGGAAAATGGTAACTAGTAATACCTATTAAAATGCAAGTAAGCTCACGTTATAGGAGGTCTCAGTTTGGCGGCTAAATGTGGTGAAACTTGCCTGACAGTCCTTGTTACTTTCTCATTAAAAGTGTGATGTGGAGCCAATTGCTATAAGGGTAAGAGATTCACAAACCTGGTTGCTGAAATGCTGCAAGAGCTGAAATGCTGCAAGAAAAACTGAAAAGATCCACCACCGATTGATGTCCACGAACGGGTACAGGATCCACAGCTCACCACCCTCCAATTTTGCTAAGGGATACAGAGTTGATGGGTTCTATCCTCAATGGCCTGCAAAAACCTGCAGAGAAAAGAACCAGCAAAAACCTGCAGAGAAAAGAACAAGCAAGGGCCACAGCCTCCTATTCTCCAAACAAAACATTCATTCCCCTTTTTGGTCCACAAGTCAAGTATATGAACCCTTGGAACAGCCCTCCAAGCATAGGAAAACTAAAAGATAAACAAGTATTAAGCTAACACACTTAAGGGATAATTAATACTAAATGAAGTACAACAGTAATAGAATGTAAAAAGAATTTCCAGAAACCAGTGAACCTAATATGTCTTCAATCTAACAGCCATAACTTCTTCCAGGAATATCCAATTAAGATGAAATTTGTTGGGTTGGAAACTAGACTTCATTGGCTTTCCAGCCATGTGTTATATGCATCTTATGGACTGCACAGTTGCTACAGTTTTCATGAAGAAGTTCACCAAAAACTGGGTGTTTAATTGGGAAGCATGGAATGTCTAAGTGCCCAACACTTGGTTTTTCTGATTCTGCTCCTGCATCAAAGTGACTGCAAAGCTGTAACCCAAATCCTTAGCATGAACAATAATGACATCAAGCATAAGAGGTATGAAGGTAACGAGTGACTAAGACACTTTGACTCACATGACAGATGGTGAATAAAAACTTGCAAGGCAGACTAATGGTAAAGCAAGGACATCTTGAAAATTACACTCATGAACCACATTACACCCTCAACAAAAAAATTAACAAATGAAAGAAATGGATAAACTAGAGATGTTATTAAGGTACTCATACTGTTGAAGCACAAATATTCTATAAATGTCTATCACAAAGCTTTTAGACTCATGGATCTCTCATTTTAGAAATAGGAAGCTCATAAAACACTGGTTGATTACAACAAATACAGTGTGTGAAATATTAATATTAAGAAAATAAGGGCTCATCAAAATACCATGGCAAACATATGGTCTTTCTTGCTAAATCCCTGAAATAATATGACAGACATAATTGACGATTCTGTTCTAAATAAGTGATCAATGCATAAACTCTCAGACAACTAAAATTCTAGTTTTTTTAATGATTACTAAATATCACACGCTTTAATTAAATTTTAATTAAAAGACAGACTTAAAAATTAAATTTTGAACAATCGAGATATATATAACAATCGATATATATATATATATATCATAATGTAATTTATTCAAATTAAGATAACATATTTTGTTTCAGGAAAGGATCTCATCCCCCACCATGTCCTAGCTAGAATTGGAAGGGAATGAAATACACGGGTAAGATTTTGAATACTTAAACTTTAAATAAGGAGTGGATAAAAAAATTATTAAGTAAACTATTTTTTTATAAAATAAATAAATTATAATTTATTAAAAAAATACATGGTCGGAGAGCAACTAGAGTTCAAACAAAATACAATTATTAATTTTCCCAACACTTCTTTGAAAAAAAAACAATATACATCAATGAACAATGACATGGAAATTCCTCATAAATGAACAATTAATTACTCCAAACAACTAGGTGTATTTATAATTCCATATCTTTCTTTGCTCTACGTTTGTTCCACAGTGGAGTTTTCGATATCTTTATGTTTCTTTGATATTGTACTTTTTTTTTCTTTTTTAATTAACTTGATTTATTCAATCATTAAAAAAATATTGCTCTTTGTATTGCTCTCCATGTATAATGGTTTTTCTTGGGTGGGGTGATAATATTACTTTGTATAATGGTTTTGTTGTTGAGGTGTCTCAAGTAACATTATACAAATTGATTTGAACAATAATATTAAGAATAAACACAAGAAGGAAAAAATATGAAATAGAAATAAATAACTTCTAAAATTTATTTTAAAAAATTTCCCAAAATTTAAAGGAACATTGGCTTGATATATATTCTTAGCTATGGTACAAAAATCAAAAGACATTTCTATCTCGAAAGACTTAAAAGTCTTTCTTTAGTGAGTGTGTTTGTGTGACCATTATTTTTGTTTGTTTTTTCTAGTGCATTGATTCTTTGGTTTTAATCTTTCAAATATATGCATATGGTGCTAAACCACATACGTTGTAATGTTTTTTTATTGACCGTTATGGTGTATGTGTGCTTCATTATCAAAAACTAATAATTAACCACTTCTAATTAATGGAATTGACATGATTTTTTATTCTATTATATTTTTTTATGTGTTCTTTTTGTTGTGTTCCACCTCCGGTCAATGACTAATAAATTAGCAATTTATCTACTGTTATATATTAAAAAAATCAATGCTTAGCACCAAAGTTAATAATTAAATAATTTCAAGCATCACATACAATGCCCACAAATTAATTAGCACAGAAAAGCAAATTAAATTCATGCTATTGAAAAAGCTTAATATTGTTCCATGACTTTTACCGACAGCTTTAAATAAGAAAAATGGAGATAAATTTCATCTTTCTTAATTGATTTAGAATCAAACCAAGCGTGAAAGATAAAAACATGCACTAATTAATCTCAACTTAGGAGGTCAGAAATTAAGCATGCTGTCAAAGAAAGCTTCAATTAAATTCCCAAAAACAGAAGTTCCCAGCATTCCTAGCATCCCTCCATATCCATGATGATGATTATTATGAATGTTTTGAGGGGGAGGAGGAGGAGGATAAACCACATAATGAGGATAGGGTGGTGGATAAAAAGCATTAGAACAATTAACATAGTGAGGTGGAGGAGCTGAGTAGGAGTAGTTAATGCATTGTGGTGGTTGTTGATGAAGGTTGAAGTAGGGTGGTGGATAAGGTGCATTAAAATTACCATTAAGATAGTTATAATTAGGAGGAGGTGAGTGGTAATGGCTCATGTATTGTGGTGGTTGATGATGAAGATTGAAAGGAGGATGAGGAGGATGAGGAGGATGAGAAGGAAATATATTACGGTTATGTTCTCCGGCGATGGTTCGAGCTGAGGTGATGACGGTGCAAGAAGCATGGATGATGAAGCCGGTGTTGTCTAGGATGTAAAAGGGCTTGGACATGGCAGGTTGATGACAAACGAAGCAGTTGGAGAAGCCGTTGTTGTTGTTGTTGAGTTGTTCTTGTGTGTTATCAATCAGGATGGCTCTGTGCTGCATGTTTCCATGCATGAAGGCTATCTCCCTTGGGTACTGATTCATTGTGATCTCGCTAATTGATCTGATGTTTGATCTACCTTTTAGTGCATTTGATCCTTTATGCAGATCAGCTACGGTTTAATTTGATTTGTCCTCATGCATGCATGTTGGCCAGAGCTTTAATTATTCCGCGTTATTGTAAGTATTGACTAGACTTAGTTCATAATATTTCTAGCTATTTGTCATGAGAATGCATGGACTTGGAACTGGTGGGTTCTTTGGGACTGACTGACTTAGTCTTAGTCTTAGTTTTAGTTTGGCGTGGTCCCTCGTTGGTATTTGTATACTTCCAATAATTCGTGGAAGATACACACATTCTAGTTTAATAATAATTATCATTATTATTATTATAATTATTATTATTATTGAAAATAATGGATAAATCGCATTAATTCATTAACAAATAAGGATAATAGAAGACTATATGTGCAAAAGAGATGAGGTTACACTGCTAAGTTGGTACAGAAATAAAAAAATAAAAAAAAGGCATAAGAAGTCCACTAGAAGCAGAAGAGAACATAACTACCACACTAATAACTTTTCGAGAAAGGAGAGATGTTACCCTTTTGGGTAATTAACAAGGACCAAAAAACTTAGCTAATGTCCGTGTATCATTTGTCATCCCCTTCAAGACAATTGTTTTAGCTACTATGCCATCAATAGCACTCGATCCTACACATTGCTTTAGACATTCCAGGCTTCGTTTGATGATAGTATTTGATCTTTCAAGCTTGGTATCAATTTGCATTAATCATATGCTTCTTCTATGCTTGTTTACACTTTAATATCAGCATATTGGTCATATTTAGTTCGACTACATTAATTTTTTTCATTTAATAAATTACATGTTACAATACTTTAATATGTTCCACTCGATCAAAAATAATTATACTAAAATGGATGGTCCATCTTGCAAGATATTTTTGCATAAAAAAGAAGTGGCATTTTTTTTTAATTAATAAGTTAAATATTATCAACTCATACCTATAATTCCATATTAAGCAACACAACCGGCCAGTGTTGACCACCAAGGACATAGAGTATAATGCAGGATCATAATTCAAATATATAGGACTATGACCTACCTGTGGTGCACACCACACCCATGGCGCATGGCCGCCTGAGAAAACCCCAGCTTATTTCACCCTATATAAAACCATGGAGGGTTCTCAGAGGGGGATCTTTTAGCCCAATGGTTAAAGTTTGAGGTTGATCAGAAACATAAAATGACCAAAGTGCACACCAAAAGACGGAGGAGATCAAGAATTAATAAAAGATCTATCGACTTTCACGCATGGAACTCATCAATCAAACCAAATCTTTTTTATTTCTTTATTTATTTTATTTATTGATGCTTAGTTTGAATATTATGGGTTGTTATTCAAACATGAGTGAGTAGATCTATCTTTCTAGGGTTGGGAATTAGCCCTTGATGAACAAAAAATCTTTATATTAACTTTTCTTTCTATTTTAATGCTTAAATTCTATTTTATTTAATCCTTTGATACTTAATTCTTGTGAATGTGATGAATCCCATATTTGTATGATCTTAGACTCCAATGAAAGGACTGAAAGATTGAATAGCGGTGTTAAACAATAGGATTAAACCTGAAACCATGCATGGATTTGGATTTCTTGAGGATTAATGGTTATAACAGAACTTAAAGGATTTAATTAGATTCAATTACCATAAAAGTAGGACTTTATCTAAGTTAGATATCTTGCGATATTCTAAAAGTAAATAGTGGGTACTTTTGGATAAATCACTCTCAAACAATTAAATTTAATAGAGAGAGTCATATAAGATCTTTTGTTTATCATTGCGGTGAAACCCTAATCATACTAGCCTTTGAATTCTGAATTCTCCCTCCTTGCCACTAGCTATATTCTAATAGTTTTAACTTCAATTACAATTAGTTTTATTTATCATATTTATTCTTATTCGGATTTGTCTAGATAACCTCTAGTCTCAAGAAATTAGTAATCGACATCATAGTTCTCATGTGAACGATATTTTATTTACTACTTGATGATCTGTGCACTTGCGGTACACATCAAACATTTACACATATCATACAATGCTCATCTTATAACTTATGGTATATCAAATTAACATTACTACAAATTATAGTTTTCTTTCCAAGGAGAGAATGAAGATGGTTAAATTTTTCATCATTGAATCCTCTCTTTGACCCTTTCTTACGGTACCGTCTAGTATGGCAATTTTGACTTTTTATCTATTTATTTATTTATTTGCATCTTTTAATTTTTTTTATTTTTTATTCTTTTGACAATGTGGGCAAACCAGTCCAAACACACACATACATTTTTATTGTTATACCTCAACTATCCACTAGAAGGGAGTCAAACCCTCAACCTTCTGCATGGAAGTCAAATTTTTTAACCTCTTGGCTATTGGTGAAATGACGTATCCTTTGAAAATATATTATCTACACTCAAACAATTTATATACACACACAAACACAAACAGAAGATATTACGGCATTCCTAACTTCCTCTTAGGACTTCTTTTCCGGTTGAGAGAAAAGAATTCGTGAAGGTCTAAGAACTGCCTTGTTGCATTTTTTTGTACTTTTTTCATTTCTTTGTTGTTTGTATTTTCTATGTTATATTGTTGATTGATGATAATCTATATTGATGGTTTGTGAGTCACAAACATAGTCAAATTGATTTGGAAAAAAAAAAATGAAAAACACATATAAAACTGAAATAAATAACATACAAAAATTTAGGGAAAATATTAAAATATAAAGAAACAATAATTACATATATTTTTCACCACCATACAAATATCAAAAGACATTTTCTATGAAGTTAGATCCTAAGATTTATCTTAAAATTGTGCTCAAAATTATAAATACTCACGGACCAAAATGCTTTTATCACAACTACAATTTTTAAGTATATTCTCATGATATGCATGCACATGAGCATGGATAAGTAACTAAATTGTGAGATCGATAGGAGATGAGTTGTTTTTCTTAAATTGCATAATCATTAAATCTATGATGGTCAAACTTGTAATTAGCTTCATAAGTTTTTTTTTTATAAATAAAATGTAGTCCCAAACTGATGCATGCTAATAATATAGATTTAGAATTAGGGTTTTCTCTGATTAGAGTTTCACTATTCTCTTATACATGGAATCAATTAGAAAAACCACAAAACCCGATCATCAACGTCAATGAATTCAAGTGCAGGTATGCTTCTACTATTTTTTATGTTTCTCAAGCAATTTCAACAAGATGATCGGGGTTATTATTCACATTAAGTGTCATCATGTCAGCATCAATGAATTTAAGTACAAGTATGCTTCTACTATCTTTTATGTTTCTCAAGCAATTTCAACAAGATGATCAGGGCTATTATTCACATCAAGTGCCATCATGTCAGCATCGATGAATTTAAGTACAAGTATTCTTCTACTATTTTTTCTGTTTCTCAAGTCAACAAGATGATCCGGGCTATTATTCACATTAAGTTCCATCATAGCAAATGTTTGTGCCTCTTTTGTTGACTATTATGCTATGTGTGCGCCTGATCATCAAAATCTAATCATTCACAACCCTAATGGAACCAAGATGATTTCTTGTTCCATTGTGTTGATTCTTTTATGTTCTCTTTGTTGTGTATGACGTCTAGTGGATAATCATGTCTATCTGCTTTTATCTTTTTTACATGTCTTTTATTTTCAATAAACTTGCATTTGATCCACTTTCATATATATATATATATATATATATATATATATATATATATATATATATATATATATATATTCAACCATCACACACAAAACTTATTCAACCATCACACACAAAACCCACAGATTAATTAATTAGCACAGAAAAGCAAATTAAATTCATGATATTGAAAAAGCTTAATGTTGTTCCATGAGTTTTATACCGACAACTTTAAATAAGAAAAATGGAGAAACATCTCATCTTTGTTAATTTATTTAGAATCAAACCATGCTGGAACACAAAAACATGCATTAATCTCAACTTAGGAGGTCATCCAAGAGAGCTTGAATGAAAGCCCCAACCACAGAACTTGCCAATATTCCGGTCATCCCAGTTCCATATCCCTGATGTTGATTATTATGAATGTTTTGAGGAGGAGGTGGAAGAGTTGAGTAGGGCTAGTACATATATTGTTGTGGTTGTTGATGAAGGTTGTAGTGGGGTGGTGAATAAGGTACATTAAAATTACCATTAACATAGTTATTATTATGAGGAGGAGGTGGTGGTGGAAGAGCTAAGTGGTCATAGTTCATGTATTGTGGTGGTCGTTGATGAAAATTGAGAGGAGGAGGATGAGAAGGCAATATATATACTACGGTTAAGTTCTCCGTTGATGGTGCGAGCTGAGTTGGCCACACAAGAAGCATGGATGATGAATCTAGTGTAAGGTATCTATGGTGTAAAAGGGCTGGGACATGGCAAGTTCACCACAAAAGAAGCAGCGTTGTTATTGTTGTTGCTGCTGCTTTCGTTGTTGTTGAGTGGTTCTTGAGTGTTATGAATCAGGATGGCTCTGTGCTGCATGTTTCCATGCATGAACACTATCTCCCTTGGGTACTGATTCATTGTGTTTCCTAAGCTAATTGAACTGATGTTTGCTCTAGGTTTTAGAGCATTTGATCGTTTATATAGAGGGGACTGATGCACTTAGTCTTAGTTTGGTGGGCCGCTCTTAGATTTTGTAAAAAATGCACCTAAAGTCATGATATTATTAAATTTGAAAATAATAAAATTTATATTTAGCGGTATTTTTTTCAAAAACACCACGAAAATACTGTATTTTAGCGGTATTTATGACTTAAAATGCCTCTAAATTTATAATATTATTAAATTTGAAAGTCATAAAATTTAGATTTAGTGGTGTTTTTTTTTAAAAAACGCATATAAATTTTTTATTTGAAATTTTATAAAATTAAAAATTTTTGCGGTGTTTATCCCAAAAAACACCATGAAAATATAAATATTTTTTAATTTAAAATTTACAAAATTAAATTTTAGCGGTGTTTATGCATAAAAATGCCGCTAGAAGTTAATTTTTTGAAAACTCAAAATTTGCGCCATCTTTTTGAAGAAAATTTGAATTTGGGCAATTAATTTTAAAATTTTTATTTAGTGGCATTTATTTGGAAAAATGCCGCTAAATACCATCAATTTTTATTTTCTATAAATACCCTCTAATATTGAAAGAAAGTGTTAAAAGATACCAAGAAGCTAGAAGGAGTAGGAGGAGGAAATAGAGAGAAGAAAGAAGAGAATGATTTCCTTCTTAAAAAAAATTCAGGTTAAAAAAATTAACATTATTTTTTAAATTATTTTTTAAAATACTGCTAATAAAAAAAATAATTAGTTTACCAATTACATTAGCAGCGTTTATCTGTAATTATTTTTTTAAGATATAAAATGCCTCTAAAGGTCAGAAAAACGGCGCTAATTTAGCGGCGTTTGAAGATAAACGCCGCTAATTGCAAGAATATTACCGACATTATTTTTGGCGGCATTATTCCTGGCTTTTTGCGAAAACGTCGTTATCATATTCAGCAGTGTTTTAAAATGCAGCTAAAGACCCATTATGGTGTAGTGAATTACTTTAATATGATTTTCTAAGTTAAATCTGGTCTTTGATCTAGCTTTTAGTGAGGTTGATCCTTTACGTAGAGTTAGTTTCTTTGAATTGTTTTTAATTATGTTGGCTACAGCTTCTTCGTAATGTAACACATGATTGAGACTTGCATGGAGGGATGGCCCACATGCAAGAGTGAGGGCGGGATCACTACGACTGAGTCTTGCTTTGGTAGAACCCTTAATTTTTGGTTTTTGTGTGGACGTCTACAAGATACTTCCTGTTTTTCAAAGATGTCTTTTTCCTTTACTTTAAGAAGGTAAAATAATAATACTACTACCAATAATAATAATAAATAAATGAATAAATAAATAACAAAATCACAAGAGTAACATAGATGAAACTAATCACACAGATGATAAGATTGTTTATATTTTATTTTGACTAATAGTTTAAATCCTAACCGTAACTTGTTAAAAAAATTTAGAAAAACAAAATTAGGTGAAAACATTTTTTACCGTTGCTATTAATATTAATTTTTAAAATATAAGAAAACAAATTTTTAATAAATACAATCTATTTTCAAAATTTAAGTATTAATAATAAATACATATAAATGTATAATAGAATAAATAGAAATTATAAACACTCAAAACTTAATATAGTTTCTGAATAAAATTCTAAAAGTAGATGATGATAATATCATAATCATTGAAAATAAATAAATAGTAATACATATTCATCATCAAATCAATGATATAACATAGCCATTCAACTAACAAATTTGTAACATCTAAAAGAGAACACTTATAACTAAATCATCATTGTCCAAATTACATGTTGGTGACAAATTTTAAAATTATATTTTGAACATTCAAGATATATATATATATATATATATATATATATATATATATATATATATATATATATATATATATATATATATATATATAATGTAATTTATTCAAAGTAAAATAAAATATTTTGTTTCAGGAAAGGATCCCATCCCCACCATGTCTTAGCTAGAAGAAATTCAAGAAATTTACATCAAGCTATTTCACCATCTTTAATTTTTTTTAAAAAAAATTTAAATTACATGCTATTATATTTTAATCTCTACACCCAATTAAAAATAAAAAAACTAATATTATTTATTATAAATTTAGACAAATCACGGATATATATATATATATATATATATATATATATATATATATATATTGGAAGGGAATGAAATACTATGGGTAAGATTTTGAATACTTAATCTTTAAATAAAGAGTCAATAAAAAATTAATAAGTAAAAACTGTTTTTTTATAAAATAAATAAATTACAATTTATTAAAAAAAAACACATAGACCAACTAGAGTTCGAACAAAATACAATTATTAACTTTTCCAACACTTCTTTGAAAAAAAAATAATATACATCAATGAAATATTACATAGAAATTTCTCATAAATTAATTACGTCAAACAACTATGTGTATTTACAATTTCATATCTCCCCACTACTGATACATCAAGAATCAGTCCCCTACGACAATGATGGTGGCTAAATTTTCAGCCAATTGTGTCCCCACTCTGACCGTTTCTAACTTGACTGACCTCTCTCTCTCTCTCTCTCTCTCTCTCTCTCTCTCTACGTGTATATATATATATATATATAACAATTTATATTGCATTCAGTGGCGTATTGCAGACAGACAGACACTAGCACAGAAACACACAATGCAGAGAGACGGATTAAGAGCCAGTGTAAGAGATAGAGTGCACCCAAGACATACACTTGATTTAGTGTTAGCAGAGGCAAGGCTATGCAGCCATTGCCAACATTTGATTGCAGACTGGGGATACCGATGTGGCCACTGCAACCTTGACTTTCATCCCCAGTGTCTTGCCGGAGATCTTGGAAGACGGCGAAGGAGTCATTTATCTTTTGTGTCTCGTCTGATTCTTCGTGTTACCGCGCATACTTTTCTTCACTTCTTGGGCATTCCTAACTTCTTGGAACCTCTTTATGGTTGAGGAAGGTAGAATTCATCAAGTTCTATAAACTATGTTCTTGAAGTAGTAGTATACATATCTATGTAATATATATATATATATATGTGTGTGTGTGTGTGCTTGTTTTCATTTCATTGTTGTAAGTTTGTGCTATGTACCAGAGTGGGTGAGTAGAGTAGCCCAAGCAAGAGCAAGGTTTGCCGGCACTGGTCCAGTATGATCGGAGCTTTCAGTTCCCAGAGTGGGCCTTCCAAGCTAAGAGAGCCTATATATAGTCTTCTTCTTGTTGGGTAGTGCTCTATGTTTTGAGTGTTTGAGTCATCTTATCTTTCTTTGCACTATGTTTGTTCCACAGTAGAGTTTTCCATATCTTTATGTTTCTTTGATATTGTACTTTTTTTTCTTTTTTAATTAACGTAATTTATCTAGTCATTAAAAAAGATTGCTCTTTGTATTGCTCTCCATGTATAATGGTTTTTCTTGGTTGGGATGATAATATTACTCTGTATAATGGTTTTGATGTTGAGCTGTCTCAAGTAACATAGTCCAACTTGATTTGAACAATAATATTAAAAATAAACACAAGAAGGAAAAAATATGAAACAGAAATAAATAACTTTTAAAATTTATTTTAAAAATTTCCCAAAATTTAAAGGAGCATTGGCTTGATGTATATTCTTAGCTATGGTCCAAAAATCAAAAGACATTTCGATCTCGAAAGACTTAAAAGTCTTTCTCTAGTGAGGGTGTTTGTGTGACCATTATTTTTGTTTGTTTTTTCCGGTGCATTGATTCTTTAGTTTTAAATCTTTCAAATATAGGTATATGGTGCTAAACCACATACGTTTGTAATGTTTTTTTCTTGACGGTTATGGTGTATGTGTGCTTCATTATCAAAAACTAATAATTCACCACTTCTAATTAATGTACCAGACATGATTTTTTAGTCTATTCTATTATTATTATTATTATTATTTATGTGTTCTTTTAGGTGTGTTCCACCTCCGGTGGACTAATAAATTAGCAATGCCCACATGATGTTGTTGTTGTCGTTGTTGCTGCTTTCATTGTTGTTGAGTGGTTCTTGTGTGTTATGAATCAGGATGGCTCTGTGCTGTTTGATTTGTCCTTATGCATGCATGCTGGCCAGAGCTTTAATTATTCCGCGTTATTGTAAGTATTGAGTAGACTTAGTTCATAGTATTTCTAGCTATTTGTCATGAGCGTGCATGGACGAGGAATTTCCGTGTAAATGTTCATTGATATATATATATATATATATATATATATATATATATATATATATATATATATATATATATATATATATATATATATATATATATTTTCAAAGAAGTGTTCGGAAAATTAATAATTATATTTTATTAGAACTCTAGTTGCTCTTCAACTGTCTATTTTTTTTAATAAATTATAATTTATTTATTTTATAAAAAAATAGTTTTACTTAATAATATTTTTATCCACTCCTTATTTAAAAATTAAGCATTCAAAATCTTACCCGTGGTATTTCATTCCCTTCCAATTTATAATAGCATGTAATTTAAAAAATTTTTAAAAATAATTAAAGATGGTGATATAACTTGATGTAAATTTCTTGAGTTTCTTCTAGCTAGGACATGGTGGGGGATGATATATATATATATATATATATATATATATATATTGTTCAAAATTTAATTTTTAAATTTGTCTTTTAATTAAAATTTAATTAAAGTGTGTGATATATAGTAATCATTAAAAAAAAAAAACTAGAATTTTAGTTGTCTGAGGGTTTATGCATGGATCACTTATATATGTCCTTTTAATTCTATAACCAACATGTAATTTGGACAATGATGATTTAGTTACAAGTGTTCTCTTTTAGATGTAACAAATTTGTTAGTTGAATGGTGATGTTATACCATTGATTTGATGATGAATATGTATTACTATTTATTTATTTTCAATGATTATGATATTATCATCATCTACTTTTAAAATTTTATTCAGAAAATATATTAAGTTTTGAGTGTTTATAATTTCTATTTATTCTATTATACATTTATATGTATTTATTATTAATACTTAAATTTTGAAAATAAATTGTATTTATTAAAAATTGGTTTTCCTATATTTTAAAAACTAATATTAATAGCAAATGTAAAAATGTTTTCACCTAATTTTGTTTTTCTAAAATTGTTTTTAACAAGTTATTCGTAGAATTTAAACTATTAGCCAAAATGAAATATCAACAATCTTATTATCTGTGTGATTAGTTTCATCTAAGTTCCTCTTTGTGATTTTGTTATTTTGTTATTTATTCATTCATTTATTATTATTATTATTGGTAGTAGTATTATTATTTTATCTTCTAAAAGTGAAGGAAAAAAGACCTCTTTGAAAGACAGGAAGTATCTTGTAGACATCCTCACACAAACAACAAAAATTAAGGGCCTCACCAAAGCAAGACTCAGTCCCAAACTCCCAGTGACTCCACCCTCGCTCTTGCATGTGGGCCATCCCTCCATGCAAGTCTCAATCATGTGTTACATTATGAAGAAGCTCTAGCCAACATAATTAAGAAATAGAGGAATAAATTTGTAATTGCAATTGATGCTAGTTTCTCAAATTAAAGAAAATTTTAATATAAATATATTTTGCCTTCAAATTTTAGCATTAACTTGGATCATCCATGACAATTCCTCCTATTGGTTTGGCTAGCGTAGACTTGGACTTAGACAAATGAAGTGTGAAACTTAGAAAACATGAAGAAGTGATCAAGTCAAGACATTACATGAAAACTGAGGACTTGAAAGAAAAAAAAGTTGAACCTGTCAATGCTTCCCAACAACTTGACTTGTCTCCATGCTCACTCTTCTTGTCTAGGACCACAACATTGAAATTTTAAGCTTTAAAATTTAAACGCATTATCATTATTATTATTATTTAAAGGAAAGTTTAGCTCACACTTATTTTTATGATCCTTTTAATATGTGACATCAACATCTGCAACCTACTACATAATTTGTTACTGTAAAAAGATCTACTGCATTGTCTGTACAAAACCAAGGAGCACCACCAAGATTCCAGATGAGCCGAACAAACAACATCTTGCCTCAGCATTAAGATGTTGGAAATCAAACACAAACACGAAGAAACCATCCATCTTTAAATCTGCGCAAACGAGCAAGAGCAGCAGCCACCAATGCTCGTCCTCCTGCTAGTCAAATTCAACCTACAAGGAATTCAATCCGCAAAGCTGTAGCACAAATAGCAATCTAATATTAGATATGCAACAATATCAAATCTAATTTGCAAATATGCTTATTTAACTCACATTGAGTGATATCCATCAGGTACTAGGTCACAGTTCACTATAATTACGCCACACAGCACGGAATTCTTCACGGAATGTGTTCAGCCGTGCCTTCAGATTAGGAGTTCTAAAGCTTGCATGAAGAAATGTTGCTGCAACAAATATGAAGCGATCACTAATAAAGTATAATAAATTAGCTAGCATACATGGTGGAAAACAAGTGTATAGGGTGGCCTTCGTTGATACCGAGCAAACCAATGACGAATGCCCAGAGTACAGTTAGGAGGCGACAGGAGGTAAACCAGAGGAAGCAACTAGCTGTGGGGAAAAAATCACAATTGGTAAATAATAATATCTTTGGCTGTTTGCTTTTTCATAGTTAAGTTTCTGATCTATAATAAATTTAGGCTTATCATGATTGAATACCTGCTGAACATATCAGTACAAACATCCATCGGGGCTTCCCGCATATATGAATTGATCTTTTGGCAGATGGCCTCCCACGAAGAACAGGTCTGATTCCATAAAACAATTTAAGCTGTGACATTACTCAAGAAATGGAAAATGGTAACTAGTAATACCTATAAAATGTAAGTAAGCTCACGTTATAGGAGGTCTCAGTTTGGCGGCTAAATGTGGTGAAACTTGTCTGACAGTCCTTGTTACTTTCTCATTAAAAGTGACTGCAAAGCTGTAACCCAAATCCTTAGCATGAACTATAATGACATCAAGCAGAAGAGGTATGAAGGTAATGCGTGACTAAGACACTTTGACTCAAATGACAGATGGTGAATAAAAACTTGCAAGGCAGACTAATGGTAAAGCAAGGACATCTTGACAATTACACTCATGAACCACATTACTCCCTCGACAAAAAAATTAACAAATGATAGTAATGGATAAACTAGAGATGTTATTAAGGTATCTCATATTGTTAAAGCACAAATATTCTATAAATGCCTATCAGAAAGCTTTAAGACTCATGGATCTCTCATTTTAGGACTAGGAAGCTTGTATACCACTAGTTGATTACAACAAATAGCGTGTGAAATATTAATATTAAGAAAATAAAGGCTCATCAAAATACCATGGGAATCATATGGTCTTTCTTGCTAAAGTCCTGAAATAATATGACACAGATAATTGATAATTCACAGGTCAATGACATGGAAAGATGCAAAGTAATCCTGACAGATTTTAATCAATAATAAAAATCTAACCTATTGGTATTATATTACATTTACAGCCAAAAAAGGCATCTCATGCTTAATCAGTGTATTTTAGTAATGCAGTAGTCAAGTGAATGCTGACCTTAAAAGGTGGTGGAAGTAAAAATGGTATACGCTTAAGGCCTGTTTAGATTGCATTAACTTTATAACAAAATCACTTAATATACAACTTAAGCACTTATGGGGCTATTTTGTGGTGTTTAGATTAACCTCTGGGAGAAGCAGAAGCAATGTGAAACTAATTTTTTCCGAAAGTATTGAGTTGGTGCTTTTGGAATTAGCATGACCAGAAGCCTAATATAAATGGTTGGGCTGCTTGCCTGGATAAATTTATTCAATCAACCAATCCAAAATTCCTAAACTTCCTTATAAGGTTACCATTATTGGATTCATTATAGAAAATAAGGATGTCGATAAAATGTAAGTCAATGGGTTCTAATAATCCATGAAGATATTATCATATTCATGTGATCAATTCAATTATATTACATGTAAAATATATACCCTTTTCTTTTATTAGGGTTTAAGTTTTTTGTTTGCATTCCTTCATTTCAATTCGAGTAATTGGTTAGTTAATTACAAAATATACTACAATAGCAGTGATTTCACGAAAAAAAAAGAAAATACACACACATAACGGAAAACGTACAAAGTGCTTCGACAGTAATCATCCAAATAGAAAAGTGATAAACTTGCTTAAAAAAAGCACTTAGATGAGAAATACTTACTGAGAACTTTAAAAAGTACCTTTTCAATAGCCAATCCAAACAGGTAGTTCAATACAAGTCACACACACACACACAAAAGCTAACAGCAATGTGCTCATATGGGTATCATCAAATGATTCACATTGCTTGATACTCAACGGTAATGTTTAGCAAAGATTTGACGAAAAAGGCACATCTGATCCAGGTTTTAGTTAAAACTATTTTGCATGAGTAAAGAGAAGGTGAATTTGATTTCACAAGAAATGTTGCAACAAGATAACACAACCATAAGGTAAAGTAAAAAGGGACAACATAGTGCGACAAGAAATGGGTACGACAAACTAAAAAAACGTCAACTTTAACATTGTTCTAACACATTCATTCACAAGGACTTTATCTCCTTTACAACTAAAATAGATTATTCAGCTTCAATCAATTAAAACTTGCACACAGCACTACATACCTGTCATTGAGGAATGCAATGCTTAAGCCTGTTAACAGAGCAGCTACTATGGCGAGCGGCCTCCGAAGAAAAGCCATCCCTGCAAAAGATAGTAAGTTACACAAATTTGAGGTACAAATGCATAATAAGTCAATATTTTGTCCAAAATTAGCAAAATACAATATGTAAACTGAGAGCACGAGATGATTTACTTACCGAGAATGAATACAATCAAGATGAAATAATTCGTGCGATAGCTGCACCATTAAAAAACTCATTACAATACAGGAAACAGGAAATCTCAATCTCCACAGGTTCTATTTAAAAAAAAAACAAAAGGAAATTTTACAAACATGCAGAATAGGATAAAGTTACAAATAAATGCACTGTTATATTATCAATCTAGGATGCTGAAACTCTAACTATAAAGAAGTGTCACTAATTCAAAAAAATAAAAAAATACAAATAAAAAAAAGAACCTTTTCTCTTTCCCGATCAACAAAAAAAAACAGTTTAAAGGTTTGGATCAATGAAGCAAACAAATCAAATACCAAAAAAGACCAGAAATTCGATGATGTATACAACTAAAACCATCAATTAGTTTGCAAACCAACAATCTACAGCACAAGATCAAAACCGCGAGATTAGGTCACAGGATTGGCATCAGAACCGATCACAAATGCAAACGTTCAAGAGTTTTGAATCGGGAAATTGGCTTACTAATATAGATTGCATTTAAAACGACTGTTCCACTTGGAGTAAGATCGAGGAACAGTGAATCTAGAAAAAAACTCAGAGACGGGGCGCGGCGGCGAAGACCAGTCCACCTCCCGTAGGGCATCCAGCAGATCCTCCGTTGTCACGCTCCCCCAATCCATGATCCTCCTTCTCCTCCTTCTCCTCTCCTTCTCTCTATCTCGATCGAGCTTCGAATTGCTCCAATGAAGAAGAGAAAGAACGAGACGACGATGGGGATCCTCGAATTCGAAGCGATAAAGAAACCGGGAATTTTTACTTTTACCCCCTTATTAAAAGATTATATTAACAAATACGTAATTTTAGCATTTGTGTAGGGTTATTATGAAAATATGACTTAGAACATCTAAAGAGAATTTGCAAACAAGCCCTTGGTTTTTTCATGTTTGATTTTTTTGCAAAGAAGTCCTTACAATTCAGTATAATTTCGTGGTCCGTATCCTATTTCCTTTCCCTTATATGCGATTGACTAGAAAAAGAATCAAGATCTAATTAGGGTTTGCTCCTTCATTCATCCTCTCACGACTGGATTTAATCTGGTATGTTTCTTTTACGGATGCTCTCCATTGTGATGCAATTCTAATTCTCTAATTTAGGTTTGCGTTTTCTCTTCGAATTTTTTTATTGAATTCCTTTTGTTTCATTGGCTTCAGAGGAAGATGACGGAACAATGTAGAAAATTTGAACTTTATTACTTCTCACTTGATTCGTCATTCATACAAGATGATATAAAGAAGAATTTAATCCTTTTCTTATGTTTTCCTTCAATCTTAATGCATTTTTCAGTTTTGGTTTGCTATTGTGATGATTTAATTGTATCATTGCATTAGCGTTTGGATTATTAGGGTTATGCAACAAAACTTTTGGATTGTAGGCATAGTTGTGATTTAAGTGTCATTGATGAGACATGCCAGATGTTTTTATTGTATATGTTCTGATTTGTTCAGGTGGAACTAAGGCCTCATTATGTTCTGATTTGAGAGCTAAGATTGTCAGCATGGCTGTGTTTTTGTAGTGGAAATAGTTGTTGAATCAATGATGACAAGGAAGCAAAAGATTGCAATTTTCACTACTGCAAGTCTCCCATGGATGACTGGAACGGCGGTGAACCCTTTGTTTCGTGCTGCTTATCTTGCAAAAGATGGGGCCAGGGATGTTGTGTTGGTGATTCCTTGGCTTTCTGAGAAGGATCAAGAACTAGTTTATCCGAATAAAATCGTGTTCACTTCACCATCTCAACAGGAAAACTTTGTACGTCAATGGCTTGAAGAGAGGATAAATTTTACATCCAACTTCGGCATAAGATTCTATCCTGGAAAGGTTGCTTGTGCATTTCTTCTTCTTTTTCTCTAATCTGTATTAGATGACAATTTTTGCATAATCTTAATATGCTGTAGAAAATTTGATTAATTATTATAATCATTTAAGAAGCTAACTTTTTGATGAGGTATGTAGAAAAGGTTAGTTTTGACAATGTTTTATATGGACTTCTTAGCGTTTTGAGAGAGTATTGTCTGTCAAGAGAACTTCGATTTTGATGGGCTTTTGATAGAATTCATGCAGTTTGCCATAGATAAAAGAAGCATTTTACCGGTTGGAGATATTACAGAAATCATTCCTGTTGAAGAGGCAGAAATTGCTGTCCTTGAGGAGCCTGAACATCTTACATGGTACCATCATGGTCAAAGGTGGAAAACTAAATTCCAGAGGGTGATTGGTGTTGTTCACACGAACTATCTCGAGTATGTGAGAAGAGAGAAAAATGGAGTTGTTCAGGCATTTCTCTTGAAGCATGTTAATAACTGGGTTATCTACATCACCTGCCACAAGGTAATGTTGTCCTTCTTCGGCATTTTATGTCTGATTAATCTTCTTGTATAACTTATTGAAAGATAACAACAGTGTATGTTTATGTGCAGGTTATACGACTATCAGGTGCTACTCAAGATCTTCATAGGTCTGTCATCTGCAATGTTCATGGTGTCAATCCAAAATTTCTTGAGGTTGGACTGGTAAAGAGAGATCAGCAACAGAGACAAGAACCAGCCTTCACCAAGGGTGCTTACTATATCGGCAAGATGGTTTGGAGCAAAGGCTACAAAGAGTTACTTCAACTGCTTTCTAAAAACCAAAATGAACTATCAGGCCTCGAAGTGGATTTATATGGAAATGGTGAGGATTCAGATGAAGTTCGCCAATCTGCAAGCAAGCTGAAGCTGGCTGTGAGAGTTCATACTGGTCGTGATCATGCTGACCCATTATTTCATGAGTGAGTGACATAAATACCAAACTTATTTCATTGTAACCATCCTGTCGATCATTTCTCTTTGTGATTTTCTGCTTTCTGGGTTTTCAGCTACAAGGTGTTCATAAATCCTAGCACAACCGATGTGGTTTGCACAACCACAGCTGAAGCACTGGCAATGGGCAAAATTGTGATCTGCGCCAACCACCCATCAAATGACTTCTTCAAGCTATTTCCTAACTGCCATATGTATAACAACAGCAAGGAATTTGTTGAACTTACACAAAGAGCACTGACTGAAGAGCCTGTTCCGCTAACAGATGAGCAGAGGCATGAGTTGTCATGGGAGGCAGCCACTGAAAGGTTTGTTCAGGCCGCTGAATTAGACCTGTTCATGCCCGAGAATACTCTCCCATCGCCCAGTCCCTTCATGTCACTCTCTTATACTGATTTAAGCAAGACTGTCGAAGATACTTCAGCATTTCTTCATAATACCATTTCAGGAATTGAGGTGGCACGGCGTGCTTTCGGTGCAATCCCAAAAAGTCTGCAACCTGATGAACAAATGTGCAAGGAGCTTGGTTTAGCAGGTAAAATATAAAAAAAATCACAGTTTCTTGGCAGTTGATACAAGTTATTTTTGCTAGGCACTTGTAAAAACACACTCATTCACTTAGGATACCATTTATCCAAAATCATAGGAAACATTTAGCTTTGTTTCACTTTTGCTGCTGTCAATGTACCACCTTGTGTTAAACTGTGAACTTTTGGTGTTTCTTCTTGAGATTTGTTTGAGAAGAATAATCAAACTTATGTTTTGAATGTTTCCATATTCATTTCAGTGTTACAGAATTATTAAATTTTAGAATTTGTAGTTTATGATAAATATAAAATAGATATAATTTGATTCTTTATAATTGTAAAGGTTTGTAAATGTGTGGTAAGGAGAAAGAATTTTCTTTCTTCTTCTGCCAATTACTACAAGTTAAATAAAGAGAGAAAATTACTTGTATACCCCCTAAATTATTTGCAAAAATGTCCAAATGCTAATGTAAGCCTTAAAAAACAATATTTTTTTATATATCTGTAAAATTCATGCTTATTTACTATTGTAATATGTCAAAAAAACCATATTAAAAATTCATTTACTTATTATGCTTCAAGGAATTCCGTGTCAAACCATCCTTCGGTACTGACATATTAAAACCATATTTTCCTATACATACTTAAACATCTTTATAATTTGTTCATTTACCACACACACACACACACACACACACACACAAGAAAACACTTTTTGAAGGAAATAAAATCATAAATATAAAAAATTGGTAACTTTTTTTTTTCAAAGGAAAACAAATAAATCCCCAAATTCAAGCACTATGTTAAAAAAAAAAAAAAAAGTAAATCACTGATTTATTGAAAAAAAATAATAGAAATAAAATAGCCAACAAAAAATACTAAAAAAAAGAGGTACATGGGAACACTAAAATAAATAATCCTCGCCCGAAGTGAGGAGGACAAAAAAAGAACAAAGAGAAGCAAATTGAAAAACTAGAGCGGAAAGCATCAAGACCGGTAAAGGCAACTATTTGGTGACACAGGCCTGCCTTAGCTGTGAGTAGGAGAGGATTACTCTTGATCCATGTTGTGCTCTAAGTTGCCTGGAAGATCTGTAAATTTTGTACTCATGAAACTAAGAGCATGCTTTATCCTTTATGAGGGTTCCGAGAGAGTTTGTTGACGTAAGCTATTGAGAATGTTAACAACTTTAAAAATAATAGTAAAATGAGGTAAAATATTCGAGTGAAAAATACGATTATTTCGCTAGACCAAGCACTATGTTTTTATAAGCACATAGGACAAAGCACTCACTTTTTTACAAGCCTATAAATAAGACAAATTATTCTTTTTAAAATAATTAATGAACCTTTATAAAAAAAAAACACAGGGTTTAAATTACAATTCGTATAAAAACAAGGGGTTATACATAAATTTGTTTTAAAAAAACGTGTGCATATCTCTCTTTAATATATATATATATATATATATATATATATACATACGAGGTCACCTCCTTCTTCTTCTTTCTCTGTCGAAGTCTATCCAAAATCCCCAAATCTCCGAACCCTTGCCCTTTTCCTCCGATTTCCTCCTCTCTTCCTCTCCGTTTCCTTCTAGGTTTTGCCTCCATGGCGCAATCGATGGTCAGCAGCAGCATGAGAGACGCGCGCATCGTCGGAGACTACATCCTCAGTCGTCGGATCGGGTCGGGATCCTTCTCCGTTGTCTGGTATGCTCGGCATCGTGTCCGCGGCACTGAAGTCGCCGTTAAGGAGATCGTCATGGAGAGACTTGGCAAGAAGCTTCAGGATAGTCTCCTCTCTGAGATCGACATCCTTAAGCGTATCGATCATCCTAATGTCATCTCTCTCCATGATATCATCAAGGTTTTGAATACCTACCCTTGTTTTTTTGTTGGTTTGATTCTATTTTGGTTTTAGTTCTGTTTTGTTGAGTGATTTAGGGTTGTTTCAGGCTTCTGGGAGGATTTACCTCGTGTTGGAGTACTGTAGGGGTGGGGATCTATCGATGTATATACACCGTCGTGGAAGAGTGCCAGAGGATGTTGCGAGGCATTTCATGCAACAGTTAGGTAGAATGAGTTGATTTTGATTTTTTTTTCCTCTGTTACTGTTTGATTTACTAGTAATTGTTAAGTCACTTACAGTAAGTAGTGTAAATTGGATTGTTCTTTTATAGCTTCTGGCTTAATGGTGCTCCGGGAGAACAATTTGATTCATCGAGACCTAAAGCCTCAGGTTTTGTCTTGCTCTTTTCTATTGTGTGATTGAAATTTATGTGGGGCTAGAAAAGTAAAATTTTATGGCTGTTGATGCACTAATCTTGTTTGTTTTCCCATTAGAAGCTTATTTCATCTTTCACACAGCCCACCCTCAGTTGTCCTGTTGTTTAAGAAATTAGATGTTGTGGCCGCTAGCTTAATTTGTTACCGTAAATCTCTTTGTTTTTTCTTCTGCAATGCCAAGGTTCCCCTCCAGGAGCTCATTTGATGTTTATAGCTAGATTATGTTGTTTGTGCATATTACTTTTATCACTAGGAGGTAGCAGCATTTTGACCATAGCATATATTTTATTTCAATAACCTGATTTAAATTATTTGCAAAGTTATGAAGCTAAAAGTCTGTACTTCTAGTATTTGGAAATGACCATTTTCTCCAAGCAACAGATTTTGTGATATATTTCCTGATGTTTACTATGTTCATGGCAGAACTTACTCCTTTCAACAAATGATGAGAATTCTATATTAAAAATTGCAGACTTCGGCTTTGCAAGGTGAGATTTATTTTGTTGTGTTTGGCTGTTGAAAGCTTGAAAGGTTTGTAGTTGTTAATTCTTTGTGAACTAATGCATTGCATGTGGTCTATTTTTCATCATACGCATATAAGCGATTCATCAATTCTGTACTCAACTAGAATCTTACTGATGTATTTTTTTTCCCGTGAAAATAAATTCCCTATTTTGAGCATGATCTCCAGTTCTATGGTACCAAATATTAGACCTTACCCTCATGTTTTATTTGGCACTTTGGTAATGCCTTGTAAATGCGAGAGAAGTTCTTGTTTTTTGCACAACAATTGCATTCTTCACCGCACAACTCCATTGTATATCTATGTTGGTAATATTTGTTAAAGAAGATGTTTATATGTATTCTAGTAAATCACCTACCAATTCAGATGGCCTTATTTTCCAGATACATAATTTTGAATTGGGCTGTGGGTTTTCATTCAGCATGTGAAATCAAATAAACCTTTAGTGCTATTTCCAGTCAATTGTTGATTCTTGGTTTCTAGGGTACTAATTAATTCCAAATTATGGACCTGTATGATCACTTTATTTAGCAAAATGCTTAATCTTGTTTGTTTCACTGATCAAGATTTTAAAAATCACCTTTATTTTGTGTTTCAGTAACTTTGTGAGTATGTCATATTGTACTAATGTTCACAGTTTTCTTAATTATTGCTTTTAAAACCTGTTTGGCTGACTGTTGTACATCTGGTTTGTCTGCAACTGGCCATACATGGTCATGGCCGAAGCCATCTTGTACTTGGAATTGTACTTGAAACATTTATTTCTACCAGAGTAGATGAATGAAACTAAGATTTAGACATTATTGACAGCTATGCTCTGGCAATCCAAGAGTTAAATATGTGCTTGTTTTGAGTTATTATAGTGCTGGCTACTATACCTCTTCATTCAGAACTCCGTTCAGTATTGTGTTCTGAAGACACCGATGTTTTCTAAACCTTTCAGTTCATGGATTTTCCTAGTTACTTGTTTAAGATTTAGATATTAGCTTGCATCATTTGTAGGTCTCTACAGCCCCGTGGCCTGGCTGAAACCCTGTGTGGTTCCCCTCTTTATATGGCTCCAGAAATAATGCAGCTTCAGAAGTATGATGCGAAGGTGATACCTTTCTCTTTTCTCATGAATCTAGCCAATGGCGTGGCTTTCTTAATTGATGTTTTATTTCTGTGTCTCTGCAAAACAGGCTGATCTTTGGAGTGTTGGCGCCATCTTATTTCAACTTGTAACAGGCAAAACACCATTTACTGGAAATAATCAAATAGAGGTGTGGTTACCAAGTTCATTTCTTAGATTTTTATCAACATTTTTATCTTTCAAATTCTAGGTTGAAGATACTGAGCACTTGTTATCACACATCTTCCTGTCACCCAGTTGCTGAAAAATATCATCAAATCAAATGAACTATGGTTCCCTCCCACTATCAATTTGAGCTGTGATTGCATTGACTTGTGCCAGAAGTTACTACGTCGTAATCCCGGTATGTGGTACCAATATTTTTGTGATATTTGAACATTTATTTTATTATTTGAACACTGACAGTTGACATTTCATTTCATCCTGCTATATTTGTCTGCCACTTAATCGCTCGTCTATCATGTTTCTGCATCTGTTTTCCAGTTGAGCGTTTAACATTTGAGGAGTTCTTTGTCCACCCATTTCTTTCTAAAGGTCAACCAGATGAATTATTAAGGTAACAATTTGTGGAGTCACTATTCAAGATTATTTTCAGCGTGCTTTAGTTGATTTTCCTCCTTATATATGTCTCTATTCATAAGCAGCCAGGCATCACCAATTACAAGGGATAACTGCACTTTGGTTGAATCTAGTCCTGCAAGACACTCTGAAGGGAGTTCTCAAGAAGATTGCCTTCCTTTCATCCTAGATGATGACTCTAGTGGACATGATGTGAGCCCATCTGTTGTCATGAAAAATGCCTCAAGAAGATCTACATATGGATTCTCTGTTGACAACAAGCTAGATGAAAGTCCTGTTTGCTCCCCCTCAAGAAACACGGATAATCCCTCCAGATATAGTAATGCCATCCATATATCGGAAACTACCAGTTCTAGGAATGATTCATATCGATACCTTGATGGAAGTGTCAAGGGAGATCAGATATTGTCAAACCAGAAACTCAATCAGATTCCTCCTGAAGGTGGCAAATTCTCTCTTCCATTGATATTCTCCATTTTGATTAGCTTCTGCTGATAACTTTTTCTTGTTTAATATGTATAGATCCTAGCATTGTAGATTCATTGGAATTTGTTGACCAGGAGTATGTCCTTGTCTCGGGGCCTCCACTTGAGTTGCCATCATCGTCAACAAGTGCATCACGGCCATGCAATTTACCAGGCAAATTGGGAAGTTCACCTGGTGCATTCAAGACTAGGACATTAAGTGCACCAATGCCTATAATTGGTGCAGTAACATCTAACAGCCGTCCTATTGGAAGCTTGGGAAGTCACAGTTCCCCAGCATCTGGGACTTCACAAGGATCCATGGATGTTTGTGATGCCATGGAGCAGCCGTCAACTGACTGCATGACAAGGATTCAATCATTGCAGAAGTGTGCATCTGTCATAACTGATTTGGTGAATCAGAAGGTAAAATCTGTCATAAGTCATAGAATCATAGCTCTGATCTTTTTTTCATTATCAATCTACTTTTATATCAACATATTGAATACTTACCAGTAGTATTCCTTTCACCAAGACTAAAATTTGAACTGTAGAGCCTACCTTGTCCTCTACAAATGTGAATATCTCACCAATGCAAGATGAAATGATCTTTTCTTATAGCTTCATTTCTTTATTTGTAGCAGTGATGCTATCTTTTCTGATATTGGGGTCACTCCTTATATCTGTGTTTGTTGCCATCTCTGTGATGATGATTGTGTTATCTTGCCTATGCTAGCATGTTCAAGAGATTGAAGTGTTGATGTGGTTTCTTTCTTTTTGTACATGACTACAACTTAATCCAAAGATTGAAGATGGCAGCCGATTGGAGAATCAAAAGCGTGCATATAGCTGCAGACTGGAGGCCTTTTCAGTTCAACTAGTTCTTCTTGCAATTTGGAAGCAGGCTCTACATATTTGCCATGCTCAGGCAGCCTCAGCTATGGAAGGAAGTCCGTCTCAAGAGGTTGGACAAAGGGCATCATACAACAAGAATGCTTCTAATTCACAGGATATTGGCAGCATTTACCAGCCATGGCTAGATTCTGTTTGTCAACAAATTGAAAAAGAATTCCTTCTTGAGGTTGACCGTGCTGAAAATCTTGCCCAGGATCTTGGGCAAGTTGATGGTATGATAAATAACATTCTCATTTTATCTAGCCATTGCTGAGGCATAATTATGAGTTCTGATGCTAACTCCGTGTGTGTGTGTATATATATATATATATATATATATATATATATATATATATATATATATATATATATATATATTCACCTTGCAGAAACTACTGAAATGCCAGATGCCATTGAGATAATATTCAGATCTGCACTTGACCTTGGCAAACATGGCGCGGTACATTAACAATGATAATTATGCACATTTTTTATTTTATTTTAAATAAGTGTTTGTTGTGTGCTATAATATGATTAACTCAGAAGAAGTTGTGTATTACCCTTCAAATTTAAATCTTGTTTCTGAATACACACATTTTAGCTACATTTTGATCAAAACAGCCATTTGTGTGCATCCTTTGCAGGTCAACGAGATGATGGAACATGTGGAGAGAGCAGAAGCACAATATTCCCAGGCAGTACAATTACTGTATTTTCTTTTGGTTGAAGCACCATCTCTCATACTAAATCCACCATTTTCCCTCACCAACTCTGATCGTTACCGCATCCGCACCTACATTGACATCCTAAACAACAGGCAAGACCAGTCCAGGTCGCAGAGGGTGGCTCTTCTCAAATGTGAGGATCAATAGTACCGCGTAAACCAACTCGTCAAGTGGGTGTCTTAAAGCTGTGCTGCCCGCTTGTTCTGTATGTAATATAATTTTATTATTTGTATATAGTATTGCTTTAGGCCAGGGTTCATGATCTGCCATCTCGGCCCCTGATCTTCATGTGTAATATAGTTATCTCTATTCTCTACCAGAGCCTATTAATCTATCATTCAATAGTACCGCGTAAACCAACTCATCAAGTGATTGGTATTTGGGACTGATTTATCTATCATTCGATGCCATTCTTGCTGCAGTTGCTGCCAGAGCCTATTAAATTAGCAAATTTCAATTGTAATTTACAGGTCCATGTGCTGTAATGATTCTTGGTTAGTTATCATGGAGTGCCATAGTTTTATGAAATACAATAATTATTACGTGGCTGATGGTTTCACAGTTGACTGATGATTCTAAATTCAAAATGAAAAAGACTCCAAATGTATCTTTTTTTTTTTTTTTTTTTTTAATGTTTCTCTTTCATTCACAATATGCCATTTGGTTCTTCCTCCATATCTCATCTGTGAGAAATTGGTAGATTATGACTAAAAGAAAAAAATACAGAACATGATAACTGTCTTGCTCCAAATAAAATTAAAATGAACTTTATAAATAAAATTACTTTAATTTTGAGTGCAAAATGCGAACATAAATCTATGAATCAAATCTTGGAGGCATCGGTGCAATTTCAGAATTTTCCTTGAAAAATCTCAATACAGAAGGCGCATGCAAGTGAGGCTTCCAATCTATAGAGTTCACTGGAGAGACTCAAATACATGTACAAGAATCATATATACACACACAACAACATGGAGACAAGAAACCTCCTGTAACTCGAGACCGAAAAAGGAAACCCTACCCCTCACAATCCATTATGCCAAACTCTGAACACAAATCCAGAACTCATAAAACAACATTCTTGAGCTAAAGTAATTGCCGAAGTTGCTGGTTTTCTCTCCGTAGCAACTGCACTTCCTTCGACAAATCCTCCAGTTTTTCTAAAACTGGAGCCAGCAAGTTGTGCATTTCCATCTGTTAAAGACATGTTAAAGCATATCCACTTTCATATGGCATCTCTCTCTTTGCAATGCATAAAAACAATCAGAAGAACAAAAAAATAACAACGATATATAAAACTTAAGGCCGTGCATGATCGAACCAATTCAAAGAATAATTTGATCAAACTAGAGGAACATGATTGCATCAACCATGCAACATTATTGTTATCATGGCAGGACAAAGGTGTGTATTTTTTATATTGAAACTTTTTATAAGCACGGCATCAGATTATCA
Source organism: Dioscorea alata (assembly GCA_020875875.1). NCBI lineage: Eukaryota > Viridiplantae > Streptophyta > Magnoliopsida > Dioscoreales > Dioscoreaceae > Dioscorea > Dioscorea alata. The sequence goes on from CM037019.1 coordinate 20,077,610, forward strand.
CTTGGTGGGAGATTGCTAGCCAATGGAGCTATGGGCCTAAGGTAATCTGAACCCATAAGCTCAAAGCAAGTGAAATTCTACGGGGTTTACCTAATTGGTTCCCAAATATAGTACATAAATTCTCATAAAACTAAAAGGGTCAGAAGGTTAGATTGAAACGTTCTACTAAACCTAAATTATAAATGCAATGATGAATCACATAATATATACCTCCTGCATGTGGAACTGCCTTAGCAACTCGATATGAAGATTCCTCACATCTTCATGTATTGACTTTTGCACAGATCCTAAAGTCTCTTCGAGTGTGCGTTGAACTAACTGAAGAGAAAATGATGAAGTTCCCTGCTGTTGATCAACCTGACCTGGATGAGGCTGAGATGAAACCCCCTGTAATAGCAACTGCAAACTTAAATACGAAGCAATAACTGGACATAGAAGTCATATAAATGACAGGAATGTAAGTATTATCACATTAATAACTGGAAGAGTCCCCATCACTGTCATTGATGGAAGGTCTTGTCTAGCTAATCGGCTGCCTAAAAGGTCTTCTCTAGTTTCATCTCCTGTTTTCTTTGATTTTGGAGAACTGATTGTTGAGGATGATACATCAGCGAGAGAGGAAGTGACAGCCATCCTCTCAGCATAAGTGGAATATCTCCTTTGAAGAGTTGGTGGCACTGACCCTGGCAGCTCAATATTAACAGACGACGCAAGTGTTTTGGCAGCAAAGGACGTGGAAGCAGAACTAGGATTGTAAACAGATGAAGATTCTGAAAGTGCTTCATTTTTTAGGGTTGCTATACTTGGTAGTGTCATGGAACTGGTGCTAGGATTTGATGAAGGGTTCTTAAGAGGGTGACTGGAAAAAGAAGATGACTCTTGTATGCCTGAATATATAGATCCAGATGGTGCTAGTGAGAGTGAAGGCAGGATGCGTGAAACAGCAGGGGCTAGCTGACGGCGATGGGCTAACTTGTCAACCAAAGCATTTCCTCCCCAAGCCTCCGGAGGGGTTAGGGAGAGTGATGAATCACTCTTCAGAGATGCAGTAGGTGTAGCAGACATTGATGGAGCATTCGACGAGTCTTCCTGCACAATAGAGAAGTTTTCAAATGTCAACTGTACTAAAGAAAATGCTGGAGTATTTATAAATTCAAAGAGCAAAGCCATAGTATGTGAGATTACACACTTTTGAGCACTAAAACAAGATCTCATCAGCCACAGTAATGAACAGACATAGTAGTAATCGAATTTACCTGTCGAGAGGTTAAATTTGACGTCCAATCTGAAATTGGATGTGGATCCATATTGCCTTCAACATATCTCCTGACAGAGGCGGCATAGAGTGCAGACCTTTTATTGACTGTTGCACTATCCTTTCTTGCTTCATCATGGTCATCAAACTGACTCCCAATGGAAGGGGTGATTGGTTGAACATCAGCGAGTGGAGAAAAGACATCCATATCATCTTTGATGCTATAGTTGGTGCGAGGAGCTTGTAACTTTGATAAAGATCCACCTGGGAACAAGCGATTCCTAAGAGGAGTTTCCAGGGATGAACCACCGAAAGTAGTAGGTAGAGAATAGGAAGTATGCAATGTCGTCTCTAAAGGAACATTTGATGCTGCCACTGAAGGTAAAGGATCTGGCATAAGGACAGAATCTTCACTGATACCTCCTAGCAGAGCCCCTTCAAAGGTAAGATTTTTCTCATTTACAACAACAGGTTTCGATCTTTGCCAGGATAAACTTGTAACCGCCTGATGATGACTAGAAAAGGTAAGCATAAATGATAAAATGATAGAAAATAAGTAAAAAGAAAGCAAAACATATTGATGATAGGGATTTCCATGCATAGCAACTTTTAAATAACAACGTGTGATGCACTAAGACAGATGAAGATAACCCCTACCATTCAAAATGACCCAATAGAAACCTCGACAATTTGCTATTATGAATAGGATAATCCTAACATGTAAGAGAATTTTTTTTTAAAATATTAATATCCTCCTTAATTATATTTGTCATTGGATAAGATCCACAAGGTTTATATGAAGTATTGTCATCATCTTCATTAACTATGAAAAACAAAACATGCTAAAGGTCTTGAAAGTAAACACAGTATTCACATCCAATAGTATAAAAAATTGACAATTGATCTATGAGAATTGGTTAATAAAATAAGAAATCAGCACTCATAAGTACTAACCCATTATGAAACAGAAAACATAAACTAGTGGTTAAGCTCTCTACACATTTTTGTGCAACTGTTGAAAAGCTAAAAAATGTTAAATTCAATATTTAGAGCTGCAAAAAAGCATTATTGGAGAGGATACCTCAGAATTATTATAGGCCCGAAGCAATGTGAAAGGTTGAGGTTTTCCCCGAACATCATAGAATACCACATTTCCGCTGTTTGTCCCAGCAGCTAGTATGTTACCATCATCACTATATGCCAGCGAAGAGAACGGTGTCTCGTAAGGAGCAAAAAACGTGGGTCTTCTTGTACTAGAATCAAATATATATAATTTTTTATCCAGTCCAGCACTTGCAATTATCTGTACAACAGAAGCACCAAGATGGACCAGTATAAAGGAATTCATCAAACTACTAACTATATTAATTCTCCCCTAATATGATGGGCCAGTAAGAAAAAATAGAAAATTAGCAAGATGAGGCACCTTGTCGCTTGATGGTGAGAAACAAACTCCAGTTGTTGGTGCAGAATGTTGTTTTAGCCAAGAAACCTATTCACCAATTACAATTATGAGCACAAAAAAAAAGATAGAAAAATAGCTGTTATCCAACATATAAATAACATAATCATGAAGCAACCAAAATCAAGTGCAACTGACAGCTTACACAGCCAGCTTGATCATGCAAACCGGAACTCATCATTGTGATTATATGCCCATATAGATGGGCTTAGGGAAACAAACATATGTTGAATGTCATGATGCATCAAATATAACAAGTGATATAAGACAAACCTTAGGACTACGGCCAGTTGTCTCCCACAAATGTATTGATCCATCATCACCTGCTGTCACCAAAATATGCCTACTAAGCCGTGAATAATCCAGCACTCTCAAAACCTGGATTTAAAACAACTTGCACATATGAGGAAACAGAAGAAACCAAAAGTAATCAATCAACATCAAATATGACCTCCTTACAGAAGCTAATAAGATGAAGACGGAAAATAATCAATCATAAACCAAACAACCTGCCCATTTGGGTCCTTGAATTCAGCAGCTCGCCCGCCAGAAGCAAGATTATGGATAATAAGATCCCCCTTCATATTAATTGATGCTAGATGCTCATCTTTACAATTGTACATGACCCCAGTAATTGTATCACTATGACCAGTCAACCATTTGATGCATCGTTTCCTTTGCAAATCCCATATTCTGATCATATGACTGGTTCCACCAGAGCAAATATACCTTGAACCTTTATTGCTGAAGCTAACAGAAAGTATAGATTCCTGTGAACGCAACAAACACTTCTCAACATGAAAAATCCTGAGAAATTAAAGTATGGTCAATTTTCCCAACATAGATTATATCCAAAAGAAAGAAATTGAAATCAAAACCCTAGATTTGGCAAAACAAAAACAAAAAAAAATCTTTCATTTGCTCTACTCTTAATGAGAACCTACCTGTATGTCATCACTTGCATCATTCCCAGGCATTGGTATTGTCCCCAAAGATTGACCATTTTTATGCCACAATGTGATCTTTTTATCTTCTCCCGCACTAGCAACCACCAGGTCTGCAATAACAACAATTATAATTAACCAAAACTCCCTAAATTTTCATGCTTTAGAATTAAACAGACCTTCGAAAACATCCAAAAGAAAGCATAATTGGAAGATGAGAAGAAGAAGAGGAGAAGTACTAGTGTGGTTCCATTTGATCGAATTGACATGGGATCCGGGGGAAGGGGAGTAGCTGAGAACGCAGGGATCGCCGAGGTCCACGGTAACATCGAAGAGCTTCACGGTGTCTCCACCGCTCGCCGCCAACAACGCTCCAGTAGGGTTCACGAAGCTCATCCTCAAAACACCAAAGACCTCACCTTTCTTCCAATTAACAACCCTAAATCACACGCCCTGCTTCCCCTATCAATCCGATTGCCGATCAAAACCCTAGATCGAATACCAGCTCCTCCAAAATGGTGAGGGGCTTGAAACCCCAACGTCTAGTGAAGATGGAGACAGCGAGAGGGAAGTAGAGGGTTTGGACTTTTTCAGTTATACACCCTGAAAACTGTCGAAATTATTACTGACCTTTTTTTTTATTTAATTTCCTTTCAAAATTGCGATGAACTCCTCAAATAGTTGGAAAATTAACCCAAGCGGCAGAATAAAGAATAATAAATAGAAAGGTGAATTATTTTTTAACAATATACTTTTTCAAGAGTTTGAACCAGTACTTGGCTATTAAAAAACCAGAGGTGATGTTTTATTTAGTAAAATTAAAAAAAAAATTGATAATTTTGTCTTTACTTAAAAGAAAGTTTTGGGCTGTAACAAATATAAAATTATAATAATAATATTAAATTGTCAAATCATTTCAAAATATAATATGAAGCTAAAATTGATCTTAATTAGTGAATGAAAATCTTAATTAACTCACAAAGAATTAACTCAGTGCACCTATCAGGTAAAATCATATAAAGAATTAACTTTATACCTCCATCAGGTAAAAACACTTGCGGTAAAAACACTTGCAGTACATATCGAGAGATTAACTCCGCATTTGTGCATATAGGTCTCTATGACTAGACTAGCCGGTAGGTGTGCCACTAGTACGGTCACCCTAATAAGCATTGAGGTAACTAATTCCCTCGCACCAATGCCAGGCCATCGGACTCACAGTGGCTTATATGTATTATATAGCATGAATTCATTTCAAAAGTATGTTGTCTTACTGATCAGATATGCCTGGAAAATTTCCAGGCATTGATAATTACACTGTCATTACTATACATACAGACAAAGAACCCAGTTTTGTATGACCAGCTTTTTCATGTCAGCAACCAATCTGTGCATGTTTATGCATCCTTTGTCTAGTCTTAAGCATGTTCTTGATATAATAATCCATGCTTAACCTTACCAATAATCTGAACATGAACAAACTCCATCCCTGAAATGATGGAATCTATTCACATCCCTAACAAGAATCTCCCTTCTGGCAAACTTTGATATGAATTTCGTGACCGAATGGCAGTCCTCGCAAAGCCTAAGGTTCTTGGTGATCCGAATGACTTCTCCACGACGACAATTGATTAGACCAAAGGCAACTGCTAATTTCTCACTATGACCCAACAAGATCTGCTCCTTCTCATCTTGATCAAGATCATAAAGAACAACATCAGTGTTGGGAATATAACCTTTACCTTTCATTTCTCTGACTATCTGAACTAACAAAGCATGAAGTTCTTCTGTGTGCGTGTCCATAAAATCAACAGATGCAAATGAATGCATCTTTCTATTCACCTCAATCCAACTGCAACCCGGCACTTTCTGCAGACCTCTTGTTTCTAAAAGTTTCTTCACATTGATCATTTGTTCCCACATCTTTGCTCCTGCATATATATCTGCTAGTAGAACATAATTACCAGCATTCATTGGTTCAAGTTCAAAGAGATGAGAACATGCTCTCTCAGCGAGCTCAACATGGCCATGAATTCTACATGCTCCAAGGAGGGAACCCCACACAGTGGGACCTGGTTCAATTCGCATTTCTTCTATAATCTTAATTGCTTCATCCAATTGGCCAGCACGACCGAGGAGGTCTACCATACACGCATAGTGCTCTGCACGAGGAGTGATACCGTGTTCCTTGATCATTGACTCAAACAATGTTTTTCCTTGTTGCACAAACTTGACATGGCTGCAAGCACCCAAGATGCTTAAAAATGTCAAAGTACTAGGTGCAATTCCATCATGAAGCATTTCCTGATAAAGCTGAATCGCTTCCGTGCCAAAACCATGAATCCCGTAACCAGATATCATAGAATTCCACGACACAACATCCCTCCGGCCATTCATCCCATCAAACACTCGCCGCGCACTCACAAGAGTACCGCATTTGACATACATTGTGATCAGAGCATTAACTACGGATAAAATGGAGTCAAGTCTCCGTCTAAGAACATACGCATGCACAATCTTCCCCTGCCCCAATGCAGCCAAACCAGCACAAGCTTGGAGCACACTCACCATAGTAACTGAATTAGGCTCAATGTCAGGCTCCAACACCATCATCTCTTCAAAAAGCTTCAATGCCTCAAAGGGGTTGTTACTTTTCGCATAACAAGCAATCATGGCACTCCAAGAAACCACATTCCTGGCAAGCATTCTATCAAACAATCTCCTAGCATAAGAAACACACCCGAGCTTCGCATAGCAATCAACAAGCGTGGTCGCAACATGAACCCGAGAATTGAACCCATGCCGTAAAACATGCCCATGAATTTCCCTCACCCTTTCAAAGGCCGAAACCTCGCAAGATCTTAAAGCAACACAAGCCTTAAGTGCAAAAGAGTAACTACAGCTATCGAGCTCAATCCCAACAAGAACCATATCCCGAAAAAGCAGCAGAGCTTCCTCACCTTCATCACCAACAGCAAGAGCTCTCAAAAGAGCATTCCATAAAAAAATAGTCTTTTGAGACGTTTTATCAAACACTTTCCGGGCATCATCAAGGGCATTGAAGTGGGAGTACATACCAACGAGTTTGGTGGAGATGAAGGGATCCTGATCAAAACCATCATCGGAGAGGTGGCGATGGACAACAGCAGCAGAGCCTGGGGAGTTCCTCTGGACGCAAGCAAGGATAAGAGCCTCGTAGGTCCTCTGGGTGGGGCTGGGCTCATGAGGGAGGAGATCGAGAGCTTGTTTAAGGTTTCCGCGCTTGCAAAGCATCTGGATGAGATGGTTGTAGTTGTTGACGGAGGTGGAGGCCTGAGATGGAGTTCTGAGTGAGGAGAAGGAGCGGAAGAGTGGTTTGGGAGAGGAGGGGGAGAGGAGATGGAGGTGAGAGGAAGGCATTGGAGATAGGACGGGGAGCATGAGATCGGAGAAGAGAAGGGAAGAGGGCTTTGGAGAGGAAGCTGGAGAAAGGGTTTTGAAAGCATAGAAAAGCATGGATTGGCGCGAAGACGACGAGTTCTCAGGTAGGAGGGGATGTAAAGAGGATGGAGTAGGATTCGCTTTGAGATTCGGGTTCGCATTAAGATGCGGATTCGAGCTTTGTTTGGATTTGATATGTTGGCTTGATTTAGAGCTTGTTTTGTTGATGTGGAAATTAGAAGATTTTTTTTTTTAAGTATTGATTTTTGTTTCATTTATTTTATTATTTTTTTCCTTTTTTTTCTTGACTTACGGAATTAAGGGATTGTTTCGAATTAATCAGTTTATGGGCTTGAGAATAAGAGGAGAGCATGGTTCTGATTTTATTTCTATTTTTCTTTTCAATCAAATAAGTATTTGTTTCCTTTATATAATTTATTTTACATATTTTAACAATTAATTTATAGCCAGTGACTTTTTTGGTCTATTGTTATCAGATCTATATTTTATTCAAAATAAATAATAAATAATTTTATAATAATTTTATAATAATTTTTCAAATTTATCTTTTGATTTTTAGGAAGTTCCAAGCAAATGTGGTGTGAGAATAAAAACTACAGAAATCTGGTAAACTGATAAATGTCATTGATCATTAATTAATATGACAATAATTATTTAACATTTTGTATAATTAAGGGGAAAAAAAAGACTTCTGATAACTGTTTGTTACGGAAATCTTTCATATTCAGTTAAATTTCAAGATTGGAAATAAATAATTAAGGGACAATCTAATCTAGAAAGCAGCCATGCATGAAAGTCAAATATATAATAGTACAACACATTAAAGTCTTCTAAACCCAATTGACATGCAAACAGAATTTCATGGGCAAGTTCATGCATGTCTTTTGAAAATTGGCTTCTGATTTTTGTTTACCATAATGGAAAGTCAATGCCTTCACATAATTTATATAGAATGACATACTGCTAAATATGTAGCTAAGAAAGCAGTTAAGATGTTGCTATCATCTATTGATGTAGTTGAATTCAAAGATTAATTATAGTCTGGAATGAGGAAAGACAAATCTGGCTTGTTCTCATCAGCATTCAAAGTCTTACCTTCCCTTCTTTCCAATAATAGAACTCATCTCAACTCTCCTGAGAATCAAAACTGATACCTTAGCTTCATCATCATGGAAGTTCTCCTCCAATTCATTTTTATTCTGCTATTCTTCAGTTCATTTGTGACTGAAACTTCAGCTTCAGCAAAGTTGCAAGGATTGCAAAGCTTGTTCCCGAGAGACTCGCTTTCTGTCGAGAATGAGGATGATCTCTTGGTCTCTCCCAATGGAACATTCTCCGCCGGATTTCTACAAGGTTGGTACCAACGCCTACTGTTTTTCAATCTGGTTTACCAACTCAGCTAATAGAACAGTAACTTGGATGGCTAACCGAGATCAACCTGTGCAAGGCGAACAATCGAAGTTAATCTTTGAGAAAAATGGAAACTTGGTATTAACTGATGCGTATGGCACTGTTATATGGGAGACAAATACATTCAATCAAGATCCTGTTAGAGTCCAGCTTCAAGAAACAGGCAATCTAGTGCTATTAAATCAGACAGGAGGTATCATATGGGGGAGTTTCGACTCCCCTACTGATACTCTGCTTCCACATCAAACTCTCAGGAAGGCCAACATTTTAGTATCTGCTAGAGGCCCCAATAACTATTCATCAGGATACTATAATTTCCATTTCAATGATAACAACATATTAAGCCTTATCTACAATGGCCCTATAATATCTAGTGTGTATTGGCCAAATCCAGATGTATCAGTATTTACCTATGGCAGAACACCTTATGATAGCAGCAGAAATGCAACACTAGATGAACTGGGGTATTTCATGTCGACTGATAACCTCAACTTTAAAGCATCAGATTATGGTCTGGGTCCGAAGAGACGATTGACACTCAACTATGATGGGATGCTGAGATTGTACAGTCTAGATGAGTCAAATGGGTTATGGAAGATCACATGGTTAGCTGATATAAATGCATGCGATGTTCGTGGCCTTTGTGGACAAAATGGGATTTGTGTATATGGACTGAAGCCTTCATGTATGTGCCCTCCAGGATTCAGAAGGATGGATCCGTCAGATTGGTCCAAAGGATGCTCACCAGAATTCAATCCCAACTGTAATAACTCAGAATTTGTGCAGCTATCTCATACAGATTACTATGGTTATGACTTGCAAAACACTGGGTTAGGCAAGTCCTTCGGATCGTGCAAAAATGCCTGCTTAGCTGACTGCAACTGTAAAGGTTTCGCTTACCAGTATACTGGGCAGGGGAATTGCTACCTCAAAAGCATTCTATTTAATGGGTACCAGATGCCAAATTACCCCAATGTCATGTACATAAGAGTTCCAAGCCAAATTGCTACAACAGCAAGAGATGATGTGAAGTTAAACATACCAGCTCTGAATTGCTCACAAAGGAACGTTGTTATCATCCAGCAACCCACAGAGAATAATGATAAGCATTCCTATCTCAAGTACCTCATTGGATTTGTGGTATCCATAGGCATTGTGGAGCTAATTTGCATAAATTTTGGATGGTGGTTTATCAAGCGGATCCATAGGATGAGAGAGGTGGTGGATATGGGCTACGTTGCGTTAGCTGTGGGTTTCAAGCGTTTCACATATGACGAGCTAAAGAAGGCAACTAAAAATTTCAAAGAAGAAATTGGGAAGGGGAGTTTTGGAGCAGTTTATAAAGGGGTCTTAGATGATGGTAGAGTCGTAGCAGTAAAGAGACTGGAAAGAATTAGCCAAGGAGAAGCTGAGTTTTGGGCAGAGGTGAGCATCATAGGGAGAATCAATCACATGAACTTGGTCAGGATGTGGGGGTTTTGTGCTGAAGATAAACACAGGATACTAGTCTACGAATATATGAAGAATGGCTCCTTAGATAAGTTTCTGTTCTCAAATTCATCTGAGTCCTTGGCCTGGACCAAGAGATTTGATATTGCACTAGGGACAGCCAAGGGTTTGTCCTATTTGCATGAAGAGTGCCTGGAATGGATCCTTCATTGCGACATAAAGCCTCAGAACATACTCTTGGATGACCAACTCCAACCCAAGGTGGCAGATTTTGGCTTGTCAAAGCTCGCAGGGATGAAAGGAATAAACTCACACTTCTCTAAAGTTCGAGGTACTCGAGGATATCTAGCTCCAGAGTGGATAATGAATCAAGAAATCACTTCCAAGGCAGATGTATATAGCTATGGGATTGTGCTATTGGAACTGGTTAGCGGGCGGAGTGTTTTAGGCTGTCAAGACCCTTTGGTGCAATGGATAGAGGAAAAGATCAGACAAGATGAAGGCATTGAAGGTGTGGCTGATCCTAGATTGAATGGTGACTATAATTGTAAGCAGCTCAAGAAATTAATTGAAGTTGCATTATTATGTGTTAGAGGTGACAAAAGAGAAAGGCCAGACATGAGTCATGTCGTATCCATTCTTCTCAGAGATGATTAGAGTTGTTTCAGCAAATTTGCTTTAAGTAATTGATGTTGTTTTGTCTCTTTGTTTATCTAGATACATACTTTACTCAGTAGCATGTAAAAGCAGGAGACTGCTCGTTAAAAATAAGCAATCATATTTCAGTATTATGGTTTTAAGTTATTTCATTTGTTTTTTTCACTGGTTTGGCATTATGCACATAATGCTCAAGACTATCTTCCAACATGTTCTTTGTTTAAAGTATAAGTAGGCACAGCATTTATAAAAAAATATTAATTAAAAAAAATCACATTCCAATATAAATATATAATAGTAAGTTATTACCTTGTCAATTTCACTGGCTTGACATTTATGCACATGCTACTCATGGTTATTCTATATAAATGTGAGTGGATGATTTTCAACAATTTCTTTTGTTTAGAATGTGAATAATCATATCTCAGTCAAGCATGAATTTTCTTTCCGCAAGGAATCGTTACCAATGCTGCTTCAGGCATACACAGCAAACCAATTAGTCTAGAGAATACAATGTAAAACAAGCATGATCCACTGATCACCATCCCATTTACTAGTTTAAGGGAGTTCATTAATCAGCAGATACAAATTTGTGTAGAAACATCTCATTTGCTAAGTCTAATATATAACATGAAAAACAACCATGATCCTCATCATATGGTGTTGTTTATGAGAGTTTACTAATCAGCAGTTACCCGAACAAACAATTAATAAATTATGTAAGTCTGGAACATATATTCATTTTACAAAGGCATGTTGATAAAAGACAGGTATGAATAGGAGGTAGAAGAAATCTTACCATGAAAGGAGTGATCATAGTAACCACTGTAACCCAGCAGGCAATCTCAACTCTGATTGTTTATGACTTGAAAGAGTGTGATCCTGCGTAATAATTTTTATAAATAGGTTATCTTTTATATCTAGAAATGCGCTCACCACAGTATCAATAAGCCAAGTAAAATTTAATCACATAACAGTAGCCCACCTGTAGAAGGCGGTGACTGAGTAAAATATGATGGAAATAAAGAAAACTGAAGGAAGTTCAAAATCAAGGTCTTCATTGGAAAATGCACACAAATTAGCATCAAGTCTGCTGCCCTTCAAATTACTCACAGCCGTGGTTTCAGCAGAACTGCAAGGATTGCAAAGCTTAAGTCGTGACGATTTCTTGATCTCTTGCAGTGGCACATTCTCCAGCAGATTTATAAGGTAGATAACAACGCCTACTGTTATTCCAAATTGTTCACTTACTCTGCCATTAAAACAACAACTTAGATGGCGAATCAAAACCAAGCTGTCCATGGCAAAGACTCGAAATTAAACTTTAACAGAAACAGAAACTTGGTCTTAACTGATCATACGGCATAACTATATGGGAGACTCGTACATTCAATTAAGGGGAGACTAAAGCAGGGCTCCTGGATACAGACAATCTGGTATTACCAAATCAAACTGGAGATATTATGCCTTGTCTACAATGGCCCAAAAGTATCCACTGTATATCTGCCAAATCTGTGTTGAAATATTTAAATCTGATAGAAGACCTCCTAATAGCGAAAGGTTAGCAACTCTTGATGGACAGGGCCTCTAGCAAATGGATTACGGGATGTAATATGGTCAGCTGACGTTAATGCACGCAGGTTCATGGCATCTGCAGAACATATGGAATTTGTGTATATGGACAAAAGCCTACCTGTGTGTGTCCTGGATTCTGCATGACTGATTTATCAGACTAGTCTAAGGGATGTTCACTGAAGTTCAATAGTACTGCAATGACTAAGAATTTTAAAGACTATTATGGTTATGATTTGGCTCAATTCGGTGTGGAGAAGTCCTTAGAATATTTTAGACAGGCCTCCTTAACTGACTGTGCATGCAAAGGTTTCACATACAAGCATGATGGTACGGGGGAATGTTACCTTAGAGGGACTTTATTGAATGGATTTCATATGCCAGATTACATGACTAGAATGTACATCAAAGTGCCAAGTTTGAGCCAGATTACTTCTAGCGGAGATAGCATTCAGCTAAACATACCAGATCCAGCTATGAATTGTTCAGAACGGAGTATTTTCATCCCTGATCAACCCATAGAAATTAAAACACAAATATTTGTACTTGAGGTATCTGATTGGATTTGTGGCTTGTGGGGGTTTTGTAGAATTAATTTTCGTAAGTTTCAGATGGTGGCACATTAAAAGAATCCACCACGAAAGAGATGTGGTGGATATGGGCTATGTTGCAATAGTGGGGGATTTCAAGCATTTCACATATGAAGAGCTGAAGAATGCAACTAGAAAATTAAAGAGAGGAAATAGGGAAGGAAGGGTTTGGAACAGTTTTCAAAGGAGCCATGGATGACGGTAGAGTTGTGGCAGTAAGAGATTGGAAGGCATCAGCCAAGGAGAAGCTGAATCATGAGCAAAGGTAAGCATCATAAAGAGTATAAATTACATGAACATGGTTCAGATGTGGTGCTTTGCGCTGAAGACAAACACAGGATATCATTTATGAGTAATGGAGAGTGGTTCCTTGGATAAGTTTCTGTCCTCAAGTTCTTCCAAGTGTTTAGCAAGGACTGGGAGGTTTGATATTACTAAGGGTTTGTCATATTTGCATGAGGAATGTCTGGAGTGGATCCTTCACTGTGACATAAAGCCTCAAAATATACACTTACATGAGCATCTTCAGCCCAGGGTGGCAGATTTTGGCTTGTCAAAGCTTATAGAGTCGAAAGGCCTCAGCTCAAATTTCTCTAGAGTTAGAGCCTTAGAGGTACTCAAGGTTATTTGGCTCAAGAATGGATGACAAATCAAGAGATCAGCTCAAAGGATGATGTGCACAACTGTGGGAGATTGTTGCTTGAACTGATATACAGGTGGAGTGTCTCAAGCTATCAAGACATTGGCCACCAGGTACAGTGAGTGAAGGATAAAATTAAACTGACAAAAGACATTGCAAGTGTCGCTGACCCTAGATTGAATGGAGATTACAAAACTGAATAGCTCGAAAAATTAACTGAAGCAGTGGTATTGTGTGTAAGACAACAAAAACGATAGCCCATCCATAAGTGATGTCGAGGGTTTCTTCTTGAAGTTGTTTCTGTATAATTTCTCAAGTAATTGATATTATCTACGGCTTTTGTTTTTTAAATGTTATAAAAAACAAACATTTTTTAGAACCATTTATCAAGTTATGGAATCATGTAACATATTCAGAGAAGCAAGGTGTATGATCCTTCCTTCTACTTGCTTGGCATTATGTGCATTGTGGCAGACTACTATGCAACACATTTAGATAACTTCTACCATTGTTTCCCTTTTTTATTCCTAACTTCATGAAGAAAATTTTCCTTGCCATTTTTCATGGACCATAATGGCATTTCATGAAGGGAAAATTAGAGAAAAAGAAAAAGCCAAACTAATTTCTTATGCTAGCTTGCACAAAGAAAATAATAAGAATTTCCGTTTCTTTTCCTTCCATCATCTTCTTTTCCTTTTAACTTGCTTCCTCGATTTCTCTCCATCTAAACAAGCCCCATGCATCTAGATTCTTAAATTATAAATTTCTCAACAACAGGAAGAACACACAATGAAACCAATGCGTACAACATCATGAACATCACATGCCAAATGCATCATCAACTGGTAACTTTATATATCAACAAATCACGTCAATGCACAATCAAAAACTCAAAGAAATTAGAACCAACCTGGAGAAGCAGTAGAGCAGGAGCTTGATCAGTGACCATAGTCAACAAATCCATCTCCGTTTGCCACTCCTCCATCTAGATCTACAAAGATAGCACCAAATTAAGCCAAAAATCACGGATAGAAAGAGAGAAATGGCAAGGATTTTGGGATTAAAAAAACCTGGAAGAAGATCGGCTTGTCAAACTGGAAATCTGGAACGGAATGGATCCAAGAGCCACTGCCTTCACCGCCGCCTCGGCCTCCTCCATCGGAGCTCTTCCACCATGGCGACGATGGCGAGATCCATAGTGCGTCACTAAAAAGCGCGGGAATCGAAGTAGTGTTGTTATTGGGCCGTTCCGGGCCAGGAAACATCTACGGCCCGATAGCAAGGCGTGATCCGCAAAAATTATTAATTTAAATTATTTAATAATAGTTTAAATAATTATTTTCGCATTAATGACCTATATAAATTGAGGGACTGATTTTTATATTATGATGATGTTGCATCGTTAATGGGCTTGGGCCCAAGCCCACATGAGGACGTAATGGTCATTGAAATAAAATATAAGGGTAAAACTGTAAATTTATTGGTTGGCCCTAAAACGACTTGAAGTCTTTGTCGGTCCTAGAACTGAAATTTCAGTTAGGCGGTTAGAGAGAGAGAGAGAGAGAGAGAGAGAGAGATGGAGGGTGAGGAGGAGATGGAGATGGAGATGGAGGTGGAGGTGGAGAGAAGCTCGGCGGCGATGGACTCATCTCTGACTGGAACCACGGCGGTGGTGGTGGCGGAAACAGTTGGGAATGGGGACGTGGAAGGAGGTTTGGGTGGAAAAGGGGAGGATCGGGTGAAGGGACCGTGGTCTCCGGAGGAGGACGCCATCCTGAGTCGCCTTGTGAGCAAGTTCGGTGCTAGGAACTGGTCCCTTATCGCCAAAGGAATTCCTGGACGCTCCGGGAAGTCTTGCCGCCTCCGATGGTGTAATCAGCTTGATCCTGGTGTCAAGCGCAAGCCCTTCACTGGTATGGCCTACTACGCCCGTTTTTCTTGCCCTTATTTCCTTGATTTTGTGTTTTATGGTTTTTTTGAATGGTAGATTGAGTAGTTTTGTTTAGAATGAAAGATTGGATGGAATGTTGAATTGGTTTACTTGTGGATGCTCATTGATTTGATTGTGTTTGTCATTTACAAATGCAAGTAGAGAGGTCTCTTCATTACTGTGTTTGGATTCCCTGAATTGCTTGTTATGCTTGTTTATATTGACAAGCACCCCAAAAAAAATCCAATGGATTTCATTTGGGATTTTGAGTATGGGCATAACTTCTACTGAAGACTAAAATGACAACAGTGAGTTGAACATCTGAGGTATTTGTAAGCCATAATGTAGTTATTTATTAAGTTTACTTTGAGGTTGTGAAACAAGTATACAGAACAAATAAGTGCTTGGGTGGGAAAACCAGAAAAATGTTTTGGTTTCTCCAGCTGTCTGTTTCTTATGAGCCAGGGGAATGACACTTTTCTCGTTTCACCACCTGGCTAGGCTAAAGATACACGAGACCCATTTCTAACTATTTTAATTGGAAGTCAGGGAAATGGTAACACTTTCCCAGTTCCAGATTTCATCGAGAAATCCTTTTGTTTTCTGCAAGATGAATACCAGAAGAAGTCGGAGATGATCGCTTCAGATGTTGTACTTCCATTGAAATTAAAAAAACACAGTAAATTTAATGTCATTTCCATTTCCCGCACTTTGGGATGTGGGACTTCCCTCCCTTCAGTACTTATGGAGAGCTATCTAAAACATGCGCAGAGTGAAAATGGTTTGAATTTGGGTTTGAATTTGCTTTTTTTTCTTCAGAAATTATTAGTCAAAATGTGAAACATGTTGGTGGGAGGACTTGTCATTGCATGCTTACTGATGACCACATTCTTTTTGCTTGTGTGGAATGGATTGCTTTCAATTTCAGTTGACTTGAATGAGGCTCGATTATTTAAGAATATCTTTGAATGTGTGAGTTCTGATTGCATGGGCTAGTGTTATCCCTTCCAATTGCTATTGCTACTACTAACTGCGGCATTTGATTGTTTAATACTTTATGGTTTTCTTCCTTTTTTTTTTTTTTGTACTGTATGCACCTTGAAGTGCTTGCGCCCTCATGATTTCTGCCAGTTTATATGATGACTTCAAGTACCCTGTGATACCCTTGGTTTTGCATTTGTCTTTTCTTCCTTTTTTTTTTCTGGGTGATCATAATGAGGAACCCTGAAAGTGTCAAACATTTCTTGCAGAGGAAGAAGACAGGATTATAGTGGCAGCGCATGCTATACATGGCAACAAATGGGCATTCATTGCAAGGCTGTTAGATGGGAGAACAGATAATGCAATCAAGAATCACTGGAATTCTACTCTGAGACGCAAATGTCGTGATGTTGTCCAGTTTAAGGTAGAACATGATGATTTGGAGGATGCTAGTGTAGAAAAAATTAAGGGACTTCCTGAAGAATCACCATCTGTTGTTGATGGGCTGCCCTTAAAGCCATTGGAAGGAATGAATGCTGTTAATTCAAAGGAAACCATCACCAATCATTTTAATGACAAGGTTGCAATGCCAAGCAACACTTTTACTCCTGAAGCAAAAGACCCCCCTTACCTACATAGGCCAATTGCAAGAATAAGTGCCTTCAATCCTTATAATTGCCTTTCTGGCAAGCCAAACTGTTCCTCTTCAAGGCCAGTTCCGGCTTATGAGCAATTGTTCCAAGCATCCAGACCTGGTGGAGGGTTTTACAAATTTGTCAATAGCTTGTATGGGGAGCCCCAGGTACCAACCAGATGTGGACATGGTTGTTGTGAAACTCAAAATGGCCTTCATTTGAAGGAATCTTTGTTAGGCCCTGAATTCGTTGAGTTTGTTGAGCCACCTGCTATCTCAAGTCATGAATTAGCTTCCATAGCTGCAGAGTTGAGCAACATTGCGTGGACAAAAAGTGGCTTACCAAGCAGTAAAGCTAAGGTTTTTCATTGTTCACCAGGTCAGGTATCATTGTAATGTTATGCTAGGAAGGAGCGATAAGGACCTCATTTTGCAGTATAACAGTAAAAATTAGTCATTGCACATGATGTATGTTTCAACAATGATGAGGCGAGCAGACATTCAATTAGCAGCGAATGGATCGGTCTTCTGGTGCTGATGGTAGCAGATGTCACTTTGGTCACGCTTACGTTTGGTGTGAAGGGTTTCTTGGTTTGGCAGCTGGACATACTTGTCTTCTGCTTGGAGAGAATTTTGGCACCTCTTATAGACTCAATGGCTTCTTTACTTATAGCAATGTATTAGAGAACCTAGAGTTCTGCTCAATATTTTGAAGTTCTAGATTCTCTTTCTTCATATA
This sequence comes from Dioscorea alata, assembly GCA_020875875.1. Classification (NCBI taxonomy): domain Eukaryota; kingdom Viridiplantae; phylum Streptophyta; class Magnoliopsida; order Dioscoreales; family Dioscoreaceae; genus Dioscorea; species Dioscorea alata. The sequence continues at coordinate 20,095,314 of CM037019.1, forward strand.
CTCTAAATTTTATGTTTCGGTTCAGATTGTCTGAAACAATCTTATACCAGATCTTTTCTCTCTGGCTTCAAAAGATAATTATATTTGTTCGGTATAGTTGTTATGTTAAACATGCGGACGCATTGTAATTTGTAATCATGATTTTACCCATGAGCTTGTCAACCAGAGTGTGGAAACCTCTCTTATTTTGGATTGATTCAATCTATAAAGGTTAGAGAATGATGCCCACTGACTGCTATGGCACTACATTTGGGGTTGTTGGTTGTCATCTTTATGTTTACATCAATCAAAAGTATATTTTCTTAATGGATACAATTGTTAGAGAGCCTTTGATTTCTGTTTATCTCTCTTGTTTGATTGCTAGACTGAAAACAGTAATCCTGCTGATTCCTTGTCACATCAGTACTGTTCCTAAAGTTTCTATTTACAGCTTTGATGGCTTTCAAACCTTGCTACTGTTTAAAAGGCCAGGTATGGTACTCACCAAGTTCAATTTTTTATTGCATATTTACTTCTATCCAGCTTTCATATAATGTCCTGATGTTGCTTTCTATATTGTTCTTTAAATCTAAGGTATCGACCTTACCATTAATTATGTCAATGTCCAGGGTTGGTGTTCTGTCCTTATCTCAGCTGAGCAAGCCTAAGCAAGCCCAGATGAACATTGAGGAGTGGGACCTTCTTGATCACCACCTAATTAGTATGTAATCCTCTGCTTTCTTTTCCACTTGTTTGTGTACCATACGTAGCCTCAAGCTATTTTCACTGCCATACCTAGACACTGAAAACCACATTGATGTGCACATGGACGCAAAGAAACTGGAGATTCTATCCCAAAGTTTTTTCTGCTTTCCAATTATTCCTCTGCACTTGAACTGCTTGCAAGCTCTTTCTTTCCTTCATTTCATTATGTTTTGCCTTCTATTCTTCCATTTTAACTCTTGCAATTTCTCATCATGCATGTACCCTTTTATTCTCTTAAATGTCAGCCATCAGAAATGAATATGGTTATTTGGCTGTTTGGTTGTTGTGATTAGACATAAAAGCAGTTTGATATCAATCTGAGTACATCTCCTCCTATTTTGCAGTCTTCAGTTCCTTCTTTTATTTTCAGCTTTAATATTGTATCTGTTGGTTATGGGTGAAATCAGTCATCATCAATCATAAAAGAGTGTTGAACTTGTATAAGCTTTTGTTCCAGATCACTTGCTAAATTGATTGTGATCATATCTCTATTGTTGAGTTTCATTGGTTTAGCTGAAACTAATGTTGTGCTTTATGGTAACCACTACCAGCAGTGCCACAAACAAAGCAACTGCTACCACTCATGTGCAAAGCTGGTGAAGTTTGTGTTCCTGACTAAACCATGATATTATTATTATTATTATTTTTTTGTCCATATAAATCTGTATGATATTTTTTGGCTTTGCAGATACTTCTTAATTTGTGAGTTTCATTGGTTTAGCTAAAACTACTACCAGTGGTGCCACAAGCAAAGCAACTGCTACTGACCACATGGGAAGCAGGTGAAGTTTGTGTTCCTGGCTAAACCATGACATTAAAAAAAAAAAAAAAAAAAAAAATTCTTTGTAAATCTATATGATATTTGTTGGTTTTGTAAATACTTCTTGAAGGAGCAAGAAAATAGGATGGGGGGCCTTCTTTCAAAAGAAAAGACAGTGAGTAAAAAGGAGGCAAAAGGATTTTTACAGTTTTATCAACTATGTTAAAATTTCAAATTATTAAAATATTTTTAGATATATATATATATATATATATATATATATAGATTTGTAGAGCCGTCAATAATCCAGGAGTCTCATGTAAAACCTAAAAATTTTAATGAGTATTTGTAAAAATAAAACAAAAAAACATGTTCGGAGTATGTTTTGCTACTGTTTGTGTTTCTAGGGTTCATCAATTGTCAGTCCTGGTAACAAGTCATACTCTGCTACATACTCTGTCACATCCTCTCTCTTTCTTCAAAACAAGTATACATATCTATATATATACACACATAATAAATCCAAAGAAATACCCTGTATTTACATATTCTTTGGATTTATTATGTGTGTGTGTGTGTGTATATATATATATATGCACAACAGTTGAAAAAAAAAGAAGGTGGTTTAGGATGGAATGCCGGTTTGGATTTGATAAAATGGAATCTCATCAAACACAGATAAAATAATATTTTTTTAGGTGAATATTTTATTCTTGCATCTTTTTCTTATCTTGTCCTAGTTTTAAAAAATATATAATATATATATATATATATATATATATATATATATATATATGTCCTGTCTGTAAAATATATGTTTTTCTCTCTCTTGTTGCAGTCTTTTCTTTATCAGGTGTCTCTTGACATCAAGTGAAATCCAAAGGGAAAGAAAAAAAAGAAAAAGCCTGCTAATTTCTCTTCTTTAGCTCTATGTCTCTCTCTCTTTCTCTTCATCTCTTGTTGCCGTAGCCATGCACTGTCTCCAAACTTTCCCTTGTGTGAGCCCCTCACTCTCTGTGGACTGACAATGGTGCCAGGTCCTTTGCTCCCTGTTGTTTAACTTCCACCCCGTTCCCTTTCCTAGTCCTCTCTCTCTCTCTCTCTCTCTGTGACTTCATGGAGCTTGTGATTGTTTGGTTTTCCTGCATTTAATGGGATTGTTGTGATTTTCATGCTCTCTTCTTCTATAAAGATCCCATTTTTATGGATGTGTTAAATGATTTGCATGAATTGAATGCCTTTGAGTCTCTGTTGTCTTGGGAGTTTGTTTGGTTTATGAGGTATTGTTTTCTTGTTCTAGAGTGTTGTTAATTTCTATTGCAAAATCTCTTTTTGGTGTGTTTTTGTGAGCATTTGATGGGATTTCAATTTGGGAATGCAACTGTTTCCTTGCTGTGATTTGGTTTATTTTCCTAAAGTTTCCAACTTTGGATGGTTTGGCATCTTATTTCTTGGATCTTTAGATTTCACCCTCCACAAGCTCGCATTTTGGATGTTCTTCCCTTCTCTTCTCTTCTATCAAATTTCTAGGTTTTTTGTCCAAAGCTGTTTCTTTTGTTGTAGCTAATGGCCAACAAGGGAGAAACATCTCGCCCAGACTTGGAAAAAGGACCAAATCCTTGCTCCAATGGCGAAGAGGAAAGTGAGGAAAGCCACAACAGTTCTTCAGACGCTGAAGAACAATCTTGGCATTCACCATACAACACAAAGGTCACAGGTTCACATTATGATCAGTTCCGGGTCTCCAATGTCTCCAGCCATGATACTGATCTACCGCCGGAGACCTGCAGAAACTCCTGCTTCTCTGAGTGCTCTCTTGAGGTTGATCTGGAAGCTTGCCCTGCATCAGAAATTAAAGTGAATTTGGCCAAAGTTGATGAGAAGGATTGTAGGATTTGTCAACTTGGTTTGCAGAGTGCTTCTTCCGAATCAGGCATTGCAATTGAGTTGGGTTGTTCTTGCAAGGATGACTTGGCTGCTGCTCATAAGCAATGTGCTGAGACTTGGTTCAAAATCAAGGGAAATAAGTAAGAAACACTGTTTCTCTTTGGATTTCTTCTTTGAAAGGACCTTTGATTCTGTTGTTGTTTTCTGTTCATCTTTTGTTTTCCATGATTTTCTGAAATTCATTTTGCTGTGTGTGATTAATTAATCTGAACACATAGGAGCAGTAATTTGAATAAGAAGGAATAAAACATCTTTGGTGAAAGAAGGAAAGTGGGCAATGTGGATTAAAGAGATGAAGGAAGAAGTTAACTGGCTTTAGAGACAATAATTCCAAGGATTCCTTCTTGACTAGCTTTCTTTTACATCCCTCTTTGTTCTTGCTTTTCTTATACAAATACATTTCAGCATTTGACTAGAGAATCACCTTGTGACTAAATCTTTCTGTTATTTATCTTTCCTAAAGCTCCCATCATGCTTCAAATGCTAAACTAGATCTTGAAAATCAAAGTAAAAAGCTAGGAATGAGATAGTAACATGTGAAAAAACTAAATTGCTTAGCTTTACTATTTTACCGCTTATCAGTGTTTGTGTTTGTCAAATTCTTAGACAATCTGTGAAGGGTTTATTTGGAGATATGCGTGTACGCTCTCTGTGTTTTCCAAAAGTTATGGATGAAGTTCTTACTTGTACTCCATACAATGAAAGATTGGGTTGCTTGTTCAGTTATTCATTGTCTTCTATCCAATGTTCTCTTGGGATGGTTGTTTATAATAAACAGTATCATGAAATCATTCTTATAGAACCTACTTAAGCATGTTTGCGACGCCGTTTCTTGAATTTTTATCTTTGTTAACCTTGATCTGTTTAAGAAACTAGCCGTCGCATCTCACATGCATTGTTTCGGTATCTCATTTCAGGACTTGTGAAATATGTGGCTCGATCGCAAAAAATGTTATTGGTACTGGTGAAGCCGAGTTCATCGAGCAGTGGAATGAGACTAACAGTGCAGCTCCGGCAGCATCCCCAGCAAGCGAAACCAGAACCTTTTGGCGTGGTCACCGATTCCTCAATTTCTTGCTTGCTTGCATGGTGTTCGCCTTCGTCATCTCCTGGCTCTTTCACTTCAATGTACCAGGCTGAATCGGACTTTGTTTTGAAGGGCTCGATTAGTAGAGAAACATGCAATGTTCGATTGTATTTACAATGTAAAGCTCTGCTCCGAGTTCCATTTAGGAATTCTATGGCCATCAAGATCCTTAGGATTTTACATCTGCATTGTGAACTATAATTCTATTCAAGTTGAAGATGTTGTGGACTTTTTCATTCTTGAGAGTGTTTGAATTGCAGCAACTAGATGGATTTTGATTGTCGAAAATCTATGTACTTAAATATCAAAGCATACAACTCAAGAAACACAAACTCATATAGCAACAGCAGCTTGTGAAATATAAGAACCAAATAATGGAAGATCAATAAAAAAAAAAAGACGAAGAAAAGTTGTAGAAAATGAGGTGGAAAAACATATCTATAAACATTAATTCATGCTGTTCTTTCTAGCTTCTAATGCAAGTCCATCCTTGATTGATTCCTGGGCATCAGTATCCATTCCAAGACTGAAAAGAGCAGCAGCTTGGAGATAAAACGCTGTCGGCCATTGCGGGAATATTGCTTGGGCTTGCATTGCATCACCGAGAGCTTCTTGAGGCATGTCATTCATAAGGTATGATAAGCAACGCCGAGCAAATACAGTCGGAGAGATCATTGTTCCACCATCTATAAACTGTTAAGCAAATCCCAGAAATCATATCCAAATTCGAGATGGCAAAAATATATAAGAGGAAATAAGATAACACTTGATGTGTAGGAGTCCATGCAGATGTTGCATAGATCAAATGCTACCTGTGTGTAATAATCGATTGCAGTTCCAAAGTCTTTAGCTCGAAAGGCACGATCGCCATGTTTTTTGGAGTTCAAGGTCTCCTGCATTTGGTTGGTCCACATCTGGAAGGAAAGCTGCAATGAAGGATCATAAGACAAAACACTCAATTTTGCATTTTCTTGTTCGGCATTGTCATGCTATCAAAACAAAAAGGAAGCTCAATTAACAGGATTCAAGTGCTCAAACAAATGATCAAACAATGCTAAGAACAATCATTGATATGGAAGCAAACAAATGACAGAACTTCACAAGGGAATTAATGGAACAATATAACACAAAAACAAATTCAAATTGGTCACCTCGTTTGCTATCCCCTCATCATCCTTATATCCAAGCTTTTCTAGTATTTCATGTATAGCAGTGAGGTCCAATCTAGAGCAAGCTTCACCAAGTGGTGTTAAAGAAAGCACTCTTTCAGACGGTGCTGGACCGCGTGAAATGCCCATCAAAGTATATGATGGTACCTGCAATAGAAACATTAGAAAATCAATCGAAATACAAACTTATGAAACACCAAAGCACATCATCACCCAGAGATGAAAGATTCAGGTAACTAGAAGTGTCCACTGATTGAAGCAAAATATGACAAAAATATCTAAGCTACAAACATAGATTACCAATAGCTTTGATACAAAGTGAGAAACTGATGAAAGGAGACCAGAAATTTACCTCAGCTTCTTTCTGAAGAGAAGTGAGAGCAGATACTAGTGACTTTATATTAGGCCTCTCACGAGGTTCATATTGCAAGCAGCGAGAAGCTAATCGTACCAATTCAGTTCCATCATCGTTGGAGAAATGCCCCTCCAAACACGAGTCCATCAGCATTAGAAAATTCTTGCCACGTATAAGATCAAGTGCCTGTTTTACAACCAAAACTAGCTATCAAAATTCAGATTCATTTACTGACAAAGAGTGATCATTATGTCAATGCATCTTCAAGGCGAGAAACTTACATGGCTTGGAGGAATGTGTTTTCCAGTAAGAAGATCGAGCAAAAGCGTGCCAAAGCTATAGACTACACTTTCAGCAGTCACTCTCCCTGTGAACAACAACAACAACGATAACTTAGATCGCAACTCAGTTTACCATCCTTTTACTTGATATAATTCAGTTCTTGATAGCTAGTTTAATACACATACCTGTTCTTAGGTACTCTGGAGGAGTGAAGGCCAAGTTAGTACTATAGCTCTTGCCATCTCTGCTGTTCTTCATGAGACCAAAGCAGGACAACCTGGGATTTCCATCCTGCCAAAATTCTCAAGCTCCATTAAACATCAAACACCACAAAGATCAAAACTTTATGCAGTTTAAATATATATACGTATATATATACCTGATCGAAAAGAACTCGATATGCATTCAGATCATGATACAATGCTCTGCCTTTGCTACTACAGTATTCAAGAGCTTGAGCCAGGTAGAGTGCTACTCTTATCCTCATTGCCCATTTCATCGGCTGAGAGTCCCCTGAGACATTTCATCAAGCAATTGGTAATCATATTCATGGAACATGACTTGAATTCATAGAATGCAGAAGAGCGTACAATGGAAGAGATGCTTGGCTAAGGTTTCATGAGGCATGAACTCTGAGATCAAGAGTCTCTCATCCCCTTCACAGCAACATCCAATGAGGTTTGCCAACCTCTCCTTCCTCAGCTGCCCAACAGCTTTGGCCTCTTCCTGAGCCACAACAATGGAGATTAAAGATCAAGAACAACAAGAAGATGATGATGATGATGATGATGATGATGATGATGGCAATGGCGAAGAAGAAGAAATATACAAGGAATTGGCGAGGATCAGGCCAAGCAAACTTGTTGAAACGCTTGATGGCGACGACGCGGTCGGAGTCGAAGAGAACGCCACGGTAAACAACATTGGGAGCCTTCTCACCATGCTCGGACACAATGCGGTCGGTGGAGAAGCCATCAGTGGCCGCACGGAGCTCATCCAGCCCAAACTCTCTGAACACCGGAATCCCTCCTTTCCCTTCATCCTCTACAAAACAAAAACCAATCAAACCATTCATAATTCAACCAAAGACGAAAACTTTCACCGATCCAAAATCAAAAAATCACAACTTTTCCAAGATTTCCAAACCAGAAAACTCAGAGTAGTTTGAGGATGGCTTCAAGTGAACTGGCCACCAGCAAACTGAGAGCTTTGTGCAACGAGCTCCCATTTCCTTCACCAAAGAACTAAGAAAACCAACAAGCTTTGTGATTCAAAAACAAACAAAACAAACTGATGAACATGAAGCAATACAATATATATACATATATATATATAAAGAAAAGAGCTTGTTGTAATGCAACAAAATGCAGAGTGATGAGGTGTTTGTGGGTTACTGTGTAAGAGTGTGAGCATTTATGGAAGTAGGACTAGTTCAGGGGCAGAATTATTGATGTTCATCCCCCCCTCCATTGTTGGATGCCTTTCCAGCTTAGTCTGATCTTTCCAATGTTGTGTTATCACTCTTTGTTTGTGCTAAAGAAATGAGAGAGAAAGAGAGAGAAAGAGGGACCTGTCTTGCTGCCTCTTCTAGGCAAGCATCAATCAAGGCACATCTAATGAATGGTATTGAGTTTTCAGCATTGAAATATTTTAGACTACTCTCCAAAAGAGAGAAAGTGAGAGAGAGAGAGAGAGGCCATGAGATCTTTCTTCTCTCTGTTTCTCAGTCAAACTTAGTCAGCATTGTTATTATGTCCAGTCAAACAAAGAAGCAAACATGCTTTGTTTACTCCAGAGATGAAAAAACCAAAAAAGTTTTCTTGTTTATAATATGCCATTAGTAGAAATCAGATTTATAACAGTTCATTAAAGTTATATTTTTTTAAATAAATAAATAAACCACATTTATTAAAACACTGAAGAAACAAAACATCCATTAGAAATGGACAGGATAAAAAATAACAGTAAAAACCAAAAAAAAAAAATACAATGATAGTACTAAATTGCTCCCACCATAAAAAAAAGCTGAAATAAAAAAACCTAACCTCTCTCACTAGATTGAGGTCCACCGCCAGAAGAAGCGGAAATAAAGTTATATTTGTCTTCAAAACTGATCAGTTTTGGTCAATTTTATCTTAAAAAAACTATATATTGTTATTTTATAAAAAAATTTAAAATTTTTTATATTTAATTTATAATTAATTAATCATCAAAAATCAATCACACAAAATATACAGAATACACAAATGCTGAACTTTCATTTCTCACAGTAAAATGATTCATTTTTAAGTGCATGAATTCAACTCACCAAAAGACTCAATTCTGTTAATTCATCAATTAATCAATTTAATTTTTTTAAACAAAAATTTTAATTTATTTATACATTCAATATAAACAATGTTTTGAGTTTAAAAATAAATAAATAAATAAAGAGCAACATGTATAAAAAAAAGACTAAAATGGGGTGGCAAAATGATAGCAGCCGCTGCTGGAGCACCGGCATTCGGCTGAGGAGGGCCCCAAACGAAGTGATTAAAAGGCCAAGAGTAAAGGAATGGATGGGGTGGTGGTCGTTAGAGAAGAGGTCCCATTGCTTCTGTTCATGAAGCATATATGAACATCATCATCATCATCATCATCATCATAAATAAACTTCATTCAACTGCTACATATATATACATAAAACCAATAACAACTGTTTTATCTTTTTTTTTTTCATGAGTTTAGTTTGCATGAAAAATGATAAAAGAGAAAAAGAAGAAGAAGAAGAAGAGATGATTAACTAAAAAAGAAAAAGGTGGCAAGAAGGGGATCAATGGCAGTGATGGTAACCCCCACATGGCTTGTGAGGTTCTTTTAGGTGGCACAGAGATCATGCATGCATGCATTTGCATACAAATGTTTAGTTAAACAACATGAACAAAGGATAACATGCATTGCTGTTTACAAACACCCTAAAAGGGAGACTCATTTTCTTGTGCATTGCTGTAGCTCAGACCCAACACTCTGCCACATTCTGATTCTCTTGTGCCCTGTGACCCTGTCCCAGTGCAAAGTAAAGAAGGAACAGAAGAGAGATGATGGATGTTCTTGCTTCTTTGTGAACAAAATAAGTAATTTTACTCCTTTTTTTTTAATCATGGAGTAGTTTGTTTAAGTTTGTTATTAGCACCTTGAAAACTTTTACTTTTACTAATCAAATCTTGTACTTTTAGTTTTGATGGTAAATTGGTTAAAAAAAATTATTTGAACTTCATGTAACTATAAGTAAAATAAATTGGTTGAAAACTGGAACAAAAATTTATGCTGCTTTATAGGTGCTGGTTTTTAAAGCTAATTATGAGGGGGCAAAAACATGGACCAGACAAAATGCATTCATTTGAGTTGCATTCAACACATCTTTCTCGTGAGAGTTTTTTTTTCTGTACTGCAATGCATTTACTCATTCAAGATCACATGCAATGCATTTCAATTGGAATTTACTGGAAATACACTTCATGAAGCAAAAAGAAAAAAGATTTTACCTTAGATGAACTTGAGTTCAATTCATTTACATGCCATTGAAGAGAAACAAAAAAAAAATGACTACACCAAGAAGGCCTATTTCTATCTTTTACTCGAAAAAGTTACAGTTTAGGTTGACCTATGCCCTTCGGGCTGACGATATATGAGCAATGCGGTTTCCTAGATACGATCGGTATTCAAGTAATTTCAATAACAACTATGTTGCATTCATGTTTGTCTCAGTCAAAGGAAGATCTTCATCATCTAAATGCTTTCCGGTCATTTGCACTCTCAGCCTCTGAAAACACCGATAAATCAAGAGTAGGTTTAGAAACACTTCACATGGCATGATAAGAATCAAGAAGAAAAAGAAATAGTGCGAAATGTTTCATTCGGTCTTGTCCCTAGAAATTTCTTTCCTTAATGAAACAGCATATTATCCATCCCAGTGAATCATATCTCAACATGATTAATGAAAACACATAATTAAATCTATTGACTCAATCTCCAAGACAATGTGTATACCATGGACAGAGGTGTATGAAGAGAATAAAGGCAACTGTGTCTCTGTCTCAGAGAATAATTTCTTCACATGTTGAAGAAAGTGTCATAAATAAATCTGTAATGCAGTATGTCTTAAAGAAAGGATATGAAAGCTTTATTTCCGGGTCATGAAGTAAGAACCTAAATAAATGCAGAACATTTATAGAAGTAGAAACTAGAGCCATGTCATACCCAATCAACGAGATCACCAGATTTATTGTCTTTCCATTTGGTGTTCGTTGGTAGTAAAGGTTGGGTTCCACTAGTCCGGTCCGGCATTTCTGAAGATGAATAATATCAAGCAGTTCAGAATGTAGATCACAAGAATTAATTCATTTGAAGAAACCAAACTCACCAGGAAGTTTATTGTCAAGGAAATACACAACCAAATTAACAGTATACCTGGAGCAAAGCCAATCATGTGACATTTAAATTAGAATGTAAACTATGACAAAAAATTATAAGACAGAACAGAAGTTTCAGCATACCAAGCGACAATAACATCTACTGTATAGTGTTTGCGAGAAGCGATTATAAGAAGGCTTTGTATAACAGCTATCAACCATGCAAGGAACTTGACAAACCTGCAAGATAAATTCAGAATATAGAAATAATGAATTAAAGTGCAGCGGTATCATGGTGACGTCCACGATGCAAAACAAAAGCTAAGAGGTAAATGTGAGGGGGAAAAGAATGCGACAAATGACTAGACGACAACGATCTTACCTTTTCGAGCCATACTTCTGATACGTCAGCACAAAAACTAACGTAAATATCATGTGAGATGAAAATATCAAATCCCCACAGCCATACAGAACTCCTCGTGGAACTACAAACAGAATGAGGTAGAGAAAGTGAAAATGAAAAGACCATTATTAACCTCCAGCTGAAAGAAGAAAGAAAGGGTAATCACTTACAGTTTAGGAGAAGGACCTCAAATATACTATCTGGTTTAGGCAGCTTAGCAAGTGCAGAACCCTAAAAGCAAAAGAAAACATTACTGATTAACAATTTTTGCAGCAGTCTATTTCTGAAGGCTTAGAGATGAATTGCTTTTCATAAGAGTAAAGAATATGAATCGAACAAACACATTCATCTACCACTTTCTGAAAAGGATACCTCACGACAATGATAGTTAGGTCCAGGAAGCTGAGTTGAATAGAATGTAATGATCCGCAGAGCCTGAGAAAACTGCATGAAGAAATTCCCATGTAGATTAAAAAATAATTTGGTAAGCAAAGAAAATCTCTATCATAAACTTACAACTAAAAATGCCAGCACTCTACGCCAGATCAGAACTGTGTAGAAACGTTTGCTATGAGAAATGAAAGGATGAAAAGTCCACTGTAACATACAGAGATACTGTCAGAACAAATGCTCATGCAGAACATAGACAGGAAGATAATAATGCAATAATGCAGTCAGTAAGCATACAGTACTGGCATGAAGACCAGGGAAAAAAGCTTCTAGGCAGGAAACTAATGGCTAAACTACAATGCCACATTATTAATAAACCAAGGAAGTCCTAAAGCATAAGGGAAAGAGCAAATTTAAGTTTGAATAATCTGTATGTGAATAGTGAGTCGGCTAGATTGTGGCACAGTCATCAAAGGAAAGAACCCATATATATCCAACTTTCACATAACCAAACTATTACAAGATGGAGTAGTGATACAAGGAAAGAACATGCTAACAATAGAGAACATACTAACAATAAAGCACAATAAAGGAGTTAGAGAAAGTACCAAGAAAAAAGAGATGAAGATAGTGGCAAATGTATTCTCACTAACATATCCTCTTTCTTTCCCAAGTTCCTGATGAAAAGGTCAAAAGCATCAGGATTATAATCTCAAATTGCGCATGGATGATGGCTGAGAAATGTAAAAGTGAATACAATGCAAGACATACCGGGAGGATCATGAAACCAACATCCTGAAGAACAGGTCCAGGCTGGTGAAGATAGTGAACTCCTCGCGCAGCAAGCCCATGGATATACTACCAACACATAAAAATATGTGAAAACTCTCTCGGATAATGTATTCAATACATCAAACTGAAAAAAGGCATGCAAGAAAGCAACATTAATGAGGGCAAGAATCGAAGACAAGGCCATCTCGGAAAAAAAAATGAACAGTCTGTCATAGTTTGTAACAAGGTGACCTTAAAAGTCTCTAAATTGAAGTTCTACCTTGAAGCACAATGACCATAAAAATCCTACAAATATCAGAGAACTTAATTTCATTCAAAAGAGAACCACACATCCAACAACATGCCATACAGTTTCACCACAAATCAAAGAAGTAAACTTTATATAGATATATAGGGAAAGAACATTAACAAATTCATCAACCAAAGACTTCCCAAAACCACAGTTCATCAAGCCACATTTTGATATGCAAACAATGCTCCAAAATCTCAGTATGGAAACCTAATTCATCAAAATACATGCCACAAGTACACCAATTAAGGCAATTAGATGAGGCAGCACAATAAACTACCTGAAAAACAAGCCCGGCGAGCAACAACTTCCATTTCTCCTGGAGGAGTTTCCACTCCACAGCCGTTTCCGTGCAAACCCTCTTCCATAACTGAAGAAACCACGAAACAATAACCATCTCCTAAAATCAACCAAAAACCTAGAAATTTTGCAACCAGGATCGCAAAGACGATACCTTTGAAAACTCGCGAGCAATGTACATGGTTACCTTCTTTCAGTCCCACAAAAAGCTTCCAACTTATTCAAGATCACGCCTTTATCATCAACATCTTCAACTTCGACTGAAAAAACACCATGAAAACAACCAAAAACTCTCGAAGAACTGACAATTAATAAAGATCGCGGATAATTCACACTTTCTCCGTTAGGGTTTCTAGATAAGAGTGTGTCAGCTCCTCAGGTGCACAGCTTGGACACGGATTCTTAGATAAGGGGATCAAAGACGCGATTTCCTCATCCTCGTTGACAACCTCTCGATGTGACGGGGAAGAAGAAGGGGAACGAAGGCGAAGAATCGAAGAGGAAGCAAAGGCTTGCGATCGGTCAAGGAAGAGAAATTTCTCTTTTGAAATTTTGACAAACAAGAGCTTGTATTATTATATTCGCATATTTGCAATTTAGACCCTCTTTTTCTTGCAAATTTTAATTAAACCCTTTTATAACTATATATGTGTTTATAAATTCAAAGGAAAGGCAGTTAAAATTAAAAAATAATTTCATTATTATTATTATTATTACTATTTAAAAAAAAACTGTGAGAAATCGGCTCATCTCAATGAGACCCGGAGCAGAATTCACCACATGCCAGATATTGTTTTGCTTAGTCGCATATTAATTCGCACTCTCTCAGAGACGAACTCACAATCTAAATTTTTTGTTTCCCTAAGAGAGTGTGAATTAATGTGCAATTAAGCAAAATAATACCTAGATTGTGATGAGTTCTGTTTTTGGTCTCACTCAAAATCTCTTGCTTTTTTATTGGTTCTCAATGATTTTTGTAGCTACTATTAATTTTTGAGTTCATACATTTAAAAAAAAATCAAATATATTGTTATATTATAATTTTGGGTTGATTTTATGATTTTAGTATTTTACCCTTTTATTTTTTTATTATTGCCACATATGATGCCACTTGGCAATTCATATAAACAAGAAAACTAGTACTCAGAGTGGAGAGAGAGGGGGGGAGGCCGCCTATAGACCCCTTCCCTATCCCCCTCTTTTTTGCTACTCTATTTGCAAGGTTTTTTATTTTTATAAAAAAAATATCATTTTTTTAACAAATGAATACTTATGGTTTAAAACATAACAATTTAAAAATATACATATTTACAAAAAAAATTTTATAAATTACTATATATATATATGTGTGTGTGCATGTTTTAGTTTTTTTGGTTGTTTATAACTTAATTTATATAATATATAAAATTATATTTTTAGTAGAGTTTTTGTAAAAATGGATTGTTGTATCTCTGATTTTTATCAGCTAAACTATAAATTAATATATAAATAAATTTATAAATTTGTAATTTATTTATTTATTTTTTTTTATTATTATTATTATTATTATTATTATTATTTTCAATACGCTCCTCTACTCCACATTTTCTGGCTTCGCTCTTGCTAGTACTTGGCAAAGAAATTAATAGTAGATCTTTAATGAAATAAAATAATTAATTCCCGTATTTATTTAAAATAAATGGATGCAAAAAAAAGATATTTGTTAAATCCAAGCATAAAAACTTTTTTTTTTGTAATTGTATATAATTATGTGAAAACTTTGGGCAGTGTATGTATATATATTATGAAATATGGATAAACCCGTTAGTAATATATAAAATACAGAATTAATAGCTCAATACATTCGTACCTTTTTCCTACACAAACTGAAATTCAAACTCACCTCTTTAACAAAACACACAAATATCATAGGATCTAAAGATTTTGTACCAATAAATCAAAAAATTGTGGGCGATTGAGAAAATATTCAATGATTTTTTATTTCAAAAATACCTTAAAATTTTAATAAAAAATAAAAAAAAAGTTAACCAAATTCAAGTGATATTTTTTAGATTTTAGTTTTTTAGTTTTTTAGTTTTTTTCTTGGGCTGGATCACGAAGTAGAGATTTTTTTTTTAAGAATTATGTATAATTACAAAAAAAAATCATTGAAGTTTTTTATAAATCCCAAAAATTTCAGGGAAGTATAAGAAAAAAAAGTCATTAAGATAAAATTAAGATATTAATTAGATAAATTCTAGCTTGTGTTGAACACTGATGGCAGTGCTTTGCATGGTGAAAAACAAAGTTATTAAGAATTAATCTTGTGTGTGTGTGTGTGTGTGTCTATATATATATATATATATATATATATATATATATATATATTAAAAAAACTAATATTTATATTAAAGATTTTTATCTGGATTAAGTGATTTAATATGGATCATTATTAACTAAACCCTCAATTAGGTAATTAAAATAATAACAAGACAACCTTGGATTGGATTCAGCTAAATCTTGCATAGACATAGGAAAGGAATTTTATTATGTCTAGGCATATGCATTTTATTTACCATATTTTTAATATTAAACTATTTTTTAAAAATTGGACGAATTGGACAATTTCACCCCCTTAATAATATACACCATTAAAATTAATATAAATTAAACTAAAATAAGACCATCTAACACAATTAATTTAAACTTAACCCACTTTAAACTTTATTATATAATAATAACATTGAGAATTGAGCCTATCCATGCATTACACAACTAAATATATTTTTATTCAAAATTCAGACAACAATAAATAAAAAAATAAAAGAAATATTTGATTGGGTGGTCGGTTAATCCGGTGCAGTTGTTGTTAACTAGAGCGGCGCCATCGCCGGCGCCTCCCACCACGTTCTCTTATTTATTTATTAATTTATAATAATATAATAAATTTGTTAATAATAAATTATAAATAATATTAGTGGTTGTTTGATTCCTTGCAGTCACGTCTCCTTAATCTTCTCCATTTGTTAGCTAATCAACAAACTCATCTTGTGATTCAATTTGGATTTTGTTCCTAGATTTAAGATAAAACTACTACTACTACTATTATTATTATTATTATTATTATTATTATTATTATTATTATTATTATTATTATTGGGTATATGTGCATGCAACACTTCACTCCTTATTTGTTTGTTTTGTTTATTTATTAGAGGGGAGGAACAATGAATCGTTTAATATTTTTCAAAATTAATAAATAATTATAATTTTGTTTAAATCCATTAAAAATTCCTTTTTATTCATGAAAATTAAAATTACTTTTAGTTTAGTGTTTATTTTTCTCGCATATTTACAAATGTTCATTATAAATCCTATTTTTTAGAAATTTGATTTATTATAGTAATTATGTTTAGATAAAAATATTCATCACACCCTTCTTTTGACTTATAATAGTGTTGTATATAACGTTTTTACATGATTTTTTCGGCTTATTTAGTGTTGGATTTATTCATTCCAGAGTGTTACGTTAGTATTGCCATTAGTTATCTAACTAAATAAATAAGTTAATGCATCAACATCAAAACCATGATGGTAAATTTTCCCGAAAACCATATTTAATATTTGTAAATATATTCAAACGACTGGAATTGAACCCACGCATGGTGGATTCACAATCCACTGCCTTGATCCACTTGGTTAGAGGGGCCGAGCCATCATTGAGAAACCACCCATCCCTCCGTGGAGTTAGGGTGTGTGATGGGTGCTTTCAAAATAAGTAACAAACTCAAATATAATAACTAAAATTTCATTTAAACTTTTTTAAAAAGCTAACAACCTCTCGATATATTTGCACTGGTGTAGATTTTTTTGTCAAGCAAATAGATTCAAACTTTAACTCATGTGGAGTGATGTCACATTTTTTTTACTAAATAAATTATATTCATTGAAATAAAACTAGAGAAAGTAAAATAGGACTTTAGTGATTCATGGGTGAAGTCATATACGTATTAAAATATTATGATATGACTTGTCCATTCCGTATTAAAAAAATAAACTATTTCAGAAAGCTTTCAGGGTTGTCCGGTCAAATTGGTTCATGAATATTATGATTTGGTAATATTAATGACAAATGAAAATGAATGATGGATGGTAGTTTGGAAAAAATGAAGATAGAGATAGCTCTAAAATTGTGGTTATAGCTTTATTGGTTGTCATTCCATTAACAAGGTTTTTTTTGTTGATACTAAATAATAACAAAAATTATTAAATGTAATTAGAATTATTTAATGAAGATGACTACTAAAAAAACCATAGAATACTAAGCATGGGTTAAAAAATTAGTGAACAAAGTAAGAAAAAATCAAAATTTTTACCCAAGATATTGATTCCAAAAAACCAAGGCAATTGTGGAAATTTGTTAAAAATGATTAACAATTAAAAAGCACCGAAACTAATCCATACATTAATAAATAAAAAAACATGTCAACCAATAAATAATTTCATTATTATTATTATTATTATTATTATTATTTTGTTTAGAAGGGGAGTAGGACAAGCTCACATAGAATGATCAATAGAATAAATTTAATAATAATTTAGTTGATGTTCTAGATGCCAAATAAAAGAATATTTGGTAGGTTTGATGATGTTTTTCTTTTTCGAAAAGACTAGTGCAATTACTGTTTAAATGAAGACATAGATAAGTATCAATGAATTTCAAATATTGCATGTAGTTTCATCTTAGTTTCTTTTGTGTGTATATATATATTCTAGTCAATAACTTCTTTGGGGGAAAAAAGAATCTTTGGATTTTAAATATATTAAGTTTAATAACACCAAATAAATTTCTGAGAAGATTTGAGAATGGGTTTTGAATGGAAATTAATTTCAGAATGGTGTTATAATCAAAGATGCATTTCATATTATGACAATTGTGGCATAATAAAGAAGTTTATTGGGTTTGATTAATCTAAATATTAGTATGAAATGACTTAGCTGATGTAGGGACTGAGCTGTTCCTTTTTGACCTTTTTTTTTTTTTTCTAAAAACTTTTAATTTCACATTGAATGAGTTTGGTTTCACACTAATTCATATTTACGGATAATTAATAACAGGTTGCTTTACTTTGAAGTTAATATAATAATATCACACAAAAATTTTCTAGGAAATATAACCAGTTGATAACTCATCTTTCTCATATTAATAGCAACATTTTTTATCATGTTTTTAAGAAAAAAAAAATAGTTATCATGTTAGCATGCATGCAATACTCACACAAAAAAAACACTAAAATTACAAATAAAAAAAATTAAAGAATTAAAAGCATAAAGATCTACATATTTTTCAAAAAATAAATAAATAAAGATTTTTCAATTTTTACTGAGCAAATAAAATAAAAAATTAACTTTATCATTTATTTTCCAAAACCTTATTTTATTCACAAAAACTTAAAAAAAAAAAGTTACAAAAACTTTAACCAAAATAGAGCTCACTTTCTATATGAATTTTTATTAGATATCACTTTACACAAATTTATATTGTAGTTATTAATATAATTATCACTAAAATTTAAATCACAATATCAACATAAAAAAGACAAACAACCATAATTTTAAAAAAATATCTCCCACCCCACACGCTAGTAATTCCTTTAATCCAACATAAACGGCAATGCATATATATCTTCAAGTGAACAACGTTGGCATCTATATAAACTTTAAAATAAGAATCATAATAAAAAAAAAATTATTTAAAAAAAAAAAAAAAAAACCAATGAAGACTAACAACCAGACAAGCCGGGTCCACAAACAAGAAAAAGTAGTGCATGTATCTACACCAAAAGCTCTTTAATCAGCAATTTGGTCACAAATGTCTTCTAAATCTCCAAAACTTTTAAAAATTCAACCGTTGAAACAATACAAACAGCAAAGGACCCACCCAACCCAAAAGAATCAGCAAACAAGCGTGCCATCACGAAACAAAAGACTTACTCCATTGGACCCCACCCACGTCCTAATGGGCCCATGCAAACAAACACAACCAAATAGAAATACCAACCAAACCAAATCAAACCAAGTGGTAGTTTTTTCATACTCTGTTTTGTATGAAGATGAGGAAGCTCTGGCCAAACTTGGACAGAGAGGATGGTCTTGACACAGTGCTTGAAGTTCCAATTCCTGAAGAGATGTTATGCTCTAATGCACACTCTAAGAGTGCATGGTCACGTTGCACCAATTGGATGCGCCCACATGGTGGTGGTGACCGGTTATCGGCCCCGGCTCTCGGTCGCAACGGTGAGCTCCAACTCATGCTCGGCGTCATCGGTGCTCCTCTCGTCCCACTCCCTGTCCAAACTCATCGACCTTTTGTCAAAAATGATATCAAAGATGATCCAATTGTAAGCAGATGATTGAAGTCAATATTTTGTTATTGGATTTTGGAACATATATATGTATATAGTTAGTATTTAGATATATTTGGTGAATCTGCTTGCAGGAGGTTTCTATGGCCAAGTATATTGTGCAGCAGTATGTGGCTGCAGCAGGAGGGGAGATGGTGTTGGAGTCAATTGATAGTATGTATGCTATGGGGAAGGTGAAGATGATGATGGGATCGTCGCCGGAGTTTAAGAAAGGGATGAAGAGTATTGGTGGTGGTGGTGGAGAGATGGGAGGATTTGTTGTATGGCAAAAAAAGCCGGAACTTTGGTGTTTGGAGCTGGTGGTTTCTGGTTGTAAGATGAGTGCCGGGAGTGATGGCAAGGTTGCTTGGAGACAAACTCCTTGGCATCACTCCCATGCCTCCCGAGGACCGCCTAGACCTCTTCGGAGATCTCTTCAGGTTTGTTTATATTCTTCGTTTCTAATATGGTATCTAATGTGGTATCAGAGCTATTGGTTTTTTTGGTTCTTATTACGGAATTTTATAACAGGGTCTTGACCCGAGATCGACGGCAAACTTGTTCTCCAACTCTGTTTGTATTGGAGAGAAGACGGTGAATGGTGATGATTGTTTCGTACTCAGGCTCGATGCGGAAGCTGCAGCATTGCGAGCGAGAAGTAGTAGTAATGTTGAGATTATCCGGCACTCGATTTGGGGATACTTTAGCCAAAGAACTGGTTTGTTAGTTCAACTAGAGGACTCGCATTTGCTTCGAATCAAAGCGGGGAATGAGGAGAGTGTTTACTGGGAGACGACAATGGTGTCAGTGATCGAAGATTACAGACCAATCGACGGCGTTAACATTGCACATTCCGGTAGAACTACTGTGTCATTGTCTCGATTCGGTAATATGAACAATGAACACACTAAGACTAAGGTCGAGGAAATATGGAATATTGAAGAAGTTGATTTCAATATCTGGGGGTTGTCCAGGGATTGTTTCTTGCCTCCTAGTGATCTAAATGAAGATACCGAAGCCGGTGATATGTTAGTGAAGAATCCCCGGCCGACAAGTAAGGTTTCCGCCTCTGCTGTGAAGATCGGGATATCGAAAGTTGCCGCGGTTAACATTGATGATTCAGACTTAACAGAAGGAGAAGAGTATGGACTCTCATGATCCATGTATTGTAAATATTGCAGTAGATTAAATTTTGTATGATGATAGAGTATTATCATTATATATATCATGCTGTTGTTTATACTAGTGAGTTTCTGCTCGTGAACAATCTGCAGTGATGCATGAAGTTCTTAATTAACAGTAAAAAAAACTTTTCCAATGATGACTTACTGCATTTTTAACTCTGTAATCTGAATGTGAATTTATTTACATGAACAAACAATTTGGGGTTGATTAGGCTTGATTTCCATTGGGAATTACAACTGAACTGCAAATTCATTGATTAAAACAGCTAGTATCAGCACTAAACCAAACAAAGTTTCTCATTAGAACAGGATTGAATTTTCCTATTATGATATCTTTGTTTGGCCAACAATATTTCAGATTGAGTATTGCTTGCTAGCTATTTATTTATTTATTTATTTTGCTTAATCAGGATATATACTGGATTTCTTCTTAACTTGATCCGTTTGTGAATTCTACATAAATGCACTCAGAATCAAATATTTTTCTGCTTCAATGTGGATGAGCATGAATAGTCTAAAAACTAGAAACTTTTAGTCTCCATTTCAGACTAAGATTATGATCAATTGGATAAGATTGACAGATTTATGCACGTTTTTCTGAAGAGCATTAATTGTTTTCTTTGAGAAAGAGTCTCTAAAACAAATCACATGAGCAAACACTTGATATGAACTAATTTGTCAAAATGAACAGGGATTTACTGAAGACAATTAACTTCACTTCAAAGATGTTTGATGAATTGTTTTAATTTTAGTTTAGTTTTAATATCACAAAGAACTAAAATGTATATTTATGTCATTCAGAAATAAAAAGCTAGCATCCTTATTTAATTTAAAGAAAAAAAATACACCTTAAATATACTTCAATGCCAATCATAGACTTTTCTTTCTTTTTTTTCTA
The DNA here is from genome assembly GCA_020875875.1 of Dioscorea alata. NCBI lineage: Eukaryota > Viridiplantae > Streptophyta > Magnoliopsida > Dioscoreales > Dioscoreaceae > Dioscorea > Dioscorea alata. The sequence continues at coordinate 20,116,688 of CM037019.1, forward strand.
TCTTTTATTTTTTTACTATCTCATATGGCATAAATTATAGTTTGCCTGTGAGAATTTTCAAAATCACAATAAGAAAAAGGGAATCAATAATGACTATCTTCTGAAGGATGAAGTCACATCTGATCAAATAAAATAAACATTGGACATAAAAAGAGCAATGAATTCATGATTGCTCTCAAAGAATCCAATGTTCATTTGAACTCATTCAAACTAAGCCATGTATATATATATATATACACACAACCTTACAAATTTAAAAATTACATATGTATTTTTATAAATTTTAAAAAAATGATATTGTCATTTAAGTACCTTTAATATAATTTTTTTTATATAAAAGTGGATAAACAATACTGGTGCATTTCTATACCCGCTCATCTTTTATTTCTTCGTTTGTCGATTTTATAAAAAAAATAAACAAATGCTTCATTCTTTTTACTCTTATATGTTCACTTTAACTGATCTACATAAATTAAAAAATTGATTAAAAATAATTAATAAAAAATTATATAGATTTATCAAACCTACGATTATTTAAAAGTCCATAGATATCCCATTAATTTTTTTTTTCAATTTTAATTATATATTTTATTTTCTTGCAAAATAATGCTTTTTTTTAATATTAAAAAGTATAAAAAATACATCTAAAATAAAAAATAAATTTTAAAAAATATTTAATGTTCTATAAACTTCATAACTGAGCATGTAAAAAACAAAAGAAGAAGAGCATATAGTGACGACTGCAACAACCTATAACACGATAAAAGATTTAAAAAAGAAAAGCATGTAAAAACAAAGCAAAAGCAAAAGCCGGCCGCCATGCTATGAAGACTAACAAAAACAACTATGTAATAAAAAGTCATTAGTATTAAGTTTCTTTTATATAAAAAATAATAATAATAAATCCCCTTTCATGTAAATGCATTCTAGCCTTATTCATTTTTTTTTCTCTGAAAAATGGGATAAATCACATATGCATTTTAAAGACAGAAAAGGTTTATTAATTCTACCAGTTTTTATTTATTTTATTCTAACTTTATTATTTTATTAGACATATAGTTTAAGTAATCTATACAGGTAAATAAATTATAATTGTTGGATTATTATTTAATAACTATTATTTATATAAATTTATTTTTTATGATTTCTCACTTGTATCACTGTTTAATATCATTTATGAATGGATTTAGTTATTAGATGATGATTTAATAACTATTGTGGATGTATCTAAATTTCAAATCTAAAGACGTTCATAAATGATAGGTTCGTTATATATATAATCTCTTTAGTGGGTCACAAATGTTTTTAACTTATATCAATGTGGCACAAATATTTTTTTTGTAACGGAATGACCATATAATTTTTTTTGGTAGCACCAATGTAAACTAGATCACCGGAAATAACCTCTAAACAGATTTTCATGACCATTGGTATTACCGGAAAAAAAATTATATAGTCACTCGATTACCAAAAATAAATATTTATGACTATAATAATATAAATTACAAATATTTATGACCTGAAATAAAGCCCCTGTTTAGTATTAAAACCCAGTTTGACCACAAAACACTCATCTCCAAAGAAACGCTACTGAAGCTAAAAAGAGGGCAAAAACTCACACTTTCTCAAATGGAGAAGAACACTTCTTCTTCATCATCTTCTTCAGCTGCTCACGTGCTCATCATGTGCTTTCCAGGCCAAGGTCACGTGACTCCCATGCTATCACTCGCCAAGCTACTTTCCTTCTCCGGCGTCTTCACCACCTTCGTCAACACCGAATCAATCCACCACCGTCTCTCCATCTCCTCCGACCTCACCGACCGCCGGAGACTACGCTTTCGTGCCGTCCCCGACCCTCTCACCGGCGGAGCCAACGAGGAGCTTGATTTTTCAAGTAAGTTCATTAACTTACAAGAGTCAATGAGAAGCTGTTCAACAGAGGCATATAAGAAGCTATTATTGACTGAGGAGCTCGCCGGCGAGTGGCCACCGGTGACCTGCGTTATCGCCGACGGCATCCTTGACTACGCCATCGAGGTCGCCGGTGAGGTCGGAATTCCGACGTTGGTTTTCCGGGCAAGCAGTCCTTGCAGTACCTGGGCTTATGCCTCTCTCCGCAGCTTCATAGACCAAGGAATCATTCCCTTTCCAGGTAATTAATTAATTAATTAATTAATTTCTAAATCAGATTCAATTTTTCTCGCCAGTAAAGTAGCTAATTATCTATTTACTTTAAATATTTATCTAATTTATACTCAATTTTCTATTGTGCATCTTAAAAATTATATAAAAAATAGGGATTTATTTTTCACATGATTTTTTTTAGAGTATAGAAGAAGTCAGTGGCTACGTTGGATCAAATTGACCGTTGACTAAACTACAAAATCATTTGTGTTATCAATGATTTTCCAACAGACCCTCCAAATTTTAGAAATTAAGTATTAGAATTTTTAATTTTAGGTAAAAATAATCTGTAAACGTCTCTAGATTAATAAAAATAAGAAAAAAAAACAAGAGAGAAATAAAAAAAAAATTAGTTAATGAACAATAACATCAATAGTATAAATGGACGTATTTGATTAATGAACAAATAATTTATAATTGAACGATTCAGATTAAAATATGATACATCATATTTTTTTTACTGTACTATTATTTATAAACATAATAACACTATTCAAAATGAACATAGTTGAATATTGATCCAATAGTCACAATCCGCATGTAAATTTCAAATCTATTAACGACGCACTTACATGCGCCCTCATATTTTTAAATTTATATAAATTTATCTATATATAATCTTTTGATAAACTTTATACAGAGAAGTGTGATATGGATGAGCTAGTAAAAGGAATGGAGGGAATGGAAGGGATATTGAGAAGGAGAGACCTACCAGGCTTCATAAGAATGGCCAAGTCCCCTGAAGACAATTACATCAAGATCATTAATGGTATGAACTCCCAACTGATCAATGGGAAGGCTATTATCTTCAACTCCTTTAATGCACTTGATCACACAATACTTCCCATTATGAGCTCTTACTACCCTCCTATTTTTACTGTCGGTCCTCTTCATCTACTCACCAAATTCTATAACATATCCAATGAAAAAGAACAAGAGCAAGAACAAGAACCGGGTAAAAATTCTTGTTCAAGTAGCTTGCGACAAGAGGACCGTGCATGTAAGACATGGCTTGATAATCAACCTGATAAATCTGTTGTCTATGTATCCTTTGGCACCGTCGCCGTGATGTCACTGGAGCAGTTTACAGAGTTTTGGCATGGTTTGATTAACAGTGGCCACCGTTTTCTTTGGGCAATGCGAGAAGATATGGTGGTAAGACATACTAACAAAATTAGAAACATATATAGATGTATATCTTTAGATATAGACTCAGCAAACATACATTTCTAAAGTAGTATAATGATGTGTTTTGGTTTTGATAGAAGGGAAAAGAAGAAATGGAAGTAACAAAAGAGATGGAAGAGGGGACCAAGGAGAGATGTTGCATTGTAGAGTGGGTGGCGCAAGAGGAGGTGTTAGCACACCGAGCGGTTGGCTGTTTCTTGACTCACAGTGGATGGAACTCAACATTAGAGGTAATGGTCTCCGGCGTGCCTATGATTTGTTTTCCGTATTTTTCTGATCAAATAGTCAATAGTAGGTTTGTTAGTGAGGTTTGGAGAATTGGGTTGGACATGAAGGATACTTGTGATAGGAATACTGTAGAGAGAATGGTGAGGGAGGTTATGGAAGGAGAGAATGCTCTTGAATTGAGAAGCTCTGCTGCAAGAATGGCAGATTTGGCGAGAAAAGAGTGTGGAGGAAAATGGGACTTCTCGTGCTAATTTTGAGAGTTTGGTTTCTTACATCAAGTCTTTAGCACTGACTGGTGGTTCATGAAATATTTGAGGCATTGCTTGTTTGTGTTCAGTTGATTGATTATGCTTAAATATGTACTTCAATAATCAATTTCAAACTCTCAAAATTTTACAATGATGACTTCTGCATGTTTTTAACTTTGTGTTCTGGATGTGTATCTATCTACATGAACAAATTAACAATTGTGGTTCATTAGGCTTGAATTCCTTTCAGAATTATGACAGTAAAATGTTGGCATGTGTAATGTTTTTTTTTTTTGGGAAAAAGGAGCTCGTCAAGCTATTTATTCAGAAGAAAAAGAAGCAACAAACAAAAGTGCAAACTAACAAGAAAGAAAAACACTCAATAAACAGGACAACAGAAAGAAAATAGGAAAAAAGGAAAACAAAACCAAAGATCCAGACTAAAACAAATGCTTCATGATCCACCGTGGGAGGTGGTTGGCATGTGTAATGTTGCAAGATCATTGTTTAAAACAGATATAAGTACTGAACAAAACAAAGTCTCTCATTACTCATCAGAACATGATTTTTCTTACTATGAAATCTTTTTTTGGCCAACAAAAATTAATTAATTAATTTATTTGTAATTTGTTTAATTAAGATAGATATTGGATTTCTTATTTAACTTGATCTAACTGTGAATATTACATAAGCATATTCAAAATTAGATGTTTTTCTGCTTCACTGTGGATGAGCATGAATACTCACCAAAACTAGAGCCTTTTGGTATTTATTTCAGACTAAGATTATCATCAATTGAATAATTTTTGTGCATTGGTTTGAAGAGCATTGTTTTCTATGAGAATAAGTTGCCTCACTAGTCCCGCCAAAGGGTTGAAATTGACAAATTTGCCAAATTGAAAAGGGTTTACGGAAGACAACTCATATATATATATATCACGTTTTATATATATAGGCTTCATTACTGTTGTTTTTGTAATGTGTTTTTTTTTTCTTTAATAAATTATCCACTTTCATACAAGTGTTATAAAATCACTATAAAAATTCACTGAAGAAAAAGAAAATACTAGATTTGGAGAATAAAGAGTATAATAATATTTTTACTAACAATTTAAAAAGATTGAACATTATCTTTGGCATTAGGGATAATAGCAATATTACAAGATCCAGTAGATGATCCACCCATTTTCGCATTAGCATGAGAAGCTAAAGATCCTCTAAAATTCAGACTTTATTTTAATTGTTAGAACTATTTTTTTTCTATTTTTTGTTTTGGTTTATTTTCTGAGCTAAAAAAAAATCATTCCAGAAGATAATTAAATGCACTCTAAAGATGTTCAAATATTTTTCAATTTTAATTAAATTTTAACGTCACATGGGACTTGACCAAAATGAATATTTAAGTGATTTTGAAATAAAAGCCTAGCATCCTTGTGCAATAATAAATACATCTTATTATTACATCTCAACCCATGGATCAGGAACCAAACTTTCAATCTTTAAATCAACTCTGAATCTGTTTTTGTTTTACTATATTTTTATTTATTTATTTTAATAGATATAGATAAATTATGAACTAGAATCTTCATCATTGAATTGGAAAAAAAACAAAATACTTCCTTTGATATTTTAAGTGATCTCGTGTCTTAATAACTCTATTAAATATATAAATAAATATATATAAATCTAATTAATTAAACACACCCAGTTTGGCAACAAATTAAACGCATCCCCAAAATAAACTCCGAAGCTGAACAAGAGAGCAAGCAAACTCACACTTTCTCAAATGGAGAACACTTCTTCTTCTTCAGATGCTCACGTGCTCATCATCCCCTTTCCAGCGCAAGGTCACGTGACTCCCATGCTATCACTCGCCAAGCTTCTTTCCTTCTCCGGCGTCTTCACCACCTTCGTCAACACCGAATCAATCCACCGCCGTCTCTCCGGCTCCTCCGGCCTCACCGACCGCCGGAGATTACGCTTTCGTGCAGTCCCCGACGCCCTCACCGGCGACGGCGGCGGCAACACACGTGATTTTGATTTTCCAAGTAGGTTCTTTAACCTTCAAGAGTCGATGAGAAGTGGTTCAACAGAGGCATACAAGAAGCTATTGACTGAGGAGCTCATCGGCGAGTGGCCGCCGGTGACTTGCGTGATCGCCGACGGCATCCTTGACTACGCCATCGAGGTCGCCGGCGAGGTCGGGATTCCGACGTTGGTTTTCCGGACAAGCAGTCCTTGTTGTGCCTGGGCTTTTGCCTCCGTCCCAAGCCTCATCCACCATGGAATCATTCCCTTTCCTGGTAATCAATCTATCCCATTCCTTCAATCTATCTATTAGTTAATTAATTCCAATTTAATTAATTAGTTCAACAATTTATTTATTTGATTATAAATCAGATTCAATTGGTCAAGTTTAATAAATTTAGAATAATAACTAATTACTTAAAATAATAATAATATTATTACTAATTAATTTTTATTTCTAATAAAATTATCAGTTATTACTTGACTAGTGTTGCATGAATGATAAATGAGGTAATAGTATTGTAGTACTGTATAAATATCTATGGTAGTATTGTTCATTAGGGTCTCAGCCGAAAAATATCATTATTCTCTCTTCTAAAATTATATGATATGACAATGGGATTTAGTTTAGTTTGGTTCTTAAAAATCTTTTAAACATATAGAAGTAGAATTTTAACCCTTTCGTGTGATGGACGAGTTAATAAATCTAAAGGTTAATAAGTGATCATGAATATTGTAGTGCTTATTCTTCAATAATCCTTTATTTGAAGGTGCTTGTCGTTTTTGTAATATATATAGACACACATATGCAGTAATGCAAAAGGTAAATTAGGTAAGTCCCTAAATTACTATTCTCTAGGGATGCTAGATTTAAAACTGTTGGATCATTATTCAACAGTTGTTTGTTTATATAAATACTGTGCACATTTTACTGTTTATTATACTGTGGCTTATGATGATCAAAGCCGTTGGATTACTATATAATGATTACTAAAATTTAATAACGTCCCTAGATTACGGGTCCTCATATATATATATATATATATATATATATATATATATATATATATATATATATATATATATATATAACAGTTGTTTGTTTATATAAATACTGTGCACATTTTACTGTTTATTATACTGTGGCTTATGATGATCAAAGCCGCTGGATTACTATATAACGACTACTAAAATTTAAGAACGTCCCTAGATTACGGGTCCTCATATATATATATATATATATCCACCTTAATCAAAGATAAATAAATTTACAAATTTGTTTGTGATGTTTTGATAAATTTTATTCAGAGGAGTGTGATATGGATGAGATAGTAAAAGGAGTGGAGGGAATGGAAGGGATATTGAGAAGGAGAGACCTACCAAGCTTCATGAGAATGGTTAAGTCCACCGAAGACAAGCACATCAAGCTCATGAATGGTTTTAACTCCAAGCTGATTATTGGGAAAGCTATTATTTTCAACTCCTTTGATGCTCTTGATCCCACACTACTTCCCATTATGAGCTCTTACTACCCTCCCATTTTCACTATTGGTCCTCTTCATATATTAACCAAATCTCTTAACATATCTAATGAAGAAGAAGAAGAACAACAAGAACCGGGTATAAATCCTTCTTTGATCAGCTTGTTGCAAGAGGACCGTACATACATGACATGGCTTGATAATCAACCTGATCAATCTGTCATCTATATTAGTTTCGGCACTGTCGCTGTGTTGTCACCGGAGCAGTTTATTGAGCTTTGGCATGGTTTGATTAACAGTGGCCACCGGTTTCTTTGGGCAGTGCGAGAAGATTTGGTGGTAAGACTACTAATAAAATTGGAAACATATATATATATATATATATATATTAGATATAGACTCACCAAACATACATTTCTGACGTACTATAAATATGTTTTGGTTTTGATAGAAGGGAAAAGAAGAAATAGAAATAACGAAAGAGATGGAAGAGGGGACCAAGGAAAGAGGTTGCATGGTAGAGTGGGTGCCCCAAGAGGAGGTATTAGCACACCGAGCTGTTGGATGTTTCTTGACTCATAGTGGATGGAACTCAACATTAGAGGGAATGGTCGCCGGCGTGCCTATGATTTGTTTTCCGTATTTTTCTGATCAAATGATCAATAGTAGGTTTGTTAGTGAGGTTTGGAGAATTGGGTTGGACATGAAGGATGTGTGTGATAGGAATATTGTGGAGAGAATGGTGAGGAAGGTTATGGAAGAGAGTGCTCTTGAATTGAGAAGCTCTACTGCAAGGATGGCGGATTTGGCGAGAAAGAGTGTGGAGGAAAATGGGACTTTCTCGTGCTAATTTTGAGAGTTTGGTTTCTTACATCAAGTCTACTGCACTGACTGGTGGTACATGAAATATTTTAGGCATTGCTTGTTTGTGTTCAGTTGATTGATTATGCTTAAACATATAATTCAATAATCAATTTCAAACTTTCAAAATTTTACAATGATGAATTTTGCAAGTTTTTATCTTTGTGTTCTGGATCTGTATTTATTTACATGAGCAAATTATCAATTGTGGTTGATTAGGCTTGAATTCCATTCAGAATTATGGCCTAAAAATGTTGGCATGTGTCACTGTTGCAAGATGATTGTTTAAAACAGATATCAGCACTGAACAAAACAAAGTCTCTCATTACTCATCAGAACATGATTTTTCTTATTATGAAATCTTTCTTTGGCCAACAACATTAATTAATTAATTTTTAATTTGCTTAATCAAGATAGAAACTGGATTTTTCATTTAACTTAATCTAGCGGTGAACACACTCAAACTTAGATGTTTTCCTGCTTCAATGTGGATGAGCATGAATACTCACCAAAACTAGAACTTTTTGGTATCCATTTCAGACTATAAGATTATCATCAATTGAATAATTTGTGCACATTAATGGTTTGTTTTCTCTGAGAAAGAGTTGCCACACTTGTATCGGCCTAAGGGTTAAATAATTATCATAATTATTTAATTATGATAATTATTTTGAATAATGATATTTAAAATGTTTTATAAACATAAAAATTATAATATATGATAATTAAAAAGGGATAAAATCATTTTTCAAATTATTATATGATCTAATAAATTTAATTATAATTAAATATCACCCATTATTTTATACAATAATATTTTTTTAAAAGACATACAAGTAATTTTACCACAATTCTCTTTCATACTTTTTCCTATTCTTCATTCCCATTTTTTTCAAACAAACAATATTTTATTACTATTTTTATTTCTCTCATTTCAATTCTCCCTAATCTTATTCCACAAACCAAATGCACTCTAAATTTTTTTTTCTTACTTAAAAAAAAAATTAACATTGTGTTGCACACAGGTGCCAATAACAAACTAGCTAACCTCTTCACTAGCTAAATTTTGTAAGGATAACTAAAAGTCATTGATTTTAATATATTATTATTATTATTATCTAATAATATAGATAAGCCACATGATAATAATATTTTTTTTATTATGCATCTCAACCACTCTCAATTTTAAGTCAACTCTCAACATGTTTTTGTTTTACTATATTTTTATTTATTTATTTATTTATTTTAATAGATATAGATAAATTATGAACTAGAATCTTCATCATTGAATTGGAAAAGACATAAAATCCCCACTCTGATATTTTAAGTGATCTCATGTCTTAATAATTCTATTAAATATATATATATATATATATTGGTATGGATGCTCGTGCTTGCGCTACGGGCTTCATCTAATGATACAAATCAATTAAAAAAACATTTTATGAAAAATAAAATAACCAAACACCAATATTATTAGATAAATTAATAAAAAAACTATATATATATGAAAAACAATTAAAAATTTTAAAGAAAACTTAAAGAAAAATAAAAAGCAAATAAAAATATTATTATTAGTAAGCATATAATATAATATAGCATAATATATATTGGTATTGATATATAATATTAACATCATATATGTATAGAGAAAAAAGAAGGTGAGTGGTGTGTGATCCACTTAACTCAAAATAAATAAATACATAAATAAATAAAATACAGGTCAATCCAAAATCAAGTCAATAATAACATAAGAGCCATTTAGATAGTATGTGTGTTTATATATGTACGTATGATATAAATAAAAAAACAAACAAACAATATATACAGAGAGAAATAATAAAACCAAATAAAAAAAAAACAACAATAATAAAAATAAACAAAAAAAATTATATATAGAGAGACAATTAAACAATAAATCTATATATTTTAACGTTTAAAAGCAATGTTTTTAAACAAAAAGAAAAAAATATTATTTGTGGAGAGAGAGAGAGAGAGAGTTGGTGTGTAAAAAAAAAAAAAAAAAAAACCAACCAAAACCAAACAAATTTTAAAAAAATAAAATCACTAAAATTAATATTATGAATACCATCATAGATACCAATGCTTATGTTATGAACTTCATCTAATGATGCAAATTATAAAAAATATTTTTTTTAAATAAATCACTAAAAAAATAAGAAAAATTAACCAAACACTAATAATATTAGACAAATTTAATCAAATAATAACAAATAATATAATATACAAATAATAAAAACAAAAATTCATATATAGATATATGAAAAACAATAAAATATTAAAAATACAAACACAATATATCTATTTATTTATTTATTATTTTACAATTAAAATACGAAAAAACCATGTATATGAAAAACAATAAAAAAATAATTAAAACAAAATTAATAAATAAAAAGATAAGTATATAATATAATATATATATCATATGTATGTATTGGGGGTGGATGTGGGTTGGTGTGGAACCCACTCAATTAAATAAAAAATAAAAATAAAACCAATTAGAAAGTGTCAAATGGAATCTTGAGAGGCTATAAAGTACTGTTAGTTAAGATTAATATATAGTTATATAAATCTAATTTATTAAACACACCCAGTTTAGCAACAAATTAAACGCATCCCCAAAATATGAAAATAAACTCCGAAGCTGAAACAAGAGATCAAACTCAAACTCACACTTTCTCAAATGGAGAACACTTCTTCTTCTTCTTCAGCTGCTCACGTGCTCATCATCCCCTTTCCAGCGCAAGGTCACGTGACTCCCATGCTATCACTCGCCAAGCTTCTTTCCTTCTCCGGCGTCTTCACCACCTTCGTCAACACCGAATCAATCCACCGCCGTCTCTCCGGCTCCTCCGGCCTCAACGACAGCCGGAGATTACGCTTTCGTGCAGTCCCCGACCCCCTCACCGGCGACGGCGGCGGCAACAAACGTGATTTTGATTTTCCAAGTAGGTTCTTTGACCTTCAAGAGTCAATGAGAAAATGTTCAACAGAGGCATATAAGAAGCTATTGACTGTGGAGCTCGCCGGCGAGTGGCCACCGGTGACCTGTGTGATCGCCGATGGCATCCTTGACTACGCCATCGAGGTCGCCGGCGAGATCGGGATTCCGACGTTGATTTTCCGGACAAGCAGTCCTTGTGGCTGGGCTTTTGCCTCCCTTCCAAGCCTCATCCACCATGGAATCATTCCCTTTTCTGGTAATATATCCCATTCCTCCAATCAATCTATTAGTTAATTAATTCAATTTAGTTAATTAGTTCAACAAATTATTTATTTGATTATAAGTCAGATTCAATTGGTCAAGTTTAGTAAATTTAGAATAATAACTAATAAATAATTTTTATTTCTAATAAAATTATCAGTTATTACTTGACTAGTGTTGCTTGAATGGTCAATGAGGTAATACTCTTGTATTTACTGTGTAAATATCTATGGTTGTATTGTTTATTAGGGTCGAGGTGGGAAAATGTAAATTTTCTCTCTGATAATGAGATTTATTTTAGTTTGGTTCTTAAAAATCTTTTAAGCATACATGAGATAGAACTTTAATCCTTTCATGTGATGGATGAGTTAATAAATCTAAGGGTCAATAAGCGATCATAAATATTGTGGTGCTTATTTTTCAATAATCCTTTATTAACGGTGCTTGCATATATATATATATATACACACACAAACATAAGGTAACCGAAGTAAGTTTCTGGATTGTTGTCCTTCAAAAATGTTGGATTTAAAACAATTGTATCATTATTCAACGGTTATTTATTTATATAAGTACTGTGCATATTTTACTGTTTATTATACTGTGATTTATGATGATCAAAACTATCAGATTTACAAATTTGTTTGTGATCTTTTGGTAAATTTTATTCAGAGGAGTGTGATATGGATGAGATAATAAAAGGAGTGGAGGGAATGGATGGGATATTGAGAAGGAGAGACCTACCAGGCTACATGAGGATGGTTAAGTCCACCGAAGACAATCACATCAAGCTCATGAATGGTTTTAATACCAAACTGATTAATGGGAAGGCTATTATCTTCAACTCCTTTGATGCTCTTGATCCAACAATACTTCCCATTATGAGTGCTTACTACCCTTCTATTTTTAATATTGGTCCTCTTCATCTACTCAGCAAATTCTTTAACATATCCAATGAAAAAGAAAAAGAACAAGAACAAGAACCGGGTAAAAATTCTTGTTCAAGTAGCTTGCGACAAGAGGACCATGCATGTATGACATGGCTTGATAATCAACCTGATAAATCAGTCGTCTATGTTTGCTTCGGCTCTGTCGCTGTGATGTCACTGGAGCAGTTTATTGAGTTTTGGCACGGTTTGGTTAACAGTGGCCACCGGTTTCTTTGGGCAGTGCGAGAAGATTTGGTGGTAAGACTACTAATAAAATTGGAAAAACACACACACACACACAGATATATATATATATATATATATATATATATATATATATATATATATATATATATATATATATATATATATATATATATATTAATGTATCTTTAGATATAAACTCATCAAACATACATTTCTGACATACTATAAATATGTTTTGGTTTTGATAGAAGGGAAAAGAAGAAATGGAAGTGACGAAAGAGATGGAAGAGGGGACCAAGGAAAGAGGTTGCATGGTAAAGTGGGTGTCCCAAAAGGAGGTTTTTTTTTTTTTTTTGAGCAAAAGAGCATACAAGCTAAAATAAAGAAAAAAGAACAAAAAAGCAGTAAACTAAAAGAAGAGACAGTGTTTGGCACAAAGTTCTTCGATCCAGGAAGGCCTATTAAGACCTCTGAAGAAGAGAGAAAGTTGAGGGTTGCATCTTCCAAAATGAGCTAACTCATCAGCAATGGCATTCTCCGCCCGAGGAATTGAAGAAAGAGAGATGTCAGGGAAATAATTTAGCAGCAGCTTAAGGTTTTTGGTCAGATTGCTTTATTTCCAAGATATACAGGGGTGAAAGTGTTTGCAGAGCTGTGCAACCCCCGGGCAATCACAGCAAACGTTGAGAGGTTGCCAATCAAAATCCTTGCAAATCTGAAGAGCATGACAAACGGCATCAATCTCAGCATTTAAAATATTTTCATGTTTGGTCCCCACAGATCCTACAAGAAGAACTAAGCCAGGATTAGAGATTATTAGGAAACCAAGCCCAGAAAAATTAGATGGCCCAGTCCAGGAAGCATCAGTGAAAATTGATATTGATTTAGAGGTTCTAATGGGGTGAGAAAACTCCCTGGAGTGGCCGTCGCTAGCAGTACAAAAGTTTCTTAAGTAGTTGAAAGCCCTGGAGAGAATGGAGCTAAGGTTTGGTTGATTGTTTTTGAAGACAAGGTTGCAACGTTCTTTCCGGATGAGCCAAGCAATATTTGCAATCAAAGCCTTGTTTTGATTACCAACATATCTATTCCTGTCACTGAAAAATAACCATCTGTCTGAAATGAGAAAATTTAGGTTAAGGGGATCCCGATTCATCCAAGTAAGCAATTGAGTCCAGCAATGGGAAACTTTGGAACACTGCCAGATAAGATGAGTAGCAGTTTCCTCATACAAACCACAGAAGGGACAACAAATATAGGGACCAATATTAAGATTGTATAAATAGGCACCCGTGGTCAACTTTCCATGCGCCAACTTCCAAATAAATGTTTTGACACGGGGAGTAACATTTAATTTCCAAATAATGTCCCAGCCCTTCCAAACATTAGAAGTATCAGAAGGCGAATTGATGTGATCATAGACAGTGGAAGAGATAGTGGCCATGTGATTTGGAGAGGCCCAGACCCACAGTTTATTAGAATCATCCACAATGTTGATATTAAGGTTTGCATCAAGATTCACAGAATTACCAAAGACACTTCTCAGATACTCATTGTTGAAGGAGTTATTTGAAAGAAAATTTTTAAAATGAAAATTTTCAAAGTTAAAGTCCATATTCAGAAAGGTGGGTTTATGAGAGATGGGAAGGTCAAGAAACCAGGGGCCCATCCACCAGTCCAAATCATTTGGGTTTGAGGAAATGATTTTCAAATTAGTTTTAAGGAAATCAGTGGAATTGCAAATTGATTTGAAAAACCAGGAAGAATGCGCAGGCTTAGAAAAATTCCAAGGATGCCAATCCCTATACTTGTCTTTAAATATGTCCACCCAAATCTTATTCTCAGAATTAAGAATAGCAAAGATGTTTTTGGCCATAAGAGAATGCTTGATAAGTCTAGGATTCCGGATACCAAGCCCTCCCTCAGATTTCTTTTGAGTAATAAGAGCCCAACCGATTGAGTGGAAATCTCTATTTTTGCCGCCATAACCCCAGAGAAAGTCCCTGGCGATTTTGGAAATAGCATCAAGGATAGAATTAGGAAGGTTCATCACTGAGAGGATATAATTTGGAATGGCTAAAATAGTGCTGTTGATTAGAACAGTGCCACCGGCCAAAGAGAGTTGTGAGTGATTCCATGAATTAAGAGCAGAATGGACTCTATTTTGGAGGAAATTAAGCTGATTTATGAGCAGTCTCTTGGGGGAGATAGGGACCCCAAGGTAAGTAAAGGGAAAATTACCAATCCTAAACCCAAGTAAAGAGGAAATAGAAGTGGCAATTTTTCTATTACACCAACTGGGAAGATAAAGAGCAGATTTGGAAGAATTTGGCTTTTGACCAGTGAGCTTGTGATAAATATTTAGACAGAGGAGACAATTTTTAGCAGATTTCCTGGTGGCCGTTGTAACTAAAATAAGATCATCCGCAAACATTAAGTGGTTGAAATTTCTAGGAAGATTTCTGTTAAAACCGGGGACAAGATTAAGGGACAAAGCCTTGTTAAGAATGTTGGAAAGAGTTTGAGAGATGAGAAGAAAGAGTAGAGGGGAAAGAGGGTCACCCTGACGAACACCTCTACTGCTATTAATCCAGGAAGAATGCTGGCCATTAATAAGAAAGGAGAAAGAGACAGAGGTGAGAGCAGCATGAATCCAAGAGATCTAAACATCAGGGAAAACCATTTTCCGGAGGGTGGCAAAAATAGCTATCCACTCAACTGTATCAAAAGCTTTTTTAATATCTATTTTTAAAATCATCCTAGGAGGGGCAGTATACTCAAACTCGACACTATGGGCAATTTCCTGGGCTGCGATTATATTGTCATAAGCGCCACGCCCCGGAAGAAACCCAGATTGTTCAAAGCTAATGAGATTAGAAAGCACAGACTTAAGACGATTAGCCAAAAGTTTAGCTATAATTTTGTAGCTCACATTACACAGAGAAATTGGGCGATAATCAGAGACAGAGGAGGGGTTGTCTTTTTTAGGAATCAAAGCAATAAAGGTTTTCCCCCAGGAAGAAGGCATTTTGGCATTATCAAAGAAAAAGGAGATAGCTTTGAAAAGGTGATCTTTAATAATATTCCAGTAAAACAGATAGAACTCTACGTTAAGGCCATCAGGGCCAGGACTTTTTCCCCGGGGCATTGAGTTGAGCGCTTGGTAGACTTCTCTCATTGAGATCGGTCTGACCAAAGATGCTCGATCCTCATCACTCAGCACAGGGAAATCATCCGGCATGGCATTAAGCATAGAATCAATGTTAAAATCAGAAGAAGATTTCCAAAGATTTTTGTCATGGCTTGTGAAACAGTTTTCAATATCAGTTTGATTAGTAAAGATATTACCTGAGGAGTCCCGAATTGCTATCACTTTATTTTTATGTCTGCGAATCTTGACAGAATTATGAAAAAAGCTTGAGTTTTGATCTCCCTTTGTGAGCCAAAGTGTACGAGCACGCTATCCCCAGTAGATGGTTTTTTGTTTGAGGAGGGCCGCATGTCGGTTCTGGAGAGCTCTGAGCCAGGTGTTACCCCAGGAATCAGTAGAGATTGAGAACCACTGATCCATAGCATTAATTTCATGTTCAATATTTTTGAGTTCATCATCAATATGGCAGATACTAGTGCGTCTCCACCTGCAGAGATTAAGTTTAGTTTGAGCAATAAAATGCGAAAAGGAATGCATAGGAGAAGATAAAGAGTTTGCACTCCAGGCATTAACAACACTGTTATGGCAACCTTCGAAATCCAGCCAAACATTTTCAAAGCGAAAGATCTTACTGGAGGTGGGGTGGGAATCATAAGCAGTGAGAAAAAGAGGGGAATGATCAGAAGTACTACGAGCTAGGTGTTGGTTTGAGATAGAATTAAACTTAATAAACCAATTTGAATTTGCCAAAAAACGATTAACGCGAGCCCAACGCCGAGCAAGGCCCTCCTGACCATTACACCAAGTGAAACCAGGGCCTACAAAACCAAGATCAATCAAATTATTAGTGAGAATAAAGGAGGAAAAAGCCTTAGATTTAGAGGAATAATTTTTAAAGGATCCTCCCTTATGCTCCTCAACGGAGGTGATGGCGTTGAAGTCGCCCATTAGAAGCCAAGGGGAGTTAAGTTGAGAGAGGCCGGAGAGAGATTTCCAGAGTCTTTTGTGGTCAAGAAAAACCTGAGAATTATAAATAATGGAAAGGATCCAGGTATCATCAGTAGTAGAGATAATAAGATGAAGAGCAAGTCTGGATATCGCAGCAGGGGTGACTACACCACTGAAACGTTTCCAGAGAACAATAATGCCTCCAGAGTAGCCGTTAGAAGGAACAGCCGCCCAATCCCAGTTTCTGCTAAACCTGTCACAAAAGCGATTAATACGAGCAGTGTTAGATTTTGTTTCCACAAGACAAATAAAATCTGGTTTCAGTCTAGCCATGGTATCAATAATGAAGTTAATCGCCTTCGAGCTTGAGATGCCCCTGCAATTCCAAGTAAAGACTTTTAACATTGGAAACAAAGACAAAGAAGTGAAGAACTAAGAGAGAGGGGATTTTCTCCCTTTTTTTTTTTTAGTAGCTTTCTTGAAGGGCTTTCGGCGAGCGATAGGCTCAAGTTTGATGTCCTTCTGGAAGTGTGAAAGAACCATGTCGTCGTCAGGTTCACGGAGGGAGCCAGAATCATCCGAAGAGAAGTCCTCCATTTCTTCTTCATTGTTATCTGGATGGGTGATCGGTTCAACGACTTTGTCGACAAGAACAAGATGTCTATCAGAAGGGATGGGGTCAGAGCATTGATCCCCGTTTTGACTTGATGTGATTAGAAGGGGCTCAGAGGGGAGATTTCCGAGATTTGGAGGGGGGAGAATGCACAACGGCCTTTTTTCCGGATTCCCAATAGACAGAGTGATGGGAGTGGGCGGCTCTGTAGCAGAGGGAGGGCAAAGGCCAAGAGTCTCCCGAAGAGACTTGGGTGGCTCCCCCTCAGTAAGTGGAGAGATGTCAGTAATTTTCTCGGAACCATTAAAGGGAACTATTTGGGGAAAGGCTTTTTGGTTCCCAATGGCCTCGGGAAGGTGAGTCGATGGAACCAAAGCATTGGGTAATGGACGAGAATGCCCTCCTCTCACCGAATGGCCTCCACGTATGGCGCATGCACGCGAGGAGGACGCCACGTGGGAGTCGAGAGGGGGATCAGAAGGACATGTGTCACCATCCTCTTCATCGTTCCCAGGGGACCGGTTAGGGTTAGGGATACGATTTCCCGAGCGGTTGGAAGCACCACCCCGGCTACCACCGTAACCCAAACTTCTGCCGCGAGAGGAGGAACGACGAGCTCTAGGTTTAAGCCAGGGACCGAATTCATTTATGTTTTCCGAGGGAGGTTTGGCAGGGATCTCCGCAGCGATGTCATCCACACCCTCGACAGCCACATCAACCTGCATTCCAGTATCATCTTGCACCGGCTCAGGAGGAGCTCCTGAGGGCACATGATGGCCAGAGTGAAGGCGATTGCTGAAGATGGAGCAACTGAACTCGCCGTGTCCCACCAAACCTCACATGAAACAAAAGACCGGCAATTTTTCATACAGAACAAGAATAAAAACAGAAAACTCCCCATATTTTACCCCAGTCCCTTGTTGAAGGGGTTTACTCAGATCGAGTTCAACACAAACACGGGCATACTTGGCTCTAGAACGATCAAGAGTGTGATCGTCAACCTTGAGAACTTTACCAAATTGAGATGCCACAGTTTCCAGGATTTCCCCTCCCCAGAGTTCAATGGGAAGGTGATGGAGTTGGATCCAGACAGCAGCAAGAGATAATTTTTCAAAGGCCGGTTGAAAAGATTCCTACCAGGGAGATATCTGTAGGATGCGACCAGCCACCGTCCATGGGCCGTCCCAAAGAAGGCGGCATTGCATCTCCTGGGATTCACACCTGATGTAGTAGAAGCAATTGGGAAGGTCGGCGATAGAGAATGCACCTAGTCCTCGCCAAGCATCCGCCATAGCAAGCTTGGCCTGTTCAAGGGGAAGAGATTTTCCAAGAAATTTAGCGTAAATAGAAGTTTGCATGCCATCTCTAGCAGAAGTCCAAAGATCATTTTCAATAGTAATTGATGAAGTAGAGTGTAGTTTGAGTTTTTCAAAGTGCTACTTCTGCAGATGAAGAGGGGTCTCAAAGGATTCTAGTTTTGAAGAAGAGGAGACCACGTTGGCCCAGGAGACGCCCGAGTTCAATCCTGGACGGGAGGCGGGTTTCGCCGGCCCCGGGGGGCCATTGAGGGAGCTCAGACTCAGCAGAGGGAAAGGCACATTGCAAGGGTCTAGTTGGAAGGAGGAAGAGCAGATCCTTCCTTGCCTATCTTGTCAGCATTGTAAATCAGGAGATGCTTCAGTATCCCTTGAACTTGCGTGATAACATGAGATACATGCTTGCAGAGGTATTAGCACACCGAGCTGTTGGATGTTTCTTGACTCATAGCGGATGGAACTCAACAATAGAGGGGATGGTTGCTGGTGTGCCCATGATTTGTTGGCCATATTTTGGTGATCAAATGGTCAATAGTAGGATTGTTAGTGAGGTTTGGAGAATTGGGTTGGACATGAAAGATGTGTGTGATAGGAATATTGTGGAGAGAATGGTGAGGGAGGTTATGGATGGAGAGAGTGCTCTTGAATTGAGAAGCTCTGCTGCAAGAATGGCGGATTTGGCAAGAAAGAGCGTCGAGGAAAATGGGACTTCTCGTGTTAATTTTGAGAGCTTGGTTTCTTATATCAAGTCTAAAGAGTTGCCGTGCGGTTCATGAATTCTTCAAGCACATTGGTTGTTTGTGATTTGAATTCTATTTGACGCAATCTATAGGTTGGCATTGTGATTTATGTAAAATCAAGTTTTTTTTTGTACTTGTTGTTTTTCTAATTTCGGGCATTTTAAATAAACTTATGTGTTGTTTCTTTTTTAAACTTATTCTCGTTCATTGTTATGTTTTAGAATCAATTTACTTATTGATGTTTCAATCTCTTCTCTCAGAAAACCATTTTCAAGCAGAGTTCCCACTTTCTAAACATGACTCTAATAAACCTTGCAGCAGCCACTTGGTTTCCAAAATTATTAGCAGAACAAAGCATAGGAACAATCTTTTAAGTCAACTCTCAATCTGCTTTTGTTTTACCATATTTTTATTTATTTATTTTAATAGATATAGATAAATTATGAACTAGAATCTTCATCATTGAATTGGAAAAAACATAAAATACTCACTCTGATATTTTAAATGATCTCATGTCTTAATAACTCTATTAAATATATAAATAAATAAATGTAAATCTAATTTATTAGACACATCAAGTTTGGCAACAAAGTAAACGCATCCCCAAAATAAACTCCGAAGCTGAAACAAGAGAGCAAGCAAACTCACACTTTCTCAAATGGAGAAGAACACTTCTTCATCTTCTTCAGCTGCTCACGTGCTCATCATCCCCTTTCCAGCGCAAGGTCACGTGACTCCCATGCTATCACTCGCCAAACTTCTTTCCTTCTCCGGCGTCTTCACCACCTTCGTCAACACCGAATCAATCCACCGCCGTCTCTCCGTCTCCTCCGACCTCACCGACCGCCGGAGACTACGCTTTCGTGCCGTCCCCGACCCTCTCACCGGCGGAGCCGACGAGGAGCTTGATTTTTCAAGTAAGTTCATTAAGTTGCAAGAGTCAATGAGAAGCTGTTCAACAGAGGCATATAAGAAGCTATTATTGACTGAGGAGCTCGCCGGCGAGTGGCCACCGGTGACCTGCGTGATCGCCGACGGCATCCTTGACTACGCCATCGAGGTCGCCGGTGAGGTCGGAATTCCGACGTTGGTTTTCCGGACAAGCAGTCCTTGTTGTGCCTGGGCTTTTGCCTCCCTCCCAAGCCTCATCCACCATGGAATCATTCCCTTTCCTGGTAATCAATCTATCCCATTCCTCCAATCTATCTATTACTTAATTAATTCAATTATTAGTTCAACAAATTATTTATTTAATTATAAGTCAGATTCAATTGGTCAAGTTTAATAAATTTAGAATAATAACTAATTACTTCAAAATAGTAATAATAATAAGAAATTATTTTTATTTCTAATAAAATTATCACTAGTGTTGCTTGAATAGTCAATGAGGTAATAGTATTATAGTACTGTATAAATATCTATGGTAGTATTGTTCATTAAGATTTAAATGGGGAAAATATTATTTTTTTTCTCTTTTAAAATTGTATGGCATAACAATGAGATTTATTTTAGTTTGGTTCTTAAAATCTTTTAAGCATATATGAGGTAGAATTTTAGTTCTTTCATGCGATGGATGAGTTAATAAATCTAAGGGTCAATAAGTAATCATAAATATTGTGGTGCATATTATTACTATTTTTTAGAGATGTTGAATTTAAAACAATTTGATCATTATCCAACGGTTGTTTGTTTATGTATATTTTACTATTTATTATACTGTGATTTATGATGATCAAAGCCATTGGATTACCATATGACGGCTATTGAAATTTAGGGATGTCCCTAAATTACCAGTCTATATACACCTTAATAAAAGATAAATAAATTTACAATTTTTTTGTGATCTTTTGATAAATTTTATTCAGCGGAGTGTGATATGGATGAGATAGTAAAAGGAGTGGAGGGAATGGAAGGGATATTGAGAAGGAGAGACCTACCTAGCTTCATGAGAATGGTTAAGTCCACCGAAGACAATTACATCAAGCTTATGAATGGTTTTAACTCCAAACTGATTATTGGGAAGGCTATTATCTTCAACTCCTTTGATGCTCTTGATCCAACAATACTTCCCATTATGAGCTCTTACTACCCTCCTATTTTTACTATCGGTCCTCTTCATCTACTCACCAAATTCTTTAACATATCCAATGAAAAAGAACAAGAACAAGAACCGGGTAAAAATCCTTGTTCAAGTAGCTTGAGACAAGAGGACCGTGCATGTATGACATGGCTTGATAATCAACCTGATAAATCTGTCATCTATGTTAGCTTCGGCACTGTCACCGTGATGTCACCGGAGAAGTTTATCGAGTTTTGGTACGGTTTGGTTAACAGCGGCCACCGGTTTCTTTGGGCAGTGCGAGAAGATATGGTGGTAAGACTACTAATAAAATTGGAAACATATATGTATATATATTTGTTTATGTATCTTTAGATATAGACTCACCAAACATACATTTCTGACGTGCTATAAATATGTTTTGGTTTTGATAGAAAGGAAAACAAGAAATGGAAGTGACGAAAGAGATGGAGGAGGGGACCAAGGAGAGAGGTTGCATGGTAGAGTGGGTGCCCCAAAAGGAGGTATTAGCACACCGAGCTGTTGGATGTTTCTTGACTCATAGCGGATGGAACTCAACAATAGAAGGGATGGTTGCTGGCGTGCCCATGATTTGTTGGCCAGATTTAGTTGATCAGATGGTCAACAGTAGGTTTGTTAGTGATGTTTGGAGAATTGGGTTGGACATGAAGGATACTTGTGATAGGAATATTGTGGAGAGAATGGTGAGGGAGGTTATGGAAGGAGAGATTGCTCTTGAATTGAGAAGCTCTGCTGCAAGAATGGCGGATTTGGCGAGAAAGAGTGTGGAGGAAAATGGGACTTCTCGTGTTAATTTTGACAGCTTGGTTTCTTACATCAAGTCTATAGAGTTGCCACGCGGTTCATGAGATCTTTAAGCACATTGGTTGTTGTATATCATTGATCATTTGCAAACATTTCAATAATCAGTTTCACACTTATTAAAGAATTTATTGAAGTTTGTGATTTGAATTCTATTTGACCCAATCTGAAGGTTCGCATTGTGATTTATGTAAAATCAAGTGTTTTTTTTGTACTTGTTGTTTTCCTAATTTTGGGCATTTTAAATAAATTTATGTGTCGTTTTTTTTTTTTAACTTATTCTCGTGCATTATTATGTTTTAGAATCAATTTTCTTATTGATGTTTCAATCTCTTCCCTCTGAAAACCATTTTCAAGCAGAGTTCCCACTTTCCAAACATGACTCTAATAAACCTTGCAGCAACCATTTGGTTTCCATAATTGTTAGCAGAACAAAGCATAGGAACACCTTCAGATAAACTCTTTCCTGACAACAATGCCTCTTTCCTGAGTTTTTGTCATGAACTCAAGCTCAAACTACTCCATCTCAAAAGAACTTTTAATTAATAATAAGGATTCTCTGATGACCCATTAAGTATGGTTGAAGCAATCTCTCGAAAGCACTTTTTCCTCAACTTTTGCTAAGCTTCCAAAACTGACTTAAAAAACAGAGTTTGGTGCTTGTTTGTCCAACTACTTCAAACAGTAATAGTAATAATAATGATGATGATGATGATCTTGTTGTATCAAACAAGGATTAATGCATGTAATGGACCAACTGTGAAGATTGGAGTAGGAGGATCTTTTTTCCCTTGATTTTGGGTATTTGTTCCAAATTATCCCGGAAGTCATTGCTTGTTTGTTAGGATGGACTATGACTTGAAACCAGGCTTCCAAGTCCCACAAACTGAAGTTTGGAATTGGAGCTTTGCCATTGATGCATCTGTACACAATGCTAGACATCAAAATTTTTAAAACTTTATATATATATATATATATATATATATATATATATATATATGTGGTCACCATCAATTGAGTAATTATTCCCTAGAGATGTTTGATGATAGCTAGTAGACCACCGTTTAAAGACTTATTAAACAAAGAATGGTATAATGTGTATAAAATAATGATAACTATTAATTTATAATATTTTATATAATATATTTAAGAGATAATTACAAAATTAGTTAAATACTTGCTTTAATTAGAAAAAAAGGTAGCATTATATGTCTTCTATTCTAATGAAATTGAAATTAAGAAAGAATTAGGGCTTGTTTGGATAAGATTATAAAAAAAGTGTTTTTTTTTACTTTTGTATAAGCACTTTTGAGAAAAGTACTTTTAGAGTAAGTTAAGTGCTTATGCATATTTTTTTGTTTGGGTGTATTAGATTCAGAAGTACTTTTACAGTTGTGAAAATGTTTGGGATGTTTATTTGAAAAGTGCTTATATAGTGAGAAATGACTGAAATACCCCTCTACTGAATTATGATAATAACTTCATTATTTACACACTTCTCACCTGTCTTACTTAAGAAATAAATAATATTTGTCGCTATTGTTATAATTATAATTAAATATGTTATTATTATTATTATTATTTTAAATACTACTATGTTTATTATCATAAATTATGGCTGACTTGAATGATCACATCGTATGAATCAAGTTAGAGGTCAAGCAAATTCAAACTGCAGCATTGATCTTGTATCCACGTCAATAGGAACAGATCGTTTATAAATATACTTGAAAAGTATTCAATTAAATCTTCTTGAACTCCATTTTATTTCACACATAAAATTCCTCCAGAAAATTTCCTTTTGAAATGCTATCAATATAAATATTCAGGGTCCCAAGGAATTATTCTCTATTTGGGTGTTAGAATAACTGAAAATTGTTGGACTATGATTTCACTTTTGCTGGCATTTAATTGTGTTGTTATTCCACATGATTTTTTTTCTCAATAAAAAATGAGATTGCATATTGATCCCATCTTGATATGTGTTTAGTGGTAACTTGTCCATGCATGCTCTAATTTCTTATTTAAGTGAAAACTAACTTATAGCTAACCAGGAAAGATTAAAAAAAAACTTATATTAATTTCTTAATTAATGGATAATATTCAGGCAATTAAACACTTTGGTTGTTTGAATATTATTTGTACATGTATGACTTCCATGAATAACATCACCTTCTCACTTTCTATTATACATTATAATATCACTGTTTAAATATTTTATACACGGTTGAAAAATTATCATACAACCATAATTAAAATAGATGCTAATCAGCAACAAAGCATCATAATTGTATTCTTTTATATATTAAGGGCACATTCATAGATTGTTCAAGTTAAACATAAATAGATGCTAATCAGCAACAAAGCATCATAACTTTAATGTCTTGATTTCTTTGTAATAGATTAACAAAGCAAAGCATGACTTGATTTTTCATGTCCCCAATGTCTGTTTGACTAACGCATTCATTCATTCAACTGAAGAATCATAACTGTATTCTTTTATATATTACTCCATGAGAAACATTTTCAACTTTGTTAATTAATAAGGTAGAAAACCATGTCTGAGAATCTTTTGAACATGTTAATAATGCACCCCAAACTGAAGAAAGGCCTAAGCATACATGTTTAGTGAACAAGGAAACATAGATTAATGGAGCTGAAGTTGGATAGAAGCAATGGATCTGTGTGTGGATTGAACTGCAAGAAACAAACTGAAGATGGGAACATAACGATTTACCAGCAATCAAAGGCGGTGGTAGCGACAACCGGTGGTGGCAGCAGCAACCGGCGACGGCAGCGGCAACTGGCGACGATGGATTTGCAGATCTGAAGATGGGAGGAGCTCAGTTGATTTGAAGATGAGGATGAGAGGATTTGGGAGAGATTTTTATAAAAGCAAGTAATTTGTTGGTTTGAGTGGGGGTATTTTAGTAACTACACTTTAATCAAACAGCTTATAAAAACAGCTTATTTTCATAAGCTGTATTTTTGCAGCTTATGAAATAAGCTATTTTTCAGCTTATTTTCCAGCTTCAGCTTATTCCAATAAGCCAATACAAACACCAATATAAACCTTATAAGCACTTAACTTATAAAATAAGTGCTTTTGGATCAGTTATAAGCTGATCCAAACAAGCCCTTATTCATCACTGTTGTTTGTTAAACTTAAATATTCATCAATGTCAGCTGCTGGATAACGATTCAATGGCTAATAATTGGACATCTATAAATTTATTATCTATGGACCTACATATATGATGTTTTACTATATATATATATATCTATGTGTGTGTGTATTAATATGTAGAACGGTCACAACAAATTAAGCCAAAACAAATCATGTTTAATTTATAATTCAAAACAAAATATGAACCAAATTGCTCTTCCCATTTATTTTTTTTAATTTTTAGTATGAAATTATATATATTTAATTTTTTTTATTTTTAATAATTTAGGAGGATGAGGCTTATTGAAAAACTTATGTGTAGTAAATTGGGAATGGTAATAGAGAAGCCTTTTGAATGGAAAAGGATAGCAAGATGAAGCATTGGATTTATGTGGCCTATGGATGATGGTGAAAAAGTGCCTATATTCTTTACTCTTTTCTAAGAGCCATTTCCAGATGGTGTTTTCATAGACTATGCTTATTTGTTCATTAAGAAGGTGTTTGTTTAGAGGTATTTAATTTTACATGTAAAATCAAATACTTTAAGAAATCTTTCATTTGTTTGGGTGTATTTGTAAACCCTAATGTAAAACCAATTATACCAACAGATGTATTTGAATTTACGTCCAAATTGGACGTAATTCAAAATCCTGGGAGCTGAAAATCCTTAAATGATATATATATACATACACATAATACACACATATGTATACTTATACACATAGATACATATATGTTTATATATTTATATAAACATACATAGGTATTTTTATATATATATACATACATATACCTATGCATATATGCATATATATACATGTATGTGTATATATGTATGTGTATATATATGCATATATACACAAGTATATATATACTTATATACAGTTATGTATATATATGCATATACACACCCATATACACACACACACACACACATATATATATAGACACACATACACATATACATAATACACACTTACATATACTTATATACATATATATACATATACATTTATATATTTATATAAACATACATAGGTATTTTTACATATCTATGCATACATATACATATGCATACATGCATATACACACACACACACACATATATATATGCATATACACACCCATATACAAATATATACATATATGCATATACATGTATGTATCTATATACATATATTTATACAAATATATATACTCATATACATATATGCATATATACACGTGTTTTTTAATTCCAGATTTTCAAATTCTTCCAAACAAACATAAAATCATATAATACAGTAATTTTAGTTACATTCAACCAAACATAAAATTTGACTGCACTGTATTTTAAAACCAAGTATTTTCAGTTATATTGTAATTGAAAATCCATTAAATTTATAATTACATCCAACCAAATGCCTCTCAGTTTTGAATCAATAGTTGTGGATCGGCAGAGGTACAAAGGATATAATTACAGGGAGCTATTTAATGTTTGGTGTTATTTGCATTAATTAGAAAAGAGCACTACTAAGCAACGCAAATACAAACTGAATTGAATTTTCAAAAAAAAAAAAAAAACATTTATAGTGGCTTTGGCTAGAATTTCAATATATTTGGGTAGAAATCACATCTTAAAACTACTGCTCAACGTAGACAATTAATTTTTGCAGTTTGAGAATATAATAAATTGGGTTTGGTTTTTTATTATTTTGAATACAATAAATATTCCTAAATTTAAAAAAAAAATTAAAAGCTAAAGAAGACAAATTATCCGGTGACAAGTACCGTTATACACACAAAACGGAGACCCAAAAAATTAACACTTAACAACATAGATGCAATTATCGTTATTAAATTGTACTAAAAATAACAACTAAAAATATAAATGAAAACCCTACGTGGTCAAGTGTTGGGTTCAGTCACGCAACCTTGATACTTACTCATCACCATTACTTTTCAAACCTTTTTTATATATAGAATGCTCACGAAGATGGTACCGAAAAATTAAACCATATTTGATTAGTGACATCTTTTAAGATGCCCTTAAATGTCTTCAAGTTGCGTAAAATATCATACTTATCATCTCATCCAACATAATGTGATAAAAATCTGGACAACTAGATTTCAACAGTGTATTGCCGGCCATGTTTGTACTATTTTTTCTAATTATTATTTTATTGTGTAATTATTTAATCTAATTACAAAAACAATAGATAAACCACTGTTTCATAATTGAAGAAAAAGTAAAACCCAGAAAAAGAAGAAAAAAACACAACTAGAAAAACACCAGACACAGGAATGGTGAATACAAAACTTTATAAAGTAAAAGAATAATAAAATTATTTAAAATACAGATTCATATACTTGAAACACCGAAAGTATTATTAGAGATGGAATAAATTCTTTTCTTCTCTTCATGACTAAACACTGACATAATAAGAATTTGTTCATCCATATTCAAAACAAACGTTCAACCACTACACCAAATACCAGATTAATCATCGGAGGAACACAAATTTCCACACATAATAACTTCCAGGACAAATAATAAATTCACAATTATATTTGCACTTGAAACAACAGTTCACCAACCACTACCAAAGAAAAGAACACACTTTTCCTTCACACACAAGCATTCCATTCCAGGAACTAATGATTTATCATGTTTTCTGGTCCCCATGTCTTTTGCTTCAACACCAAACAGACTCTCTCACATCAACTATTGCTACATCTCCAGTTTAATTTACTATTCACACAGCCCTTGCCAAAATTTGGACTTAGTCAAACAACTTTAAAATAAAAAATAAGGAAAATATTGTAAAGCACCAACAAATGGAGCAAATCACGCCCAGCAGAAGGCACAAACACCAACCTCAACCCCACACAAACACAAACACTAAAATTTAAAAATAAAGAAAACCATATAATTTTCTTCTCATAAAATTCCAAGGTATACAACCACACATCCAACAAATCATACATTAATATATTTCTTTCATTTCAAACTTCAAACCATGATCACCAGCACTAGTACCACTACTACACTACCACCACCACAACCACCAACCATTTGCTTATTTGAATTTGAAATGAAGGATTTCCTTTTTTTTTAAGCAAATTATTTTTTTCAAAACGAACCTTATTAATCACTAATCCCAACTTCATTTAACCGTAAATTCATCTTCAACCAAGGACCAAGAACAAATTGCCACTTAAACCCTTCTTAATCACTAATAAAAACCCAAAATTAGTCAGTAAGCCTAAGAATCACTAAGTCAGCAGGATGACCAGATAACAAACTCAGTAAGTCCACTCGGATGGGAGGCGAACATCGTGAACGGCGGCGGGAGTGGTGGCCGGCGGGTAGCGGTGGTGGGAGGGTTGATGGTAGAGCTGGTTTCTCTTCACTGGCACTGCATTAGCACCACCGCGAGAAAGCGAGACATCTATCAATGAATCCAAGAAAAGCAATTTTAAACATCACAAACATTTGGAAGGAAATATCCTCCAAAGAAAACAAATGCGAGAATGGAACTTGCCGTGATCTACAACGTAGCCGCCGGGGAAGCGAGAGTTGGCGTTTAATTCATCGAGATTTAGATTCAGAGCTTGCACCACTCTCGCCGGGAGAAGCACAGTCGAACAAGCTGCAAAGCAAAAAGGAAAACTTAGCTTGTTAATCGTGGAGCATTTATAAAGTTATAGATGTCAATGAGCTTGTGTACCTGGTTTACGGCGAGCTTCGTTGGTGTTGCCGGAACGGCGAGGTAAAAAAACTCCAGTGCCGGTGGATTCACGACGGGAGTTGGAACCATTGAGGAAGATAGCTCTCATCCCTGAACCGGCTGGGTTTTGTTGGTGTTGTTGCTGAAGAGAAGACCATGTGGACGGTGGGAGGCCCACAACGCGGCCATGGCAACCACTAACGCCGACGCTTCGACCTCTGTTGGACTTTCCCCATGCCGCCGAGATTTGCTGTTTTATCAGCTGCTCTTGCTTTAGCCGCTCGAACTACAAGAGGTGAAAAACAGGTTCATAAGAGAGCTCGACGAGAAATCGAACAGAAGACGAAGGGATGGTTTACCTCTAGTTGCTGCAGAGTGGGAATGGAAACAGGGCTATCAAAGCAGCCAGTAGGACGGATCTTCGAAAAGTTGGGCATGGCCGGAGTTGGTGGTTTCTTAGGAGTTGCGAGAAGACCACGCACTGGGAGCCGGCTCTGCTTCTCTTGCTCCTGAAGTCTCATAAGCATCACCTGCTCGGCAGCAGCATAGAGGAGATCGCGAGACCTAATCTGAGACGGCTCGAATTGACTGGGAGCCGGCGTGGGAGCAACAGGCGGTACCCAGAAGTCCGGCGGCATATTCGGCTTCCTTTTGCTTATTCCCGACCATCCCTCGACAGCGCACAGCGTCGACTGCGGCGACCCGGCCAGGACCTAAACGAATCCAAACCCTAAAACATCAGAAGAATACATAGAATCAAACCGGCAAGAAGAAGTATTCACGAACCTTCGGTTCCGCTCCGGGGAACGCGACAGTATCCTCTCCGACATCAAGGAAAGAGTGAGCCATCTGGCGGGTAAGCCCAGCCAGGAACTCCTCCTCATCGCTCTCCGTTTCCGTCAACGACTCCGTCGGCGAGTTGAGATCCATCCCAACCCCCACCGCCGCCACCTCCGGCTTCCCTTTCTCCCCCATCCGAAACTCCTCAAACTCATCATCAAAAAACTCCATCGGCAACCAAACCACACCATTATCCACACTCTCCGCCATTTCCCACACCAAAACAAGCAACCACCAACAAAGAAGATGATCAAACTCACAACAAGTAGCAAGCAAAAGCGAAAGCCAAGCTGTTGATCTTGCTGGTCACCCAAGGAACAATAATGGCGACCACGCTAGGGATTCGGCCCCGCCCTAAAGCCAACGAAAAGGATGCGAAGGAGAAGAACACCCAGAGAGAAAAAGAGAAAGAGAAAGAGAGCGAAAGGCTATACAAACAAAGAAAGAAAGAACGAATGCCTATCCAGCCACCGCTCTACTTATCCCATTCCCCCCCTATTTAATACCCAAATTTTTCAAAATTAAAATTCAATCATTTTAATTACCAATTAATTAATTAATTAATTAATTAATTATTAATTTTAACTTTCCAGTCATACTTTTGTCCTTCTTTTCAAATTATAAATTCTCATTTAATTATTTTTTAAAATTAATTAATTAATTAGTTAGTGGATTACCGCATTTACCCTTCTACTGCTTCCTTGGATTCCAGAAAATGGTCTACTGCGGTGCGTTTACCGGGGTTGGGGCAAGGCGGTGAGTGGATGGCGATGGGAGTCTTGGAATCTGAATCTGTGGTGGTGACGTGGCTTTCGTGGAGATTCTCACGGGATAAACGCTAGCTGTCGCTGTCTAGGTCCCGGTGTGCTGCTGCGCGGATTTCAAATCGGTTTCCGTTTACTTTGACGGTGCATCTCCGTTTGTTTCATTGGCTGTACTAGCGTTTACTTGCCTGCGCTGCGCGGCGCGCCGTTCGTTAGCGGACGTCAGCGGATTATTAAATCCAGTTAATCATATATTCCCGCCAAAAGTTATGGAAAATTTAATAAATAAATAAATTTTGAAAAAAATAGAAGAGTGTAGAGGGGGACGTGGTGTGGGCGTGCTTACCTGCCGAAAAGGACTGCACGGGCGGGTAAGTGGGGAGAGGTTAGAGAAAATGGCGGGAAAACATCTACTATATTATTATTATTCAATATTTTTCAAATTTTTTTATTATTCATTTATTGAATAAAACTAACGTTTTATTTAAATACGTTTTTAGTATTTATATAGAAAATAATAGAATTTTATATTTAGAGATATATTGGTTTATTTAAAATTATTATTATTATTATTATATATATATATATATTAAAAAAAAATGGATATCAGCTGTGAGGTTGGAGACGGTACGTAGGCCTAACATGCACGGCAGCGCTTTGAGTGGTGCTCGGCCTGCAACGTTATCTTTTTACTTATTTTTAAAAATTTTAAAAATTAAAATTTTATTTTTTATTTAAATTGAAACTCGAAGCCCCAAGTGGCGATTTCTTGGGAAACAATTTAGATTTTCGAATTTCCCGCCATCATAGAAAGAGAAATGGATCAACGGTCATTATCATCCAGATGACGTTTCGTGCTTCTACTGCAGTCCCTGTTTGAATTGCATCTTTTTTTTTTGTCCTTTAATCCAACGGTTCTGATTTTCCCCGAAACCCAATATTATATACGTATATTATTGAAATTAGTGAAAATTTATTGCAAACCCCTCGGAAATTTAGAAATTTATAATATAAAATTGTGGTTTTTGGAATAATGATTTGATGATAAAGAAAAGGTAGCTTTGAGTGTGCATTAAGTTTGTATTATTTATATGCAATCCCTTTAAAGTCACAACTTTCAAAGTCTTTTCTTTTTATGGGTCCCTTTTTTATTTTTTATTTTAATTAATTAAGTAATTATGTTTTCTTCTTGCCTTGGAATCGGATCAAACATTCAAAATGCTTTTTTTTACCTTACTTTCCTCTTTTATTGATTTTGGGGTCCCTAGTAAAGAAGATATTTTTTTACCTTTCTTCTTGCCTATCTTTGTCTCCTCTCTCTTTTTTTTTAATTTATTTTTTCATTATTATTAATTGATTAAATTTATTGAAATAATAAATTAAAAAGCAATTATTCAAAGTTTTAAAGTGTGGCAAGTGAGCGTTGATGCCGGCAAAGAAAGGTGTTGGCCCGCAATTGGACTGGTTGGACTGTGTACATCCATTTGCCATTTGGACAACAAATTAAAGAATTAATTAACTATAATTTAAAGTTAATTAATTAATTATAATTAATTGAGTTATAATTAAACAACCTCTGTTATATGGAAACGAGGAATAAGACCAAATGAGGCATCTCTTGTACATGCACTCTTATCCTAGTATGTACATGGTACCACTTTTTATCACCTTTCTTTTCAAATAGGTTTTTCTTTAGAAATTTAAGTTAAGTTTTATATATATATATATATATTGGCAAATATAAACTTTGTATACATAGAGTTGCAAAATATAGAGTGACTATTTTCGTAAGAATGCTTAATGATAGTTGTTAGATGAATCGTTATATTATCATCCAATGACTATTATCTATCTTAAAATTATGTAGAATTATTGTTCATAAACACTATTTTTAGTCATTATTTGATACTATTTAATATATGAGATAACGGAATTGACGTAAATCTAATAATACTCTAGAGCATCCACAGATTTCAAATCTAAAGACATCCGTAAATAATATATCATTATAAAATATATATATGATAATCAATAATTTATTTTAATAATATAATAATTTATTTCTAGAGCCTTGTATTCCTTGTTATTAATAATATGATAATCAATAATTTATTTTAATAATCATAAATCACTTTAATTAATTTTTATCAACAACAAAACCTAAATTTAATGCTGATAAATCATATCTAGCAAATTGTCATCGCTGTAATGAATAAAACAGTCAAGGTATTTGATTTTTATAAAAAAAAAGGTTTTAATTCTTTCTAAAACATGGATGAGATGTGAATACAGTGAACTTGTGGTGATTTTCTCATATTGATAAAAATACATATTTGACAAAAGTATGAAGATGACTATAAATAACAGAGTGCTCTCATTAAATTAAGCTTAAATACAAAAACATTTTTTAAGTCTTCTTTCCATCCATAGACCATTTAAATTTTTATCTTAATAATTATCATAATAATCAAATAAAAAACAAGTCCCTAAAATAAACAGAAACATCTCCTCTATTATTATATCCATTAAACAGTACTCTTGAGAAGCATCTTTCAATCTCTATTATATGTATCTTTGACCAAATGCCTCCCCATCATCACATACATAAAAACATATACATATTTATATTATTATTGACATAACCCTCACCTCTTTGTCTTCTTCCAATTTCTTGTTGCTTCTCATGTGTTTCCAAACACTAAAAATAGAATCTCCCCATCTCCATCTCTGAACAGTTTCAGTGGATTAGAACTTACAACCCATTAAAAGAGATAGTTGCAGCTGTGACCAACTTCCTAGTTTTCTTCTCCATGGGTCCCTCCTCTTTCATCACACAACCAAATATTTTGAAACCTTATTTTATAATTTATATATATAAATATATTATATGGAACCTAACAATAGGTGGTGTAACAGAGTTTACCATGCAATGACTAGACATAAAAAAATTTTAATTTGGTTTGTTGAACAACATCAACATGGAAAGTATGTAGGTGGTGGTGAGCAAGAACATGCAAGCATGTCTTAATCTTGAAAGTTAAGTGGAGATGGTTTTTATTATTCCAATTTCCATGTTTCATGGATGGAGAGGGTGGGATTTGATGAAGTTTTATATAATTATATTTTCTTTGGTAGTGACTAGTGAGGTACGTACCTAATGCGTTTACAAACATTGTATGGTGGTTGACAAGGTGCAACCAAACCAGGTTTTGGTCAGAGCTTATGGGTCCATCATGCAAATTTTAATTGATTAAAGTGGAAAATAAGGGTATGCATTTGGTGCTTGTATCATTGAAAAATAATTCATTAATTATTGATATAAATATATAATTATTAAATTATTTTTGCTATTTAAGTAAATGTTAAAAATTAGTTATATTTTTATTTAAATAATTTGCAATTAAATAAATGTTATTAGATAAAAAGACTTTGAGATTCGTTCATTGATTTAATCTATGCCCTCCACGTGTCAAGTAGATTAGCTTGAGAGTTATCATCTAATTTCCTGCCATTTTTTCACGGCTTCGTCGTCTTCTTCTTCGATCGAGAGAGACAGGGAGAGAGAGATGGCCGGAGATCGGAGGTTCGGAGTGGCGGTGGACTTCTCGAAGAGCAGCAAGAGGGCGCTGTCATGGGCGATCGATAACCTAGTTAACAAGGGTGACACTCTCATCCTCATCCATGTCAAGCAAGGGGAGCTCGACGAGGCAAAGCATGCTCTCTGGGCACAATCCGGCTCTCGTATGCTTACCATAATTATTTGTTTTCTTATGATTGTTTGTTGTTTGTTATCTCTGATCTCGCTGTTGCTCGCTGTGATCAGCTTTGATTCCGTTTATTGAGTTCCGGCAGCCGGAGATCATGAAGCACTATGATTTGGCGGCTGATGCTGAGGTACTTGATCTTCTCGATACTGCTTGTAGGCAGAAGGAGGTGAGGATTCGTCGCCTTTTTGTTGTTTTTTTTTTTTTTGGTTCCTCAGATCGATTTGGGTTTTGGGGATTTTTGTTTGATTGTTGGAAGTTCAGGCGTCGATCCTGACGAAGATCTACTGGGGCGATGCCAGGGAGAAGCTCTGCGAAGCCGTGGAGGATCTGAAGCTAACCTCGATTGTGATGGGAAGCCGGGGGCTTGGTCAGATCCAGAGGTATGGATGGACATTGCTCCTTTTAATCATCTATGCATCACTATCATATATTCTAAGATTCATGAAGTATGAATTTAATATCCATTTCAATTGATTGCAAAGATTAATATTAAATTTGCATGTAGATCATTTGAAAGAATTCTGATTCTTAAAAATGAATTTAACTTGTTGTTTTTTAGGGTGTTGTGATTTAGTTGATTACTAAATCTTGTTGCTAGATTACTGGTTTTATTTTATCATGTCATAGTCCTTGTTTAGTCTGTTCCATGGTTAACTAGTGTGATGTTAAACAATCTTAATCTTTTAGATTTTTTCTTGAGGGTTGATGGTCATGTAGGAGAGGATGCCTTTCATCTTTGTTCAATTAACATGTGGATATTGATTATAACTGATTATAATGCTATGGCATTTACATAGAAGAATTAAGTTCATGCCAAATAAGCTCAATTATGGTTAAAGGACAGCCTTGCATAGTTACTCGGCCCATGAGACTAACGAAGATTATTAGAGAGATAGAGTGAGACAGAGAGACAGTTTTTTTTTTGGGGTGGGGGGGTTGCTGTTGATATGCGGAATTAGTTCATGCTATATAAGCGCTATTTTTGTTAAATAAAGAATTCCTATAGTTTCCTAGCATATGAGATCATAGGAGACAGAGTCGAAGCGAGGCCAAATATAGGCAGAATTAGTTCATGCCATATAAGCGTTGTTCTTGTTAAATAAAGAATTCCTATAGTTTCCTAGCATATGAGATCATAGGAGACAGTCGAAGCGAGGCCAAATATAGGCAGAATTAGTTCATGCCATATAAGCGCTGTTCTTGTTAAATAAAGAATTCCTATAGTTTCCTAGCATATGAGATCATAGGAGACAGTCAAAGCGAGACCAAATATATTGAGGGAGTGGAATTCGGCAAATATAGGGAGAGAGGAATTCTGCAAAATATAGACAAAATTAGTTCATGCCATATAAGCGTTGTTCTTGTTAAATAAAGAATTCCTATAGTTTCCTAAGATATGAGATCATAGTTGACAGAGTAGAAGCAAGGCCAAATATAGGCACAATCAGAATCAGCATATGAGAGGAGAATTAGAGAGAGAAAATGAGGCCAACTGTATGTAAAATTTGTTCATGCCATATAAGCACATTTCATGTCCCAAAAAAAAAAAGATATCCTATAGTTTTGCATCACATTAGATGAGGGGAGAAAATTAGCGAGAGAAAATGAGGCCAAATATGGATAGGATTTATTTAATTTAGGTTCCATGAGCTATGCACATAAAAGATGTTTCAATATGGTAGTATATTATCCCAAAATTGTTTCTGATTATGTGATATAAGTCTCTTAGATAGCGCACTGCCATTTTCCCCCTAATACCATCTATTAATACTCAAATTTCAAGCTCTTCAAATGGTATATTTGCAAGACATTTACAACTGCTGATCAGTCCTCTTGGCATCAATAACTTGTTTCAGACCATTTTCCTTGGTAGTGGTTCCATCAATTGCTTTTTTGGACAAAATTTCTTTGGTTGATGGTACTATTTACTCTATTAATTGATCCACATGCTTATTTTCGTTGAAATTGCTCTGTCAAGTTTTTTGGCTGGATATATAACTTAATATGATCTTCGGTGTCTTTGCCTACTCACAGGATTTTGTTGGGCAGCGTCACAAATTATGTACTGTCAAATGCTTCATGTCCGGTGACGATCATCAAGGAACAGAACTTCAAACCCTAAGGAAACTTT
This sequence comes from Dioscorea alata, assembly GCA_020875875.1. Taxonomy (NCBI): domain Eukaryota; kingdom Viridiplantae; phylum Streptophyta; class Magnoliopsida; order Dioscoreales; family Dioscoreaceae; genus Dioscorea; species Dioscorea alata. The sequence continues at coordinate 20,153,316 of CM037019.1, forward strand.
GCTTGCTGTTAAGCTCGCGAATAATAACATGTTCTGTTTTGCTCTACTATGTAAAACTTCGCAAAACTGCATCGGCCATGTATATCTTTTGTAATTTGTTGCTAGAATCTCAAATAATGTTACCTAGTAAAGGATAAACTTAGCCGATGTTGTTCTTGCTGAACACCTAAGTACATGTTTTTCACTATAAAATCATCTTGCTAAACACCTCTTCTTCTTTTTTATTGTTATTCACTTCTTTGTTATGTGTATTTGTGTTGTGACTTGAGACTTTCACATGCCTTTATGCTTGAAGGTTGGAATGTCAACCAAGTATTTCAAATTTACAGGCTTCCAACGTTCACATATGACTTTGCCCAAAAAGAAAAGTTAAAAAATGTTGAACCCAAAAGCGTAAAGAGCTCACTCAAAATCTCACAAACTTTGAAGTATTTGATTAGCTTCCGCTCATTATGCTTCCTTTTGAAATTGAAGATTAGTTTAGTTCTTCAAATTACTTCACACTGAAGCATGTTTTATTGAGAATGATTTGTGAAAGCTTAACAAACTGCCAGCAAAATGTGATGGTGACTTGAGTTACAAAACTAAGCCAATAATAATAAAGCAATGTCCATTTAGAACTCACTCCAGCTTCAAAGAGCTCATGTGCTTCCCTTTTGTGTTTGGATAGTGTTTCCTCTTTGTCCTCCATTTACCCACTGCTTTGTGCTTCTTGGTTGCTAGAACTATCTTGAGGAAAAAGGTGGCTTTTTTTGTAGGCCAGGATGGGAGATGATGAGCTGTCTGTTGATGATAATGTTGTTTCTGAAGCTGAGTACTATAGTGATTCAGTGGAAGATGATCAGCCACTGAGCTGCAGCCATGGCTCCTTGGAATCTTTGGTGCAGCTGAAGCCAATGGGTTGGCCAATGAGGAAGCTTCTTTCTTCTGTGGAGAAAACCAAGGAGGATAAGCTCAAGCTCAATGTTTCAGGTACTATGAACTTTAAATTTATCTCTTTTCAATTTCTTCCTGTTTGTTGTTGTTGCTTAATATTTTGTATTGCAGAGCTGGAGATGATGAAGGAGAGGTTTTCAAAGTTGTTGCTTGGAGAAGACATGTCAGGCTGTGGAAAAGGAGTTTGCCCTGCATTGGCCATTTCAAATGCTATTACTAATCTTTGTGGTGAAAATATATGAGTGTGTGTGTGTGTGTGTGTGTGTTTTTGTTTGTTTGGTCTGTCTTTCTAGGATTATTGAATGTTCATCTTCTTTTTTGTTTCTTCAGCTACAGTATTTGGGCAGATATGGAGGTTAGAGCCTTTATCTTCTGAAAAGAAATCAATGTGGAGAAAAGAGATTGAATTACTTCTATGTGTTACTGATCATATTGTTGAACTAGTGCCATCTTGGCAAACATTTCCTGATGGGAAAAAAGTTGAGGTAAGAAGATGAACAAATTTGAATTAATGTGGCTCTAATTTTCAATTTAGGGAAAGCAACAAGTTTGCATGAATGTTTCTACTGCTGTAATTTCATCAATGTATTTAGAGTTTGATCTGGCAGTTGTCAATTGAGAATTTTATTAATTAATGCATTTATGCTACATAAGAAGAATCACAACTTGGTTGTATTTTTTTTCTCTTTAATTTCTCTTTATTTTCAGGTTATGACTTCAAGACAAAGGTCTGATCTACATGTTGATCTTCCAGCTCTGAGAAAACTTGACAAGATGCTTCTAGTGAGATATTCTCTCTATTTCATGATTTTTTATTTTTATTTTTGTAGTTACTATCTTCTTCAAGGAGATGAATTCATATGAACAAGACACATAATTTTCACAGGAAACATTAGATAGTTTCTGTGGAGTGGAATTTTCGTATGTTGATCGAGGAGTATTGTCCGCAAACCATGATGCTTCACACTCTCCTCGGAGACCAATCCACCTCCGAGAGGAGAAATGGTGGTTACCGGTGCCCCGTGTTCCTCCCGGAGGTCTAAATGAGAACACAAGAAAGCAATTGGAGCTCAAACGTGATTCAACAAATCAAATCCTCAAGGCTGCAATGGCCATTAACAGTAATGCTTTATCTGAGATGGAAATTCCACAATCTTACCTTGATTCACTTCCAAAGGTTTGCTGTTCTTCATCCATCTTCATGCTAATTTGCTGAGTAGCTAATTTGTTCTTGGATTCACTGTGCTCTCATCCTGTTAATTTGCTAGAAAAAACTGCTTGAGCATAGGATAAAAAATGACTTACTCTTCACTTACTGCATCTTTAATTTTTGTAACTTGAGCTGCTATTTTGTTATTGGATTGCAATGCCATCATTTTACAAATTTGTTCAAAAAATGCTCAATCTGATTGTTAGTTTACTTAATTTGGCTCTTTTAACAGAATGGAAGAGCAAGCTTAGGTGATGTAATATACAGATACATAACTTCAGATAAATTTTCGCCTGAATGCCTCCTCGATTGCCTAGATTTCGCCTCTGAACACCAAGCACTAGAGATTGCCAATCGTGTCGAGGCATCAATCCACATTTGGCGACGACGTACAACCGTTTCTAAGCCTACAAACAACACAAGACCATCTTGGGGTATCGTCAAGGAGATGATCATAGATGCGGATAAGAGAGAATTGCTTGCTGGAAGATCTGAGACTCTCTTACTTTGCCTGAAACAAAGATTCCCCGGCCTCACGCAAACCACACTGGATGTGAGCAAAATTCAATTCAACAAGGTTAGAATTCGATATCATCAACGCCGCCATTACAATAGCTTCAATATCATATTAAGAATGTAAACACTTAACTCAAAATGTATTTTCATGAATCTTTGTAAACTTTTGCAGGATGTCGGCAAGTCGATACTCGAAAGCTACTCGAGAGTTCTGGAGAGCTTGGCATTCAACATTCTTTCGCGCATCGATGATCTGCTCTCGGCCGATGACTTTGCTAAACATTCAGATAAATTATCTCCAGTTCATCCAACTGCTCTAATTGTTTCTCAAGCACTTCATATGCAAACTACTCCATTTGCAGCCACATTCATCAATAAAAAGCTTGACATGAGTGCAAAAACACAGTACTAATACATTGAAGTTCAATGTTTCTCATTTGTATTGATTCATTTATGTTATGTTCTGGCAGTTAATTAAGTTATCCTGTAATATTATGAATTATATTTTGTCACTTCTCAGTCTCTAGATAATGTATAAAGTTATTGTATTCTATTATGTAATATTATAAAATTCAATTGTGATTTTAATTTTTTTTATATTTGAACACGAAACTTGAAAAGCAGATTTTTACTTTATATCTTTAATTACTTTTTAGTCCAGATCTGCTTTCAATAAAGTCAAGGGTGTTATCTGCAAATAAACCACAGTCTCTTCCAATCTAAGTAAAACTTTAACCTCAAATCTCGTTCTCACTTTCCCTTTTGTTCTTCTCTTCGAATCACCGGCCCAACCGACGCTGAAATGGACGGTTCAGATCGCCGTGCAAGTGAGATGTCGACCAGATCCGACGGCGGAGGTGGGACGAGCATTCACATCACGGCGTTAGACGGCATCGTCAACGTTAACTCCCTGTTCACCTTCGCCGTTTTCCTAGGGTTAGCGTGGAACCCCACCGACGCCAGCGCCACCCTCGCCACGCCGGAGTGCGTCGCCGGCAGCCGCGTGGAGGAGGGTCTCGTCTCATTCCACGTGTACGCCTTCTCCTCCTTCCTCTTCTCCAGCCTGGTGGCGCAGTGCTTGAAGCAAGCCGTTCGGCTGACGCGGTCTCGCCGGAGTGAGCTGAGCCCACTAGCTGTGCGCGTGAATCGGACGGTGCTGCGAGCCGGGATCATGGCTTGCGCCGTCGGCTCGGTGTTCGGCTGTGGGTTCTTGACGCTGGCGCTGGTGAACGTGGTTCAGGTCAAGCTTGGTCGGCTAGGCTGCGGCTCATCAGTCGCCGTCGGCGCGATTGTGCCGTTAGTGACCCTGGTGCCGGCGGCGATGTTTATATACACGTTCATCGTCTTCTATGCTTTTACTCGCTGAACACTTATTACTTTTCACCATCTTCCTTAATTTTGTATTATTTACATCCGTGTGTGTTTATGTTATGTTATGTTGTATCTTTAATTATATTTTGTTAATTTTTTATGTTATGTTATATTCCACTGGCTGAATAGTATTCAGTTCATAGCATCTTCTTGGATTTTGAGTTATTGTGTGTGTTTTTGTGTTTGTTTGTTTATTATTATTATTATTATTATTATTATTATGTTTTATTTTTTTAAAAATTATTTTTATCATTCTCCAATTTTCCCATTTGATTAAAAAAATTTTAAATTATTTCGTATCCCAAAAAATTATTTCTGCACCTGATAGCTTATTTTTCAGTATTTTTGTTAAAAATACTCTCTAGCAATTTTGAAAAAAACACAAAATAGATATAAAAATAAATGTTTAATAAAAACATTACATTTTAAATGAAAAAAACACACAATATTATATAAAAATATATTTAATGAGAATTACATTTGGTAAGCGGGGTAAAATTTATTTTTAAATAAAATAAATTTATAAAAAAAATAAGTAAATTGAAAAAAAATACTGCAAGAAAAACTAAAATTTCAGAAAAACTGCAGTATTTATTTGAAAAATTACAAGAATTAATAAATATTTTTTAAAAAATTTTTAAGATATTGGTTTAATGAAATTTGGTGGGAAAAAAGGTGACCGTCACAGTCAATCACATGCAACAATAGGAGATGTACTTTCTTCTTTTTGTGGGAGAGGAAATCTTTTATGTAGCCAACTTGGGTATAATCTAATAGTAAATCACCGGATTGCACCAATAGTAAAGTACAGTAATTTACCGGATTATATCAACAATATTAAAGTATGGTAAATCACATGATTATATCAACAGTTCTATTTATATAATTACACCAACAGTAGAGTACGGGAGTCTGAGGTTGGTTAGTTAAATCCCATCTTGCATGTAATGTAATTGGATTCAGAACTAGAATGGATTTTACCATGGACTGCACCATTGCCTTGAATCAAATTTTGGTTTTACTTTTAACTATGCCGTGGGTTTTCAATTATCCTTCTCTTCAGTATGAACATGAAGTAGCAAGTGCTATCTTCAAATGAACTTTTTAATTCAATGTGAACCAGACGTGGCAGTAGCACTAGAATGAACTATTAAAGTTGAAATCATTTCTCTTCCAAGTAATTTCTTGATTTCACACACAACAACAACAGCAACAATGATGATGAGTTGATATAATGCTATGCGCATTAAGAAGAAGCTATATATATATATATAGATGCATGAAGAGAAACATGAAGGATAAGCAATAGGAATAGAAGAAGGAATTGGAGATGGTTTCAGTGAAGTATGTTTGGTTAGTCTGTTTGCTTATTGTGATTGGAGTAAGTGCAGCAGGATTTGAAGTTGCTGAAGGGGCTGGAGAATGTGGAAGCATCCCAGTTGAGAGGATGGCAATAAAGCTGGCTCCATGCGCATCGGCGTCGCAAAATGCTAGAGCCAAAGTGTCGGCCAGTTGCTGCGCAGAAGTCCAGAAACTCGGCAAGAATCCTCGCTGCCTCTGCGCTGTTATGCTCTCAAACACAGCAAAGAGTGCCGGAGTTAAGCCAGCCATAGCCATGACCATTCCAAAACGTTGCAACCTTGCCAAACGCCCTGTGGGTTACAAGTGTGGTGGTAAGTACTCTAACAAGCTATCTTCAAGATTTTCGATAGCCGATCAAGTTCTGACTTTTAATTTGATTGCAGGTTATACATTGCCTTGAGAAGAAGGCAAGAAGATGCAAGTACCTGAAGATTTAGAAATTTGGCTCTGATGTGCCAAAGTGGTTGTATGTTGTATTAAGGCTATAAATAAAGCATGATATGCCTGTTTGATCATGATGCTTGGTTCAAAAATATAACACATCTCAGAACATAAACAAGAGAGTAAGGTTGGAGTTTATACATATGCATATATGTATATGTTTGCTTGATGATCATGACACTGTTAAAAGTCCGGGCTACACCGCCTACACAGATGGTCTATAGACTAACATCAATATATATGACTGCCTAAAAACAAAGAAAACTGCTGCTTTGAAATTCACAACTGTTGCACAACATGCACTGTTTCTCTCTCTCTCTCTCTATATATATGGTTCACATATAGTATACGGTAGGAACTACAGAGCTCTTGTGATGACTTCCTCAAAAAGGGGGAAGAAAAACAAGAAGCTTTGTTTTTGTTGAGATAGGACCCTGCTAATTGTCCAATTATTTATTTTACGGCAGCCATCTATTTCTACTGCTCTCCAAAAGTATCTGCAAAGCAAATGAAATCATGCCAATTAGATGGAGCGGGTGGAAATATGAATAAATGGCAAAGCATAAGAAAGAGAGGAATTCTGATGTACCCTGGTAAAATCTGATTTGGAAAATTAAGTTACTCTAGTCAAGCATAGTGCTTGGTCAGAAAGACATTAAAACCGGGAAATGATTTGCATCATAATGAATACTTCATGTGTAATTAAATCACATGGAATTCGATGAATGCTAATCCATAAGCTTGTAAGAAGTTGTAAGTGGAAATACTTATAAGTAGTGAAAAATTTATTGATCTCGAATTAACTAATTCAAACTAAAGTTACCATTTCAAAATTAAAACTTAAACTGCTTCAAAAACGCATTTCCTGAATCCAGAGAGCAATAGTTTTTTACTATAAGAACTAATCTCATTGATAATTTAAATAACATATATAACTAGACCACGAAATGAATGCCCAATGGCCTATAAAATAATTGCAAAAAATCTCAGACAGTGAATCTAATACAACCTTGCCATATAAACAGAGAGCTAACTCCCCGCGAACCATCAATAGTAAAGTGATCCTGAAAAAGAAAACAAAATCAATCTTAATCGAGTTTTTTCGTTTATTTATACATTACTCTAATAAAGCTTTCTTCCCATATGTGCTATAATACCTTGCCACCAATTTCCCCTTGAAGCCATGTTCGCATTTTCCTGATCATCATCCTCCTCCTTTTTGGGCTGATTATGCCAAAAATAGAACAAAACATGTAAAAATAGTTCAAATTTTAACGAAGCTAAATTCACAACTTCTACCCAAATCTCACAATATGTGAAAACAATATACAACTTACAGGGTATTGAGATGAAAAGTCAGCACAGACATCAGGGCCACCATAATACAGAGACGAGCCCAGGCTAGAAGTGTCCATTGTTGCCTCAATGCAGTACTTATCTTGGTAAGGAACATTCTGGCTTTTGCTTGAGCTCCCCCCTTGGGGTTTGGCCTCTAAAAGAAAGAATTCATATAATTAAGGTCCATATAAAAGACTCGGCTGTTTCAGAGATTAGGGAGTGCGTACACATAAAAGTTTAACAAGTTTTGCAGAATGACAATTTTAAAAAGAGAATTGAAACCTCCTTCTGATTTTAGCGGCAGACCATTCCAATAAAACTGCAACTTAAAACTTAAAAACCATAAAAATTTTAATTTCTACAAGATGGTAAAACACAGAGTTATGGCATAATTTAATCCAGCTAGAAATTCAGTCTCTTGATAAAAATGCACAGAAAACATGATACTAAAAAAACCAATTTTCTCTACAGATTATTTGCAACAAGCATGTAACATCATTGAAAAAAAAAGGCACAATCAAAAGATGATCAGCAAAAAAGATATATAAGCAAAAAGGCAACCAACTTTCAACAAAAGTAGTGAACTTTACCAACCAACACCCATAATGCAAACAAACATATTCAAAGATTCAAAGAAAAAGAAGAGAAAGAAACCAGCAGTCACGCTCTGTGCCTTCCAAGCCTGGTCCTCAGTTGCCTGCTTCTTTGATGAAGCAATCTCAAAACCCAGTGAATCCTTTCCAACTCTTCCCACATCCTACAATCAAAAGCATCAAAACAATGAACAAACAACACCAATTCCCAAATCCCACAATCAAACATCACAAGAACATAGCTCTCAATCACCCCTCCTCCCACAAAACCCAATTCAAAACCCCAAAAACAAAGAAAACACCAACAAATCAAAACCTCCAATCCCCAAACCCCAAAAACAAAACCAGAACACATCACAAGATCAAGATACGATCTAAATCTCAAACCCAACACCCCAAAAACAAAACAAAACCTAAAAAAAAACAATCGGAAACATACCGAAGCAACCGGAGCAGGAGCCGGTGGTGACAAAACAGCCCCAAGGATCTCCGCCGCATCCTTCATCCCAAAAAGCTCATCAGTGATCGAAGCTTTCGGTAAACCAACTGTTCCCTTCTTCTCCTCCATCACCAACACCCAAGAAACCAAGGATCAAAACCTCAAAGAGAGAGGAAAAGGAAGCGGAGAAGAGGAGCACACGTGAAGAAGAGAAGGAGAAGGAGAGAAGGGGTCTATCTCGGTGACCATGTGCTTCCATTTAAAGGCCATGGCTTCTCTCTTTCTCTCTCTAAGACTTTCTCTCTCTAAGTTTTTCTCTCTCTAAAGTTTCAGAAAATTTTCTCTCTCTAGAACAATATCTGATCACAATCTCCGGATTATCCTCTCTTTCCTTTTTTAGCATATTTTCTTATTTTCTATTTCTCTCTCTCTCTTCGGCCTTTGTTGTCTTATGAAAAGTCTGAAATGCCCCTTAATATTATGTGTCTGAAAAATAAAAAAATTATATATTTTTCAATTTCCCATTTTTTTAATGTTTTCATCCTCCAAACCTTTTTTTTTAAATAATAAAATTTTGATTATCATGAGAAATTAAAGGGTTTTTTTAATTGAAGGAGAGAAAATGAGGTCAATGAACTGGAAAGGTCATTTTGGTCATTTCAGTGTTGTGAAAAAGGAGGACTGTCGTAGGCCCAGGCCCATTTTGTTGACACGTGTATCAAGAACAAGATAAAACTGGGCTTTTACTTGCGGTGTCCTGCCGCACCGCCACATCACTTGATAACTATGTTATGCTATGTTATGTTATTTATTTATTTATAATAATAATAATAATAATATAAGATTAAAAAATATATTATAAAATTAACAAAAAAAACAAAAGAAAGAATGGATTTGATTGCAAATATGGTGTGATGACATGGAAAGCAAGAAAGAAAGAAAGAGTTGATTGAAGTAGAGGAGGATAATGTTAAGTAAAGAAGGGTAAATATAGTCAAAATAGTGAGGGGATTAGGTGGGCCCTATCCAAATAAGCTTCTTCTTCTTCTTCTTTTCTTGTGTTAGTGGTGGTGGTGCTATGCTTAGCCATATCTATACTTCTCCTTCTCACCTTTCAATTTTATCATTATAATAATACTATTTTATAAATACAATTATTTTTACATTAGTTTTTATGCATTAGCTAATATACAAAATATATTTATATATAAAATAATAAAAGGATGATAATATAATATGTGCACAAATAAATGATATTGGTACTATTAAATAACTAGAATAGTCGTTTTCTCTCCACGGCCCACTTGCGTGTTTTTCACGGCACATATCTAATATGATCATGATACTTTTGTGTGTAATATTTATTTTAATTATAAAATTTTATAAAAATATAGAAAATTTTAATGATACAAATTAAAATAAGACAAATGATATAACCCATTTTTTTCCTATACATACCTAATATAAACATACCATTCTTGTAAGCTTTTGATTAAGATGTGACAAATTAGCACATCACAAAAAAATATATAAGGGAAAAGTTAGAAGTTGATAGATAAAAGTGTGGTACAATTGAAACATAAGTGATAAAATTAGAAGTAGATATATACTATAGAGCAATTTGACTCACTGTATCTACCAATATAAGAATGCAACCCCCACTAATATGAATAAATTGTTAAATAATAAGAATTATAATTAAAATATAAATCATAACAAAAATTATAAAATAAAACAAATTCATGTAACCCTTTTTCTCATGGTACATACATAATGAGTACACAACTCTTGTGCACTCCTCATGCAATGCATAATACTAAATAATTTTTTATAAAATATATAATACGAGCATGCAACTGTCTCACACTCCTGCAATACACATTATTAAACAATGTTTTATAAAAAAAAAATGTCATTTAATTCAGAAAATATAAATAACAACATAAATTTTAACCAGATAAATATCACGGAACCATTCTCTCCATGGTACATACCTGATATAAATAAGCAACCCTCATGCACTACTCAAACAAATCTTTAAATAATATTTAATAAGGGAGTGAAGTTGGTGCAAATGAGTGAGTCATAATTATTAAAACATAAATAACAATACAAATAATTAGAATGAGATAAATATCATATAACCTTTAATTCCTTTCATGGTACATGCCTAATATAAGCATGCAACTCTCACGTAGTCTTCCAACAAGACAAACACAAGCATTACATAATAATAATAATAATAATAATAATAATATATATAAGAACTAATTCTTTATAAATGTTTATAGATAAAAAATCTATGGATGTTTATTATTAGTCGTTAGATCTCGATCCAACGATTAACATTGATGAACGGTAGTTACTACAGTAACATATATAATAATTACTATTTGAAACAATATATTGGACAATAATATTGTTTAATTCAAATTAGACGTATATATATATATATATATATATATATATATATATATAATGGATAAACAAAAATATAAATTAAAGCATACATAAAAATATAAATTAGAATCAAATAAATATTACATAACACTTATTGTCTTGTCACGGTACTTGCTTGATAAGAGCATGCAACTGTCATGCACTTCCGCAAACCGCCAAACTACATCATCATTAAATAATATTTAATGAAAAAGAGAAATAAAAAACTAGTGGATAAACACATGCCATAAATAAAAACAAATAAATTTAGATAAATTTCATAGAACCGTTCTCCTCACGGCACATATTTAACATCAGCATCCAACTCTCACACACTCCTTCAACGCTGCAAACAAAGCATGAAGTAATATTTAAGGTTAGAGAAAAAGTAATTGTCTAAAAAAATATAAATAACTACATATATTAGAATTAGAATTAGATGAGTATATGAAACTATGTTTTTTTTCACGGTTGTTACCTAATATATGAGCACACAACCCACATGCACCCCTCCATTGTAGCAAATAATAAACCATAAAATTAGATTAAATAATATGATAAAAACCCTTCCTCTTAACTCTTAAGGCACGTAATCCTCTGTCAAGACAATATTTAGTGATATTTGGCAATGTTAGAATATTACTCTATGTGATTAATTCCATAACATTACTTTTAATTTAGTTGTATCCTAACATAGGCTAACAATACCCGTGCTTAATTTATTTCCTTATAACTTCAAATTTATTATTTTTAACATAAAAATAAATAATAATAATAATAATAATATTATTATTATTATTATTATTATTATTAAAAATAGTGAGAAAAATAAGTGAGTTAGTAAATCTGGAGTAGTCTTATGCTCCTCTTTTTAGTTCTGGAAGGCTTTTGTTATCAAACGGTAGTCTTTGCCGACCCAACTTCTTCTTCTTTCGGCTCTCGTTGTTTCTTTTCATTATCCTCTGTTAAGACGAGATTTAGTGATATTTGGCAATGTTAGAATATTACTTTTTATGTGATTAATTCTATAACATTATTATTAATTTAGTTATATCCTAACATAGACAAACAATATCCATGCTTAATTTATTTCCTTATAGCTTCAAATTTATTATTTTTAACATACTATTATTATTATTATTATTATTATTATTATTATTAAAAAGAAAAGGCAAGTGAGTTAGTAAATCTGGAGTAATCTTTTGCTTCTCCTCTTGGCTCGAGAAGGCTTTTGCTACCAGATGGTAATTTTCATCGATGCAACTTCTCCTTTTCTCGTCTCCTGTTGATTTTTTTCTTTTTTTTTTTACTCATTTTTAGTGGGAGCCTGCTGTTTTATTTTTTTAGTTTTTTTTTTAATAGAGTAATAGTTTATCTATTTTTATAAAAATAAAATAAAATAAATATGGAAATAAAGAAAGAAAAAGAGAAAGAATAAAAGATCTGGAGACAGTGTGGGTCGCCGCGTGCCGGTGATGCATGCAAAGTGATAGAGCAGCAGCGGTTTTAAAATTGGACACATGGCACCAAATCATGAAAAGGAAATTAACTATTCCATTTATTTATTTATAAACTATTATTATTTATGTATTTATTTTAATTTTATTTATTTGTCTTGGGATGCAGATTCATGGTACCTTGGATCAAAATGAAAAACCGCAACATCATCATCATCATCATAGTCAGATGTTGTTCCTCATCAGGTATGATTGCTACTTGTGTGAATCTATTCCACTCACCCAACTCAACCTGGTCCACATGAGACCTTATTTTTCATTCAAATTTATAATAAAATTTAATTTATTTTAAAAATAAACTATAAAATAAGAATAAATAGAGACAAAATAATAACTATGATATTCCGTTAAGTTATTAATAAAAATAATTTATCCATCTTAAAAAAAAAACTATGATATCATATCTATACACATTAGAATAGTCTAAATAACTAATTAAAAACAATACTATTAAAAAAATAAGGAAAAATCATGGGAAAATTTTTCAAAGAAGTATATAAACATATAGTACTACATATATACGGCCCAGCATGCACACACAAAAAAAAATCACTCTAAAATTACAATATTATTTTCTCCACATTATCTTATACCATTTTTTTTTAATCATGGTCAATCAATAGCTTGAGTTTTTTCATTAATGTAAATGATTTATTCACTTTAATTTAAATTAAGAAAAAACTGAAATAGTTATCTACATATAAAGATTACCAAATCTATTTCATTAATATTTTTTTAATAAATATAAATAAATCCCAGTTTTATTAAAATAAAAAGACAAGAGAACATGACAAACACTTCTCATGATGTTATGTTGTACATGATGACCAAAGATACATAAGAACATGGGATACTATTTTTTTGCAAGGGTGGTTTGTGGTTGAATGTTGGGTTGGATTGGTAACCAGGCTAGCCTAGCTTGATGTGTATTTCTACCAGTGGGCTTAGATTAATGACTGGCCTAAATCATGGCCCATCTTGATCTGCTTTATCTGTTAGGCTTTTATTGGTGACTGGGTCGGCCTATAGGCTATGGACCAGCTTGATTTGTTCTTAGCTGGTGGGCTCTAATTAGTGGTTGGGTTGGTCCACAGACCATCGTTTGGTTTTTTAACGAGTGGGCTTTCAAAAATGAGTGGTCTGACTCATGGCCCAGCTTGATCTGCTTTCAGCTGTTGGGCTTTAAATACTAACTGGGTCGGCCTATGGGCTATGGACGGGATGATTTGCTCTTAACGGGTGGGTAGAGTTATAAATGAACCAATACATTCAATAAAAGCTCGTAAAGTAAACAAGCAGAGTTTGAACACCACCAAACTTGGCTCGTTAAGGTTTGTGAACAACTCATTTATAGTATTATTAAAAACTCGATTATAAGAATTGTTAAAATGCTCATTTATCGTATTATTAACAAGTTTATTTATAAAAATCATTAATAAAATTGTTTATATATCATCAACTATCTCATTTATATAAAGCATATATAAAAACTTTTATAGCAACATTAACATCTGTCATATGTGTGATCATTAATAATAATGTATCGCAAAAATATCACACTAATTTTTAAGTATAAATTTTTAAAAAATAAGATTAATTTATAATTTTTATTATAAAAAGTTCAATATTAATTTTAAAATAATTTTTTTAATAATAATAATTATGATGATGTATTACTTATGAAAAAAATGACCAATCTTTATCCAGCAAACGAGTTAAACCTAAAGGTTTTACTATTTATGAAGATCGATGTAGGCTTGAGCTTGGCTCGGGCTTGGACAAAGAAAGCTCGAGCTTGGTTAAAATAATGGAGAGCTAAGCTTGCTCGGCTCGTCTTGACTCGTTTACACAAATACCGGTGGTCTCTAATTGGTGATTGGGCTGGCCCATGCACCATCATGAGGTTTTTTTCGCTGGTAGGTTTAATTAGTAACTGGGCCGGCCTAGCTTGATGTACCTGATCAACACATTGAAACCTTTGGTCACTATCCATACTATTTCTTGTTCTTTTTCTTCTTCTTCGGAGTTCTTCGTTGTTATCTTTTTTAAAATTCTCAATGGCTATAATTAGTAATGCCTTTAGACTTGTGATAAGATTTTTTTTTTTTTTTTTCTCTTGTGATCTAAATTCTATGTGTGATTATTGCATTGTAAAAAATGAGTTAAATTGGTATATATTTGTTTATAGAAGGCAATAATATTTTCTCAGTTTATTTACTTTACTATATGTATCTATTATTTTGTGTTTAAAATATCCATTATTATAAAAAAAAAATAGTGATGTTGAATTTCAATTTTAAAATAACTTACTCGCATCTCATGAAAGATATCGTTCTCTTTATTTAATACATAACTAATGTTATAACACATATTATATTTTAAAAAATGTAAATAAGTATTAATGAGATATTTGATAAAATAGCATAAAAATAAGCAAAAATCGGTCAATTCAAATATGAAACTAGACTTATTTTTATTCTATTTTTTTAAAAAAAATATCTATTGTTTTGCTTTGTGTTAATAATTGTCACAAATGTCATTAAAAAAATACGAAGAAATGACCAACTACTGAGACCACTAATTGATTATTTACATGTTTGAACTAAAGAATGAAAACTTGGTAGTGTTCTTCTAGGAGAATAATCATATTCAAAACTTATTTAGATAATTTTATTTGCAATAATATAAACTATTAAACATAGTAAAATAAGACAAGTTTGAACTATTTCCAAGTCTATAGGAATTGGTCTCATGTTTATTGGACCAAGGCCATTACTATTCATATGAGCTCACTAAGAGAATCAATTTAGACTCTTATTAAATCTTCAAGGTCTGAGACTAAAGAGCACGCTTGGTTGGAACTATATATGAACTCATTCTCATTAAAAAATGTTTGGAGTTAATGACCAAATCAACCTTATTATCCCATAAAAAAAAAAATAATAATAATAATAGTAAAATGTACTTCATTTGAGGTCTCTTCAAGTTTGAACCATAGTTGATCAAGAGGTAGTCTTCAATGCATCAAGATGGACTAAAATTGTCAACTTTTTGTTTTCTAGAACTCTTTGTAATTCTTATTGTAAATTCCATTGAAATTAAGAATTGTGCTTCTATAACTAGTCAGAAAAAAAGAAATAAAATTAAATAATTGTATCTCATTTAATCTATCGTCCATGGAGAAAAAGAAAGTTCTTATTTTGACGTAATTAAATCCAAGTCATAAACATTATTGAAATCACATTTTTTATATTTTTAAATTTTATTAAAAATATTTGACATATATATTTTCTCCTCAAAAAGTACAATAGAAAAACTTAATTGAAATGAAAAAAGATATTCATATATATATATAACATTTAATAATGAACCAAGATAGCTTAAAAGACTAGTGTTAAGCTTTTAATTTAATTAATGCAAAGTGTCGGCTAGTTCAAGTTATCTGGACTCTCTCTTGTTATTATAATAATTGTCCATGTTCTTTGGTTTAATGCCTTTTAGTTAGATACATAATTACACAGTAATTTGATTTCAAATTAAACTCTAATGCCAAGATTAAGACTTGTTCTAACAAGGCATTAACTAATAAATTACTAGTAAAAAACATACGCATGTGATGTAACAGTTACAAAGTTTCATAGAGTCAAAAGAAATCAATGACAAGAGAAAGATTAATTACTAATTTACTATAATACCTCTGTAAATTTTCATTTTTATAAAAACATAAACTAATTTTTTTAAAGAAATATATCATTCACAATCTATTTTCAAGGCAGGGATGAGCATTAAATATTTTTTATAAAATTAAAAATCAAATACAATTTTTTCATGAATATATAAGCTCTTTTTTCTCCTTCTGGTATTATGTGATTTTATAAAATAAATAAATATATATATATATATATTTGTAAAGAAAGTAGGACAATTGAAAAAGCATAACATGAAAATGTGGAGGAGTTACATAAATGTGAACAAGAGGAAAATAACAAAAGAAAAAGGAAAACAATAATTAAAAAGAAAAAAAAAACAAAGGGTTGCTATCATGAATAAACCCCATAAAAAAAAAAAAACAAATAGAAGTTTCTATCACAAAGAGACGTGAACTTTTAGTAAAACGCGTGTTAAATAAATCCTAATATTAATCTAGAAGGCCGCCATTTACAAGCCACATAAATCCTTAAAAATAAAGTAAACTCTTATTAATAATATATATATTTATATATATGGACTATGTGGCTTCACATGCCCTCAAGAGCAAAGCAGAATAGTTTTTTGTTTCTGTTTTTTGAGGCCATGGGTTTGCAGAGAAGTATGTTGGCTTTGTCTGTTATGTTCTTGATTTGTTTGAATTCAGGCTTCTTTGGAGTTGCAGAAGCAAGGGCTCTTCCACTGATCAACCAAGACAGTAAGTTTTATTTGATCAATAAGTTGTTGTGTTTTTAAATGATATTATTGAGGTTGTTGTTGGTTTGATGAATTAGGGTTTAATTTTGATTGTTTTTGTAGGGTATGTGAAGGTTTTGGCCAGTCTGGGGATTATGTGTGAGTGTTGTGATGGAGATGGAGGAGCATGTAGGAGTACTTGGGATTCTACTTGTGCTAAATTGAATTGTCATAATTGGAAATTTTTGTAAATTTTTAAAAAGATTTTTGTGTTGGAGGTTTATGTATATAAATATATATATATAAGAGTGTTATAAATAATGAATATTATTTGATATAATAAGAAGTAGATGATGATGATTTTATGGGTATGGATTGCTGAACATTGTCATTGGGATATGAACATGAATATGAGGAAAAACAGGGGAGAATAGTGTGAACTGTGAACTTTAATCAAAAGCAAAGAGAGGAAAGGACACAGATTAAATGATAGTGGAAGACTAAGGTCAACAAGCAAAGAATAATGAGGGCCCTGATCCCACTGTCTTGATGTTGTAAACCAGTGCTTTTTAGGGCACTTGGCCACTTTCATAGTTCCATTCATCATCATATCAAAAACTATTATCAATACACATGTTAGGAATCAACTGGTAACCAAAACTGTGCCATAGTGAGATAATTTTATGTTTATGTTTGGCATCTTGACTTAGCTACAGGGTTACAGTCTCCTTAAAATATATTAAAAAATTATCAACTCCGCTGTCAAGGAAACTTCTATGGTCTTTCAATAAATTTAAATTTTTATTTAATAAATTCAATTTGTATAAATAGGGTTACCCCCTAATTTGGGATATACTCATCACCAAAATAACACCAATTACCTGCCACGGAATTGCTTCTCATACGGCTCACACACACACACACAAAAACTTAAGGAATCAGGCGTACAATTATACATGATAGCATACATAGCCAATGAAATGTTTCCCTGTTTAGCCATAAAGGGTAATGTATTCAGTAATTAAAAACATCATCACAAATGAATCACACTGATTGTTAATATCTCTTGGGGACGAAATGTTTAATTAACACAACAAACTCCGTACACAGATCATGATATAAAGTTTGACAAAAAAACCATAAAAGGAGCAAGATTCAATTAGAAGACAACCGTGTCTAACATGGTCCCTAAAGTTTGCACAATGTTAGATGACATCAAGTTTGAGACATGTTCCTCCAGGTGCTTCTTTGCGTCTTGTCTTCCAACATTGGCGATTGCGAGCTTCTCAGGGGGCAACTCATCTTCCTCCTGAACAGCTTTATTATATTTGATGGCTAGATTCAGCATCTCCTGCTCATGCCAAATCATTATGTGAATTATTCATTTAAGGGGCCAAACTCACAGGAAAAGAGATTTTGGAATCTCCATAAATGATTAATCATCGGTATAAAAAAAAAGTTGTAATTGAAGAGGAGAATTAAGGGCAAAATAGTTGCCCATATACCTGCACTGTTTGCTCATTAGTTTTGGAATGGTTATCAAACCGCTTTAGTGTCAACCCATCAGTCCACTTCTTCTTGTGTAGGTTCAGTAACATTTTTTCTTCCAGCTCATTCTTCCTATAATTAATGGCTATGGAGTAGTAATGCCTGTTTAGGCCATGGATAAGTGCCTGGTATCACAAATTATGAGAACAACTTAAGAAAAAGCAACATAAGAATATGTATCTCAGTCTGTCACCAGTTTAACACAGGGGGACAAACCTGAATGGATGGCTTGTTCAGATGTCCAACATTAGAAGTTGTTTGCCTTGGTTCTTGACCTAGCATCATTGTCTGAGGGTTGATCAAGCGGAAAGCATCAATGACCACCTTACCTTTGACACTTTGAATTGGATCAACTACAACAGCAACAGCCCTTGGGTTCAAAGCTTCAAAACTCTATGAAAGGAAAATCAACAAAAGCAATGGTCATATCGCAAGAAAAGTCAGATAAGAAATAGGTCAAAATTAATTTAATGCAAATAGAAAATATAATGCCCTCTCATGTAAGAAGAAAAAGATAGCCAAATGTCACACCTGCTGGGTATTTATGTCAACGCCTGAAAGCCAACAACCAAACCCTGGATGTGAGTGGTACCAGCCTACCACCATTTCAGATCTGCAGAATTGATAAAATTAATAAGGAAAATTAAATGTATGACAAGAAAAATTACAATAACAAAAACGTTGACAGAAAGAACCCATAACTTTAGTAAGAGAAGTCCAGCCTTGAACATTAATCAATGAATAATATGCATGGTATAAGCTTGTTGAACCATAGATAAGGCCCAAAAGAGAAAGCTAGGGATTGTTCAGTTGGTGAGATAGCCAAACCCTCAAACCAAACAACCTTGAGTTATCCTATTCATATTTTATTATAAAATTAAATATTAATATTGATAAATACTAGTTATTAACTAAAAAAATATAAATTTAGTTTTGATTGGTTTTAATTAAGTTGAAACATGGCCACCTCATATAAAAATTTGTCTGCCAAACTGATTTTCAAAAAAGAATCCCTTAAACACACATTCTAACTCACCAACCAAACACAATCTTAGTGACATAAAAGGGAAAAATTAGGTTGGGTGTCTAAGATCAGCTTAGTATCCCTGTAGCTATAGACATACAATGAGTGTAACACAGGATAACCAAATGCCACAACTTATACATTGGTTACTGTATACATCCCTACATCTACAAACTTGGTGAACCATAGATAAGGCATCATGGAGAAAGTTGGAGACATTACCAGCAGAGTCGGGTGTCTATGATCAGCTTCGTATCTTTGAAGCTATAGATGTAAGATGTGTGACACACAACACACTCACAAAACCATTCAGTATTGAATTAAAGCTTCTCAATTCACTATATTGATACAATAATATTTGTCATTGAAGTGACACCTTAACTGTTTATCACCTTGCATCTTCCACTTCTCACGCAAACAGTCAGTTTTGAATCTCAAGTAATTATACAAGTTCAAGCTTCTCAATTCATTCTATGTATACCCTAATCCTTAATATTAACTTGCACTCTATGTGTCAATTTATATGAGCCATCAGTTCCAAACTATAACAAATAATTAGATCCATGCCTACAACAATAATCATCAAGTTTTACAGCTAAACTCCTCAATAATAACCAGTAAGGCAGTAAGCTTTCAAGTAGTAAAGTAGCGGCAAGACTTACAGGTCATGAGTTGAACTTGAGAGTTGCTTAACATCCTTTGGTTTTAAAAGAACACCCCAAAAAAAGCCAGAAAGTTGTAATATCAATGCCTAGACGGTAGGTACCCAAAAATCCTACATTGAGTTTCTCTTAGAAAATATTATAAGGCAACCATGCCATCCGAGGGTTGCTCTGACATTCATGAAATATAGAACAATTTTTAACTTATTGACTTTGACTTAAATGGTACACTTACTCCATGCTTATCATGTAATTCTAAGCAGTGACCTTCCATAGTTTCTAACTATATGTCACAGTTTCCTTTTTCACCAGTAATGGAGGTGTTGCAAAGATTAATTTTTCAACAAATGAGAGAAACCAACAAGTAATCAACAAACTCCCTCATAGAAGCAATCATCAACCAAAACTTTTAAGGCATAAAGAAGTAAAAGGAGAATGGCATCCATGAGGAACTGAAAAGAAGTAGAGAGGTCGATAGAGGGATCAAACCTTCCCGTCTGCTTGAGCATGTCAAGCATATTGGTCTGGAAGACATGGTCCACTGCCTCAACGCTGACGCCCGTCCCGCTCTGCGGCATGGCAAACACATCCACAACACGGACGGTGTACTCATCAACGAACTCCCCAAGCATCAGGCCCATGACCTCCATCGGAACCCCAGCTCTTCCTAGAAGACAAAAACACCAAAAAATCATACAAAAACCGAAGATCGGAAAAACCCTAGATCAGATCGCCATTGGGAGAGATGGTGCCTACCGTGCTTAAGCATCTTGAGGAGGGCGAGGGAGGAGATGTAGACCTGCTCGGAGGAGTCGAGCAGCGGCGAGTCGGTCGGTGGGTGGCCCATCCCGCCGGCGCCTGAGAAGATCCGGTGAAGCCTCTCCATTTCTCGTCTTTCTTGTTCTCCTTTCTCACTTCGAAGCCTTGCCAAAGAAGCCACACTGCTCCCTTGCCCTCAATTTATAGTCTTGCGCAATACTTTGGGCCCGGCCCACTAACAAGATCCATCAAGTCAGAATATGCCTACTTGAGCCCAAATCGTAACCCTACTTGAGCCCAAATCATATGCTTTATTTATGTATAATTTACTTATTTAAAATTTATAGTTACAATTATCTCGACAGCCAAAATTTATGCTCGAATTCAAAGTTTTTATGAATTTTAAAATAAATAGTGTTAGTAAATCTTTTACATTACAATACACCCATGTAATTATATCTAATATCATGCGACATTTATAAATACCTGCATAGCCATTCTGCTTGACATTTTATATGTTTTTATTTGGGCAATTTGAATTATAATTATTTATAAAATAAATTTGCATTTTTAAAAATGTACCCATCTACATTAAAAAAATTTCCTGAAGTATATATATGTGAACCCAAAAAATACCTTTGAGTTCTGTTGCAAAGCAGCAACTTCACTAGGCTCAATCATAAATCCACAAATCCTGAGGTGTTGTTATATACAATACATTGAACAGCAAATCAGGAAAAGGTGTAGAATTATTGAGATTCTGGACTGGCAACTCTTTAACAACATTGATCACCAATCTTTTCAAGTTACATAGTAATTAATAATGGAGATAATTGAGTTTCATAGTAACTAACAATGGAGATAGTTAGCTGCCATCATCAAATCCAGTGTAATTTCAGGCTCTATATGGAATTCTGTCTCCTTTCCACTGCATAAAAAAAAAAAAAGAGAACTGTGAGCTAACATCTTGGATAAATTCTATAAAAATTTGGACTATCCAGGAAAACAATAACATTTTCACATCTTTGCTGAGATGAGACTAGGAAACTTGACTCTTTTGTCAAACTGCAACAATGGTACACGGGAATGCAGTAAGCGCACAAATGAATAAAATCATGAGCACAGACCCTTTCTCCATAAATTAATTATCCCTCATGGTAAAAAAATATACCAATCAATGAAGAATCAAGTAAAGCAGTACCAAAGAAGCAAACTAAAACAGAAATGAGTACTTATTATAAGCCACAGAAACGAACAATACATTCAAATCAATAGCCAATAGCAGTCTTATAATGTGTGTTTGTGGAGCAATTAAGATTCGTTTGGAAGACTGCTTTAACAATATAAACTCGAGAAATATCTCAAGGTCACAACCTGGTTGTTTGATGCTTTAAATCATTGTGTAATCACCAAGTAACAAGAGGAAAATCAGTGACAAGAGAAACTTACATTTAAAAGGTGAGCCAAAAAAAAAAGGAATGAATAGGCAAATAAAATTTGCATTCATAGGAAATTTATGGAAAATGACAAAAAAAAATAATTAAATACTAAATTACTAATAAAAGTAACCGGTGTATTAACCAAAACCACTTAAGAAGTAATCATTGCTCCAAGCAATTAATCCGACAATAATTAAGCAAGTATAAAGAAAACTACCCCACAATTAGTTAACCATTGTTCAGCTCATGCATGATCAACAACTAACAAAAGTGAGTGCCATGTCTCCCAATCAATAATCATAAAAATAATTGTGCAAGAATAAAGAAAACTACCCCACAAGATTAGTTAACCATTGTCCAGCTCAAGCATGACCGACAAATAATGAAAGTGAGCATCTTGTCTCAAGCTAATCTGTTAGTAAGGAAATTATTCAGAAGGGAAAATAAGTGCCATAATAACCTAATCATGAGGTCCAAACTAACTTTTTTGACTCTATGAATGAACCAAATATAAACTTGACTCAACGAGTGACTATATTTTGCGCGCATATTTAAATATGATTTATGTGGTAAACTAAACCACACCCTGAAGGGCAGTGCCTTGTGAATGTCCTTATCTTGGCCATGTATCCTGGGCTCACTGACAACACTCAGGTCTGTAACTATAAGAAGATCAATGGTTCTTGTTTTCACCAGGATCCTTTTTTCTTTAAGACCGTGATGAGGCTTGCAATGTACTATTGCGTGCCATAGTCTTAAGCTAGTCTCACTCTATGTATATGTCCAGCTAAACATTTTCATCATGTTAACTGTTATCATGGCAATCACCACAGATAATCAAGCAAGAGAAACTGAAGAACAACGGGCACAAAGAACACATAGATTTAACTCATAAACCATCATCACAAACTCATAATTTCAGTACAAACCACATGCCAAAATTGAATTCCATACAAACTATAAACCAAATCAGATTAGGTAATATGAGACCATATAATGGTCCCAATTTGTTCCTTGGAACCATTAAGACCACACAAAATCATTCACTTATATAAATCTTTTCATTGCTATACACATTGACATAATTCAGTTATAGATTTCATGATCAGGATAATATATACTGTATTAATCATCTTGGTTTTCAATAGCAATCAGGACCATAATTAACTTTGAAAAATAACATCACCTATCCTTTTGATTGTGAATTATGAAAAACAAATTCCCTGCAGACAATAATCCACCTTTATAAACCACACAGCAGAATAAATGAAATCAGACAACCAACAACCACAGCACATGTTGCTTAATTGAATAAAAACCAGCACAATTTCATATTATAAATTATCAGGGAAATGACAAATAAAACAGAACAGATAGAAATACTGGAAATTTCAAGACAATTGAATGAATGGTGCGCAATTAAATAAAAGCAGCACATTTTTATATTACCAGAAATTATCCGATGAGAATGAAACACGATACTGTTAGTAAAGGATCAGCTAAAGAGAATCAAATTCATTACTTCAAACCATATAGCAAATCAACCATTTATATCCTGCTCCTAGGGTAATATATATATACAATTATAAATATATCGCTACTAATCCAAACAAAAGGGGAAATGGGATCAGAGAGGGGAACCTGGCGAATTGCAGAGACCAATAGAAGTACTGGCAGATCTTCTCAAGGATGTGGGTGCTGATCTCCGGGAAAGTCACCTGTCCCTGCTGCGTCTCAGAGAAACCACCTGAGATAATCGAGATCCAGAGATGAGAGCTTCTATAGCGTTCGAAAACCCTAGAAACGGAGAAGAAGGGCACAAACCTGGGGATGTGAGCATGTTGCGAATGGTCTGAGACACCATGGCAGCCTGCTTATCGATGACGAACTCGAAGCCCTCGGCGCTTATGAGCTTCACCATCTCCGCCTTCTTCGTGGTCCCCTCCATTGCTATTCCTCCCGATGAGCTTGCTCCAGCGCGCTGACCTAAAACACGGTCATTTTCACCGCTTCATACATCCGTGAAAACATAAGAGAGAATATATACATATATATATATATATATAACTTCTACGAAGTTTAGTGCATAAAAAATTTGTAGATGTTCAATTATCAGTCATTGAA
The DNA here is from genome assembly GCA_020875875.1 of Dioscorea alata. Lineage (NCBI taxonomy): Eukaryota > Viridiplantae > Streptophyta > Magnoliopsida > Dioscoreales > Dioscoreaceae > Dioscorea > Dioscorea alata. The sequence goes on from CM037019.1 coordinate 20,177,417, forward strand.
TCGATATTGATAAATATTAATTACTGTATATATATTACTATAGTAATTATTGTTTATCAATGTTAGCTGTTAGATCAAGATAATTGATGTCTATAGATAAAAAATTTATGGACGACCAATTATCAACCGTTGGATCACGATTTAATTGACGATTTTAATTGACAGTAATTACTGTTAGTAACTACTTGATCGTTATATCTTTATCTGACTGATAATAAACGTCTATAGAGGAATGGTCCTCTTTCTCTCTCTCTCTATATATATAATATTTATATTTTATTCATAAATATAGACAAGTTATAACCCATTTACCAAAAACCTTTCATGTAATGCTAGTGGCCTGGCCGTGCCAAGGGGCTTGTGATTCAATCCCGGCATTGCTTGAGTGAGTGTGTGTAAGCCTGATGATTAATTTTCAATCATGACATTGCTTGAATGGGTGCGTGCGGTGCATATGCCTTACACATAATTTGCATAGTTTGTTAAAAAAAATTATAACTCAGTTAAACAACAAAATTGATCCCACACACTCTCAGTTTAAAAGGAAAATAAATTATCATTCTTTTATTGTAGAAAAGGTCAAATAAATCGTCTTTCTCCTTGCTCGTGTTTTAACTCATGGATTGTGTTTTATTTTATTTTGTTATCTTTTTACTTAGTTGTTTTGTTTTAACTTCATTGACGTGCAAATAAATTTTATCTGGTACATATAAAATATTTTCATACAAGTATTTTTTTATTGGATATTTTATATATAATGAATTTTATAAAAAATAGTGAGCTTTTTATTACAGGTAAAAAATTAATTTTTTTCATCCGTGACCATTGTTTTTTTTTTTTAATAATTTAGATTAGAGAGTATATATTCATAATTAAATGCAAATTTTGTGCTAGCTTCATGCATTAATATAAATAAAAATTGAAAGAATTTAAAGTATAGAAACTAAAGTAAATTTTATTTTTAAATAAATACCAAATGTGTCATGGATCTTGTTTTGTTTTAAAATAAATTTTATCTGGTACATGTAAAATATTTTTATACAGCTATTTTTATATTAGATATTTCATGTATAATGAATTTTATAAAAAAAAATAGTAATTTTTTTTATTACAGGTAAAAAAAAATTTAGATTAGAGAGTATATATTCATAATTACATGCAAATTTTGTGCTAGCTTCATGCATTAATATAACTAAAAATTGAAGAATTTAAAATATAGAAACTAAAGTGAATTTTATTTTTAAATAAATACCAAATGTGTCATGGATCTTGTTTTGTTTTATTTTGTAATTTTTTACTTATTATTGTGTTTTAACTTCATTATTGTGCAAACAAATTTTCTATTACGTGTAAATTATTTTATAAATATTTGTTATCAGACATTTCATGTGTAACTAATTTTTATTAATAAATCATGATTTTTTATTACAAGTAAAAACATAGATTTCTAAATGAGTATTCATTGTTGATAATCAAATAATATGGGTTATAGAATATGTGTTGGTGATTACTTGCAAATTTTATGCTGGCTTCATTAACAAATATAAATAAATAAAAAAACATAAAAACACACTATATTGTATTGAACAATTTAAAATATAAAAACCAAAGTGATTATTATTTATAAATAAAAATTACATGTGCATTTTGATGTTCAGCAAACAACTCATCACATTCAATTTTAAAAAAATGATAATTTTTTTTCTTACTATACAAGAGGTTGAACCATCAACTCTCTTTCACAATATTTGGTTAAGATCACTCCATTAATTTGAAAAAAAAAAAACAGATAAAAAATTGTTCAGCAAACAAACTAAATTAATTAGAAATAACAATATTTTTTATTTAAAAATTTATTAACAATTATTCTGTCAGTCTATGCATAAAATTCCGTCCCAAGTAATACTCCGCATAAGTAGGGTGCATGTGAATAAAAGTAAAATAATATATATCTAACGGTTTGATACATTACACTTGATAGAAGTAAAAATTTTATATTCATACGTCTAAACAACATTTATTTCAACTAACTGTTTTTAAATAATAAACAATAGCATTTGTAAATTAAACAATAAACATTTATTTCCATTAAAATTTCCATTGAAACCTTCCTTTGTAACCTAAGCACTCGAGCAATTTTATGGAATTTATGGCTGGAACATAACAATTGCATTTTTAATTTAAACGCTTCTCCTATTCATTCAATGTTGTACAAAACAGATATCATGCTTCTTTTTTGGCTTTCTGCAGCTCCTGCACCTCACCCATGGGTGAACACTAAAGCTACTCAGCAAATCAAGCAATCCCTCAACTTCATGAGCACAAGAATCACAAATCATTCCGATATCATAGAACATAACATAGACCGGGAGTAGTCATCACCACCATGTAGTTTGGTCTGACCTGTGACTCCAGGCGGTTGTCTTCGCCAACTAAGTTTCTCTTTACTTGCATTCTTGTCCCCTTTATGTTTCATTGTATCCCTCACCTCTGTTGAGAATCTTAGCCTGATCTCTTTCTCTTGTGTGTTTGTCCTCCTCCTTTTGTACTGTTTTATTCTGATTTTAATAATTTATAATTTATCCATTTTATTTAAAAATGGAGAGAGAGGAGGTTTTTCCTGGTTATTATCCACACCAAACAAAGAAATGGAAAATTTCTAATTGTTTTAAGTTCGTAAATTTAATTATTGTTTCGATTGACTTTATTGACATTTAAACATGGCAAATGGCATGCAAAACAACTCTATGATGTTTTCTGATTATTTTTTAAATTAATTTTCATCGATCTCAAAAAACTAACAAACTAAAAATTATTAAAAAAATAAACCCTCGCTAAACCGTCGAATCCTTACAACTCAGTGGTTGGGGATTAGTGACTTGCCAATATCCATAATAAAAAAATGTTAACAAAAATTTAGTTTTTACTTAGTAAAATTTAAAGACTAATTAATCCAAACTCTTTGAATAGATGGAATTATTTTATTTTATTTTATTTTTTTTGAAAAAAAATAGATAAACCATATGCATTAAAAACAGGAAAAAAGAAGTACAACAGCGGCTAGGCGAAGCCAGGCAAAAGAATAACAACACATTTATTTATTTCTCATATTAAAAAAACATTTTTAGGTGCTAAATAAAAATTATTTATAATTTTTACACAAATAATAATAATAATATTTTTTTGCGCGCGCATACATGCAAAATCATGAAATGGCACCAGTAGCTAGCTATGCAAACTTGCTCCATTTATATACCTCTTGCATTATCCTAGGTCCAATTATATAGAATAGGTTTTTTTTTTTTTTTTGTTATCTTGCACATGCTAATTTTCAATGGTAAAATTATTTCACACACACAAATAGATATACTGATATAACTAATGAATCATGGGCTAGTTCAACGGTAACTATCAATGGTTGTGATTGGGAAGTCTCGAGTTTTCTATCTATTTATCTTTTGTGTTATCAACTTGTCGATTTTGTAAATGTTAAATAAATAAATAATGATACAACTAATATAAATTCTTTCAAGAATAAAGAATTGTTAACGTATTTCAATGGGCAAAAAATGATATTTTTCACAAATTAATTAATTTATTTTTTATAATTATGGATAAGTTACATAAATCGGACTATGGTTAATTATGATATAGTGTTTTTTTATGGTATATATGAAAATCAGCAAGTTTTTAAAGGTATAATTATAAAATTTTGCAGGGTTTTATTCGTAAACCTAAATAAAAAGAAAAATAGTATAAAATCGTTTCAAAATAATTTATGGACAGCTTCTTCGTTTCGTCTCCATTGTCGTGCTCTCGCTCTCTCTCTCCAATCACCAACCTTTTGGGTGATACCTCGATTGGATCTGAAATCAGGTAATCGGAAACCCTAGAATTTGATATTAGGTGATAAGAAATCATATTTTCCACAATAATTTTGATCGTATTGAATTGAATTTTTGGTATTTTGATTGGAATTCGATGATTTTCGCTTTGAATTTCCTTGGTTTTTGTTGATTGTAATTGCATCTTGAATCAGATGGTAGAGCAGTGATAGAGATCGGAAAAATGGGTCACAGGGTGGACCACGAGTATGATTATCTCTTCAAGATCGTGCTGATCGGCGATTCCGGAGTTGGGAAATCCAACATCCTATCGAGGTTCACTCGCAACGAGTTCTGTTTGGAATCCAAATCCACCATCGGTGTGGAGTTCGCCACCAGGACTCTTCAGGTGATCTTGTTCTCTGACTTTCACTATTGATGATCTCCCGTTATCCTGTTCATCAAACTACTATTTATTATTTGAATAATTTCTCTGTTCTTCTTGTAATTTTTAACTAACTATGAGTTTTCGATGATGTAGTCCTTATTGTAAAAAAAAACTAGATCTTTATTTGTTTGTTTTGATCTTTGAATCTTTAGGTATTCCATGACACAGTGGTGGAATGCATCACGTGTGAGATGTAGTACTACTGTACTTGTAAAAAGCAGAGAACTTTATCAGCTTTTTTAGTTCATTAGATCTTTAGGTATACCATTGAACAGTACTGAATTTTACATTTCAGTGATAGGGGTCATGGAAACCACATGTGTTGAAAGGATGGGGTCTTTATTAAGGTTTTTTTTTTTAAGAAAATGTGGACAAATCAGGTATTGGATTTTTGATTTGGGAACAGAATAAAATACAAACTGTTTGATTGCAGGGGTGGTTTCTTTGTTTTGATGTTTCATGAAATAGTTTGGGATTTTTGCCATTCAGAGGCAGGAAGCTAAAGAAACATCCTTGGTGGTGATTTTAACATGTTCCTTGTGATTTAAACATTTTTCCTTAATTAAAACATTAATCGCTGGTTATTAGATGAGGTCTAGCATGTTTTTCGATTGAAAAGGGAAATCGAGGGAAGGATAAGTAATGGGCAATTGTAGAAGAAATCTGTTTTTTTTTTCTTTGTTTTTTTGTTCAATCTCAACCTAGAAATCAAATTCCTTGTTGGGCATTATTGAAGCCCACCAACTCTAGGCTGATTTGTCATCAGAAGGTCATGTGTTTTGCTCAAGATAATTTATTAGGGAGATTGACTAAAAGAGTACCTAAAACTTTTGTATTCTGAGTCTCTGACGCGAGAATAATGCCATTACGGTATTGGTCAAACATACAGAATACGGCCACTTCAGTATCTGCAATTACTCTACTGATTTATTCCCGTGACGTTGATTGAACCTATATATATATATATATATATATATATATATATATATATATATATATATATATATATATATATATATAAAGTTCACTATAGGCCTTTAAGTTCAATAAGATGCTTGATATCTTCATTTCAAATTCATTTTACGGAGGTATTTTTATACCCATATAAACAATTACTATGCTTACTGTTAACCAAATTTGTAACTTCTTGCAATATTGTCTGAATTTATAAATTTGCAACCCAAACAAAACAGCACTCCCAATCTTTCTAAATTTTTTTAGTATTTTGCAAAGTATCAAACTTGAATCTCGCTTGCATTTATCCTTTAGCATAGCAGATATGAGCAATAACAACCGTAGTTTCTGAGCAGATTGAAGGGAAGACTGTCAAAGCACAGATATGGGATACTGCTGGTCAAGAAAGGTACCGTGCCATCACAAGTGCATACTACAGAGGTGCAGTGGGTGCTCTCCTTGTGTATGACATAACAAAGAGGCAAACATTTGACAATGTTCAGCGATGGCTACGTGAACTCCGGGACCATGCTGACTCCAACATTGTCATTATGATGGCTGGTAATAAGTCTGATCTAAAACATTTGAGATCTGTTCAGGAAGATGATGCACAGGAATTCGCTGAGAAGGAAGGACTTTTTTTCCTTGAAACCTCAGCACTTGAATCACTCAACATTGAAAAGGCATTCCAGACTATTCTTACAGAGATCTATCATATTGTAAGCAAGAAGGCTCTTGCCACCCAGGAGGCCACAGCCACAGCACCACCTGTTCAGGGGACAACCATCAATGTAACTGATTCATCTGGAGGCTTTTCAAGGAGAACTTGCTGTTCCAATTAGTGCTTGATCCAGCAAAACAAACTTACTAAGGTAACTTGAAATCTATTCAGTGACTATGAGTTTGTTTTGCATGAAGATGAATTTAACATCAATGTGAGGTCCTTATGTGTAGACTATTTGTTGTGTGATTTTGATGATTATTGAAGGAGATAGTTAGGTTTCCCAGAGCCTGAAGAGAATTTTATTTCACTGAACTATAGATGAAATGTGTGCTTTAGATTGTTCTCATCTTCTGTTCTTTGTTGTTTATGGTGTTGATGTAACTAGTTACTAGTAACTAGTCCTGACTTTGTATTAAGCAACAATTGCTTATTCTTGTCTTCTGGAAACTCTGCAGTTTCTCTTTTGCTTGCACAACATCTTATCTACAACTTGTGTTTTATTTTTTAAAGTTTTTGTTGGACTATTTTGGGATAAATTTTTTAATCGAATATATGTATATTTGGTAAAGCATTTTTCCTGAACCTACTTTATTGCAGGAACCAATGTAACATATGCATTTATGTCAAATAGGTTGTCATTCAAACAAGCAATAAACAAAAGTTCTCTCCACTTAATAAAAATAAAAGCAAGAAGTATCAAGGGCAGAGACAACTACAGTGTCAACTCCCTTTTTTTGCCCTTTTCTTTTATTATTTTTATTTTTTTTAGGTAAATGTCCAAATCATGAATTTTTTTTACAAATTTTACTTAAATAATAAAGTTTAATTTTCAACTATTACTTAAAAAAATAAATCACTAGTATTAAATAAATAAAAAAATTATTAAGTTCCATATAATAAATGTAAACTATAAATAATACCAAAGGCACTTACATAAGTCACATACTACAATTAATTACGAGCAAAGGAAAATTATATTTTAAATTACCTGTTAAATCTAATATTTAACTTGTTAAGTTTATCATTTAAGTAATCAAATAACTATGTTAAATAGCTATTTTCCAAAAAGTTAACAAGATAATGTTTTCCAGCAAACATTTTGTGATATTTTATATTATAAAAAAAGAAAAATTAAGGCTTCTTGATTTCCAACAACATGACATCGGGATCGAGAACCGCTCGGATCTAATTAATTTTTATTTATTTAAGTAAGTTTATTTAATGCTGAGAGTCCCCATGATAGGGAATATTTTTTACAAAAAAGTCCCTGTTTACCTTCTCTCTCCTCCCACCACGTCTTCCCACAGTTACCGTACAGTCAAATCCAGGTGGACCTCGAGCCTCGTTTTTCCCGACCGACGTGAAATCCGGGCGCCCTCTCAAGCAAAAGATCTCCACCCGGAACCGACACGTGTCTCTCAGTAAATAATCAACCAATTTAACACTGAATTTTGTACAAAAAAAAACCTTTTATTCTTTTTTTTTTATGAATCTCAAAAAAAAAAAAAAACTATTTTATAAACTAGCTACATTACTACTAGATTTTAATATCTTCAAGATTCTGTTTTTCAGATTATATAAATATCTATACTATACACAAGAACAAACGAATATTTTATTAAAATTTCCACTCTCAAATATTAAAAAAAAAAAGAATATAATCTATTAATTAAAAAAAAAACAAATAAAATCAAGTAAAAAAAGATATGGACTATTTCAGAAGAATAAAATAAAACAAGGACCAATTAACGGAAACCAATTACATCTTGGGCGTAATAGCACGTGCACTAGCAAGAGCCACTCATTCATCCTCATCTCAGTACATGCCCGAATCCCAAAGCGCCGAAATCCAACGGCTGATATTCATCCGCAATCCTATATCTGTTCGTTTACCTTCCCGGAGCCTGCAACCTCTAAACTCCAGGTCCCATTATTGCGACCACTGTTCTCTCCCCCCTTTCACTGTGCTTCCTTTTTCTCTTCGCTTTCTCCAAAAGAAGCACCAAAAGGAGCTCTTTCATGGCGTTCATGCTTCTCCTCCTCATCCTCCATTCATAGACGAATCTCAAGAACAAGCTTGCAGATCAACTATTCAGTCATGGCGTCCACTGTTGACGGGTACGATGATCAAGCTCATGCTATGTATCACGTCCCACAGCACAGTCGAAGAGAGAAGCTCCGATTCTCCGATTCCAACCCTCTTGTCCTCCCCATCCCCTCTTCTTCTTCTTCTTCCTTATCACCAAACCCTAACCCTAACCTGAACTCTAGCTGTCTCGGTGGTTTTGCTTCTAGGGCTTTCTCCTTGTCGCTCTCCTCGGCGGCGTTGCTTGAGCATGCGCCGTCGAGGCCGTTTACTGGGTATGCTGCGGTTTTGAGTGGATCTAGGTTTTTGGAGCCGGCGTTGCAGGTGCTTGAAGCGGCTTGTGGGGTGGGCCGTGATGGAGCTTTTTTTGATGGTGATCGGTTTGGGATGGAGGATGCTTGTCGTGCTGAGAGGGTTGTGAATGGATTGGTGTTGGGGAAGGAGCAGCAGTGGAAGAAGGCGAGACTCGTTTCCATGCTTGATGAGGTATGCTATGAACTGAAATTTCATGTTTTTTTTTTCCGGATTAATTGTTTCATTAAATTCTGTGAGGTTTTAATGTATACAGTATGAAATTCTTATGTTTTTTCATGGCAATGGTGTTGGATTGAATTCAGGCTGAAGAGTTATAAATGTTGTACCAATCGTAGGACGTTCTTAGATTAATTGGAATTTTATCAGTACTTGAGTTTATGTACTACTATAGATTAAATTTAATTTGATTTTGCTATATTGTGATGATAGATGTAGCACTCCTTTTTGTTCTTTTTATATATGTTTTTTTAATGTCTAGATTTCTGTGCGAGTGCAGGCAGGTGAAGTATAAATACTATAACAATGTCTTTTTTTCTTGGACTCTCTTAGTATTCTGCATGTCTTTTGTAACTTATTGGCTGTGAATTATATTTAGATTGAGAGAAAGCAATATGATAGAGGATCATCATTTACTGGTTGAATTTAACAGTGTCCTCGAAACTGGTCTTTAATTTAGATTTAAAGAACAACAATGTTGTCAAAGCAAGTAGAGTCATCCACCATTTTATGGTGCGGAGCTGTTCAGCATTGGAAACGAGTGAGGCCATCTATGTCCATGCATTTATATTTTCCAGATGTATTTTTGTTTTGTGCATATAATTTATTTAGTAGTCTGGTTCATTGACCTTGATTTTATTTACAGCAACTTTTTCTTCATTGAAACTTCTCTCTTGTGGTGTCTGCTTTTACTTTTTTTATGCTACTGATCCTATCCAAGGTCTGTGAGCCGAGAACTAGTTTTCTGTTCAATCTGTTTGGGCATTATACTTTGCACTAATGAATTCCTGTGTTCCTTAGTGCTAAACATGTGAAGAGTATTATTCAAACATATAAACATAAGAACAAAAAATTGAATATAAGTTTCCAAATGGCCTTATCTTTTTCACTTAGTCTCTTTATCTTGATTACATTTGACCACCTTGTAGGTCTGCAGCAGGTACACACATTATTATCAGCAATTGCAAGCAGTTATCCAAGCTTTTGAATCTGTTGCTGGCCTTAGCACTGCTGCACCATATGCCCTGATGGCTCTCCAGACTATGTCAAAGCAATTTAGGTGTCTGACAAATTTGATATCGGATCAATTACACCTAACTGACAAGACACCTGGAAATGAAGGGATAAAAACAAAAGATGTTCCAACCTTTGGGGTAATAAATACTGGTGTAGGTGGACTGAGAACTGCAAGCAACTCAGAAACATACAGGCAGCCACCCATCTGGAGACCTCAGAGAGGACTGCCTGAAAGAGCAGTAGCTGTGCTTCGGAAATGGCTGTTCGAGCATTTCTTGCATCCGTAAGTGGTTTGACATATGGGAGTTGCCAAAATGTTAACGTTTTGATATATTCTGAATCAACTTAGCTAATTGATTTCAAAGCAAGCAAGTCAGTTGTTGAGCTGATAATACAACAAACAGCAACTTTCTCGCATATTGTATTGATTGATTGGTAATATTCCTGAGTAGGCCCATGTCTTTCTCTTTAAAGCTGAGTAGCCAACCAAGTTTCTTATTATTCTGTTTGACAAACACTAGCTAACCTCTTGATGAAGCATGTGCCTAGAATATTATGATATGCTCTAGTTGCTATTATTGCCTATTAGAATAAAACCTGAATATTATTATGTTCTTTCTTGCAAACAATCCAATTCTGAGATGCTGGATGAGCATGTCTTTATATTGTCTAAGCTGTTGACTTGCTGATCGTCTTTTCTAATCTCCCATGCTTAATTGCCTCAGTATTGCTGACAGAATGGAGGCAACTGCAATTGAATACCATTTGGGGCCTTTGCTGGGTTGATGCATGCATGTCTCCATCTATCTCACAATCAATTTTTTTTCCAGGTACCCTACAGACACTGACAAGCAGATGTTGGCGAAACAAACAGGTCTCTCGAGAAACCAGGTAGATGAAAATGCTTCATGATTTCTCTTTAATGAATTGGAGATTTACACCTAGCCTCCTGTGGTATGAACCAATCTTTAATCACTAATTTTATTGTAGTTATTCAACCATGCTGTGCTAATGGACAATGAATTATGTACTCAGCCCTCAGTTTTTTCTTTTGAATTTATAACTCTCTAAGATATGATCCTTGTTAGCAAAGATTTGCAATTATTATAACATTCATTAAAATATCTCATACTTTTTTGTTAATTGGCAGGTGTCAAACTGGTTTATCAATGCAAGAGTCAGGCTCTGGAAGCCAATGGTGGAGGAGGTACATTCCCTCGAGCTCAGTCAATCTCATCGATTTCTGGCAGGAGACAAGAATAAAAACGCCAATGAACAACCTCATCTACCACCACCAGACTTTATTGCAACCCATTCTGAAAATCAGACCAGTGTAAATGCCTGCCACTGGAAGAATCAATATCCTACACCAAAACCTTTCCGAAGTGATCTCTCTCAGATAACACACCAGATTGCAGAACCCCTTAATTTTGCAAGCAATGAAATCTCCAGTCACCATGATATAGGCACAGGATTAGGTGCTGCTGGCAGGGGAAATGGTGGTGTTACTCTTACTCTCGGCCTCCACCAAAGTAATGGAGTTCGCATACATGAACCTCTCCATCTGAATACTGTCCATAGTTTTGGTTTCGACTACGGTGATGCATATGTTATGGACACAATTGGAGGACATGATCAGCATTTCGGACGAAGTATCGGCAGACATTGTATTCATGATTTTGTAGGCTAAACCTTATAATTCTTTCTATACTTGTTTTCTTGAAATGCAGCAGATGGAGTGCCACCATGCCATATGATGCAACAACCTCCATAGGAAGCCATTTCAGAGTAAAATCCTTGGCAAATTAGATTGCATGAGTGGAAGTTACTGCTAACATCAACTTGTTCACCCTTGCGTCATCATGCCTGGATAAAATTTAACAAAGCATCAAGTTGAGATGAATTTTTAGAGGTGGAGGTGGTCCTTTAAACAGATGATTTGAACAAGAAGCAGCTGTATTCTTATGTCCTGAAAAGCTAAATTTGTAATGTTTGTAATGGAGACAGAGGTGTAAAGGTTTATTGGACTTTTTTAATATGGTTTTCTTGTTAATTAATCAACTCAAATCCAAGTCATTGGGTTTTGGATTCGTGCCAGCTGTAAAGCCCGAATCCGCTGCGTACCCCAAGCGTTAGTGCGTTCAAATTTGCCGCGTAGTCTCAGACACCAAACAGCGTCTCAGATGCAAACCGAATCAGATTCTGCCACGTCATATATAAATATAAGTCGGTTAAGTGGGAATATTCTTGGAATGGTGCGAAAAAGATTACACCAAACACCAAAGCATATCCACCTCTTTTATACTGTTTTCATTCTGAGCTGGTTTGATCCAACCAAGTGGCTCGTGTTTTCTGCGCCAGACCTCGTTACGCTACTCCTCCGCTGTTCTTATCCTTTAAGATGATCTAATGATCAGACGGTGATGATCGGTTTATCTTTCCTCAAGATCGGTAAATTGCAGTGAGTGGTTAGGATAGCGCGAGGCATCGTATCCCAAACGACAAGCCGATCAAAATAAGGTTGAATTCGTTGTCGTTCTTTTCTAGGGTTTCTGTTCGAGCCGCTTGAGCTCGACGCGCTTCTAGGGTTTCTTCGCGGCGGAGAGAGCGAGAGAGAGCGAGAGAGGAGGAATTGGAGATGCAGACGGAGGCGAGGGTCGGAGTAGTGGTGGAGGGGGGAGGACAGAGGTCGCTTAGTTCCGTGCATGGCGGCGCCAGGAGCTACTCCACGGAGCAGCAGGAGTTGCAGCAAGGACCGCAGATCGGGACGGTGCCTAATCTATTGGCCGGAGGGGTTGCCGGAGCTGTCAGCAAGACGTGCACGGCTCCCCTTGCTCGCCTCACCATTCTCTTCCAGGTATGGCCTCTCCGTTCCCTCATCTCTTCGGTTTCGTTCGTTTTGTGCTTTTTGTTTTGCAGTTAGGTTGAGTGTCTTCTATGCTTTCTACTACTGTGTTATTTTTGCAATGTTTTTTTTTTAATCGAGAAACTTTTTCTCGTTGGAGACCTTTAATTGAGAAATCGAAGCTTGGCAGGGTGCATGGGAGCTTTTTATGGAGATCAGTCACATATTTGTAACCCGTTTTATGCTTGAATTATCATGATTTAAAGTTATGGATTAGTTGCTTTGATGGTGCTACTTCATGGCATTTCCCTTGATTATTTGTAGGCTTGTCTTTTCAACTTCGTTTATTTGGGTATAAAATTATATATATTTTTCCTTGTCAATTGCTAATTTTAATATGTTTTTATCTTCTTTTTTCCCCCTGATTCTGCGTGCATGATTTAGATATGTGATAGAGTAATGTCGGAATGCAAGCAATGATATTGGTGTTAGAGTGATTTAATGTTGAGAAAAGGATTCAGAAGTTGCAATAGGCTTGCTTATAGCTGAGACTAATAATTTTCTTTCCTATCTGTTCCACTGTTTTCTCATTTTTTATCTTATTTCTTAAGCTCCCTTGTGGATTTATACAAGTCATGGTTTAACATTGAGTATTGATGATCAAATTAGTTTGTGTGAAAATCAAACATCATTTATTGATGATCTACTTAGTTTGCACGGGTGTCAAATATCATTTTCTTATGCCTTCAAGTTTTGAGAAACCCTTGCTTTTGCATTAGGTGCAAGGGATGCACTCTGACGTTGCAACTTTGAGCAAGACTGGCATTTGGCGTGAGGTTTACCGCATACTCAATGAAGAAGGTGTTAGAGCATTCTGGAGAGGAAACATGGTCACAATCATCCATCGTTTACCCTATTCATCAATCAGCTTTTATGCTTATGAGCACTACAAAAATGTATATGTGAAAGTCTTCTAATTTGTATTATTTTTGTTCACCCAGAAGACTCATCAAAGTTTGGGTGCAGCTATTGCGGATGGTTCCCGGTCTTGATAAGCGCCAAGACAATGCGAGTGCTGATGTTCTGTTGCGCTTGTTGGGTGGTGGTTTAGCAGGAATAACAGCGGCAACTGTCACATACCCATTAGATCTTGTGAGGACGCGACTTGCGGCTCAGGTATTTCGAGTTTAATATCTAAAAGTCTGTCCTACAACCTTTGGCATCATGATTAATTTAGACGGATGGATTGAAGACATTAATGTGGTCCAATTAATTGGTTTTAGGGGACCAAGTGTAAACCCTTTATAAGTGTTGCTTTGGGGCCAATAGAATCATCACATGCTTGTTACTTATATTCTTGTATGGGCAAATTTATGTTATTTATCAGAATGGATGCGTATTAGTGCGTGGTTAACAAATATTTGATTTAATCTAATTTAATTTTTTTGCTTCCGTGTTATATTTAATTGAACAAGTGCTTGGTCTTTATTACTCTTTGATTTCAGTACAGTATTCTCATACTTTTGGCTTAAGGGAGGAATTGATGCAATGTCAATGCTGTTTAGATGCTTTAGTGAGACACACTTGGTCAACTTGCTTTATAGCTTTAGTGCAGTGCAGGCTTCTTTTATGAAAAACATTAATCTGTTAGGATATTTGCCATGAGTTCCATCATATTCCTGAGCGTGGCTTCATGATGTTGAAACATTTTGATTTTCGCTGTTCTATTCTACTATTGGATTGAATTGCTGTGATTTTCAGCTTTCCTGTTGTAGTCAATGAAATAGTTGTATATAGTTTTAACTTGAGTAATCTGTGACTTTGCAGACAAAGCATGTGTATTATAGAGGCATGTCGCATGCTCTTTACGCTATTTGCAGGGATGAAGGTGTGCGAGGACTATATAAGGGGCTTGGTGCTACATTATTGGTAAATTTCTATGGTTGATGTGCCTTCTGTTCAATAATTGGTTTCTACTTGTTGAGGCCTCGCTAATCATTCATTACCTGCAGGGAGTTGGACCCAGCATAGCAATTAGCTTTTCTGTTTATGACACTCTAAAGTCCCATTGGAGATCAGTAAGGTGATGCTTATGATTTATTTCATTTAATTTCTTCCTGTATTTGGGATATCCTTCATTCTTGCTATTTTTACATCTAAAATTTTGATATGATTCTTCAAATATCAGGCCTCAAGATTCCCCTGTGCTGGTTAGCTTGGCTTGTGGAAGTCTTTCTGGGATTGCATCATCAACAGGTAAATGGCTGACATCCCAATAACTAGATCAGTAATTCTGCACGTATTGTAAAACTGTCTTCTTCTGAGTTCTGAGGAAGTTGGAAAAATAGCATCATATGATAAGGTGAATGCTGATCAACTCTGAGTATTTGTAGATAGAGTTCATTTAATTTGTATGTCAGATCACATCAATTGTATTATTTGGGAGGTAGTTGTTGCAATGATTTAAACCAGTGTACTTATTATTTGTCATGTTTTGAAGACACATTTTCAGCTACATGTTATTGCTAGACTACCTACCAACCTTTAACCAATTTAGCACATGACATGGTTT
This sequence comes from Dioscorea alata, assembly GCA_020875875.1. NCBI lineage: Eukaryota > Viridiplantae > Streptophyta > Magnoliopsida > Dioscoreales > Dioscoreaceae > Dioscorea > Dioscorea alata. The sequence continues at coordinate 20,192,418 of CM037019.1, forward strand.
CATGAAATGTTTGTTCTTTTACGAGTTATGTGATGTTTCCAAGTCATAGTAACCAATTCTGACGGTGCTTTGCCTATGCAGCTACATTCCCATTAGATCTTGTAAGACGACGGAAACAATTAGAAGGAGCGGGTGGTAGAGCTTGCGTCTACAATTCAGGCTTGCTTGGGACATTTCAGCACATAGTCCGCACTGAAGGGTTCCGTGGCTTATACAGGGGTATTTTGCCGGAGTACTACAAAGTTGTGCCCAGTGTCGGCATTGTTTTTATGACTTATGAGACACTGAAGGCATATCTGTCAGGACCAGCCTCCAATGACCAGTGCTAAGATATTTCTGATACATATCATTTTTATAACAGGCAATCTCTGAGAAAGAAAGAATGTCCATAATTCGGTTTTCAGTATAGACTGAGTATGAAAATTTTGTTGCAACTCCAATGAATCTCATGGCGGTAAGTTTTGCTTTTACTGCCCCTTTTATTAAGATGTACCCCGCTGTGCATAGTTGAATACATCAGAGTCTTTCACTTTTGATTGTTGTTTCCATTTCAATTTCAGTTTCAATTCTAATATTGTATTATGTTCTTAAATGTTTTTTCTTTCAGCTTGTAGTGGGCCACTGACAGTTTTTTGAGTGGCTGGAAGAAACTTCCTCTTTATATCTCACAGAAGGAACAACTCCTGAAAAAAAAAATCATTTGTTTAAAATTTTTTAGTGAATTCTATAGGTTTAGTTTGAAGGGCTTGCTTCATTGAATTTTGAAAGATGGATGACCTTTGGTTTCAAGCCTCAATTGTTGTTCTGACATGACAAAATTGTCATGTATTTCTTTCATTAGTAGTGTACTGTGATGATATTTCAACATATCAAATCCCAAGTGTATAAATGTATTAATACTTGTTTATATTCTTAGAGAGATTACATTCTGGTGAAAGAAAACATTGTGAGAGTAAATTGATTAACCCTTTACATTTACCAATGATTTTATTGAACACATTTCAACCTTTGAAAACAGACTCAGTTTATTGAGATGGGCTGGTCTAGCTTACAAGGCCAACTCAATCCTTTCTTTGCCACTGGAGACAAACAGTAATAGATACATTTACCAATGAGCATGCATGGTATTAGTAACCATAAAAAGAGTGGTTGAAATGAAGTTACACTTTCACAAAGGAGAGGGAAGCATGCATGTTAACAATGAAAAGAGTAGTAGCATAATAAGTTCTAGACTTTCTCATTAAGGGAAGCTTCCTGTAAGACGGATATGATCCAGAGTGCGACGCAGGCCGAATTTGAGAACAGCCGCATTGGCTGCTCTGAAACCCTCTCCATAAGCTGGAGAGATATCATGAGCAATTTGATGCAAGAAAAACTCACCCAGCCTTTTCTCAATATCAGACTTCCTGCCTTTCTTGCCAGAAGATGGCAGAGATGAAGATGAGGATGAGGAAGCGATGTTCGTGGCCGGGATGATACTTGACTCCGGCATGACCTCCGATTCGAGCCACATGTGAGACAGAACCTGACAAATGCCTTCTTCTACCACAGGACTTAGATTACGGTAGCCTAAAACGAAAGTAGATTCTTTAGAACGGTTCCAGAATTTTAAATAACAGAATGATCAATGAGACAATAAAAAAGTCGGCCAGTCTCCTATTTGTAGTAAATATTAGAGATTGCAGAATGAACAACACACCTTTGAGTCGTAACCATCCATGCATCAATTCATGAGCAAGAATAGAGCCAGTCAATAACCTGCATTTGGATATTTAATTGTCATAACCCAGAAAGAAGATATAATTGTTTACAATAGGGTGAAGTAAGGTGAAGAGTTGATTGAAGATCAACCTTGGTAGTCCATATAGTACAAGAATAGCTGTTACTTCACATCTTCGAGTCAATTTTTGTGGATGGGTTCTCATGTCTACAACTCGATTTCCACCAATTTTTGGTTTTCTATGTATCTGTTTATAAAAGAATTAAAATGGACGGTGCTTAAGGGACTGCAAATGGTTTATTAATTATTAAGTGAATAAAATACCACAAAGCATATATCTTACACTGCTAACAGTCTGCTCCTCAGATAAACATAAACCCCTTGTTTCAGGCATGTGGTGATGACCCTGAGACCCATAAGGAAAAATGATGAAGTTATTTAATAGGATCAATCATCTCCACATCCAAATTATGGATATTATGAAAAGACAAAAAAACAAAAGCTAAGACTTACATCTTTCTCCCCTTCAATGGCTTCATTGAGAGCTTGCCTTTCAACAAGCAGCATGGGAATCTGCTGGTCTATCTTCATATACATTCCTTCATAATAATCTCTAATAGAATGGTAAAGAGGTTGGCATTCTCCTGTATCCATGATAGCAGAATCCAAACATTCCAGGCAAAGACTACGACCATCTCCCAAAGAGATGTATTTTACACTCCTCGTCTACGTTCATTTGAAAACCAAAAGGTGTGACAAGGAACTCATAACTATGTGCATAAAAAAATGAATGCTCAACAAACCAGCCTCAGAAATGGCTGCACGAATACATAATCAACAACAGAGTGCATACCTCCAACCGCTCACAACTACAGCACCGAGGAGTATTATCATGTTCATGTGAAGGACAATAATTTTGTCTCCAGAATGGATGCGCCCTGTACTCAATCAACCCGGACCTATTTGTTGGGATCTACAAAAAGAATTTTCAAGATCAAAGTCTGTGCAGAGAAACCTTTTCTTACTTATGGGGAAAGGTGCAACAGCTAGCTAATCTATAAAAGAAGATAAAAAAGTATTTATGTAATGAAGCAGGAAGCAACTACACATTGTCAGATAAGGTTTGCCTGGAAAACATGAGCGTGCACAAATTCTTTCATGTCCTGTATGGTCATCACAATAGTATCATACGTTGCTACAGAATGAGATCAAGCATCAAAAGCAGCCTTTCCTATATGGCATAAGCAATAATGCCTTTCATCTAATGCACATAGATATACTTAGAAAAAGGAACTTTGAAGGTTCCTATTTCGGAAATGTAAATACATATACACACGCCCAAGAAAGAGGTTCTTACAAATTGATGGCAGACATCACATTTAGGGTGATGCAACTCTTTATGACACGATTTGTGGTATGGATGACTCCCTGACAAAGAAAACTGGAAAAATAGGCATGAAATTAGAATTTCTTCAATGGAAAAGCATTCCATCCAATAAACCTCAAATGAAAAAAAAAATCTTAATTTATAAAGTGAAGTAGAATAACTTCTATGAGAAACACACAAAATGTACCTCTCTCTCGCAGATTGGCTGACCACAGGCATGGCAACGAAAGCATTGAGGGTGCCAAAAGGCTCCCATGCAGCTCAAATAATGCCCATAGCCTATTTCTTGATTACAGCCTCCACAAACCCTGCTAATAGGAGCTTCAGGATTACTTCTGAGATTTCATATACTCGAAAACAACTTAGAAAAATTTTAAATCTCATACCTAGAATCTCTTGGTACACACTGTACAGGATTATATGGATGGGATGCTGGCATGCTCAAGCTTTCCCGAAGTGCTCTATCAAGATCTTCATCATTATCATATTGTCCTTTACATAAAAAAATCCAAAAAATAAAAATTTAATTCCATCAAGATCTTGCGAGTTCCTATAATGATGCTTATGCATTATGTTGCACTTTCAGAAAGCATTTTGACTGCAACTATTTTCACTTATTAAGATATTCAATATCCCATGCATACCATTTCTTCTCTTGCCATTTTCTGCAAGGGAAAGTGCTATAGCCCGATCTAACTCCTCTTTCTCAACTTTGGATCGATCATCCTGTCAGTAACTAAAACAGAATCATCTCATGCGACACAGTGAGGAAAATGATAATGCAATTTTTGAGGAACTTCTAATTCTATTATAGTTACTACATCTTTTATGTTGTAAAATTAAAATAAAAAAAAAAACTAATTTTTTTTAGGAAATCTTAACAATGACATTTATCATGTTAATATCTAGCGGAATTTGATGTATTAAAGAGGCAAATGATGATGCTATATATATTTTTTAAAAAATGGGCAAGCCACACTATTCATCACTTGAGGTGGGATTCGAACACCCAACCTCCAGCATTGGCATAAAGCTATGTATTATTCTTCCATTCTTGCACACTAGGGTGGGGGGAAAAACATGGGCCATAACAAACACATTCCAAATGTTTGACATTTTAGATGCTAGCAAAGCTAGTTTCAAACTCTGTTCTAGGCTTCACACAATTGTATTGAAATTTGTCTGTCTATATCTCATGCTATCAAGAATAAGTATTGATTATATAGAATGAAAAAGTCACAATAATTTCATTTAGATAAGGAAACAATGTATTATTACCATAGATCTAGCAGGGTCATGCCAAAACGTGTTCTCTTCTCCGCTGATCCTAAGGCGCCGCCCATTCGAAGCTCCACGAGAAGACCCTCCTCCGAACAACTTGCTAATCCATTTCATAAACCACGATCTTCTCATATTGCGTGAAGGTGGCATGTGCCCTACTTTCATTCACATCCCCAGTTGATAACAGAGTAAAACAATCAAACCTCACTCAAACAACTGAAATCAAATAATAAAATTCAAAACTAAATTCAATTCCACATCGTATTACAAAATTCTCATATAATTTCACAAACAACCACTCATCACAATACCCAATACACAAAATTCATAAAAAAGCAAAACAAAACAAAATTGAAAACGAAAACCCTGGACCAAGATATGGGAAAGAAAGGAAGATCGAAGATCACCATAAATGCAAATGTGACAACACAACTAAACAATCAAACCTCACACTAGCCTCTGAAATCACACAATAAATTTCAAAACTAACTCCAATTCCAAGTTCTATTCCAAAAATCCACATATAATTTCACAAGCAACACTCCACCCAATCTCACCAACCACAAATATCGAAGATCACCATGAATGCAACACAGTAAAACAATCAAAACCCACACTAACCACTGAAACCAAGCAATAAATTTCAAAACTAACTTCAATTCGACATCCTGTTCCAAAAAATGAAAATAAAAAAAATCAAATCAAATCTCACAAACTACGACTCCTCACAATTCCACAACCCAAAATTCATGGAAAAATCAAATCAAGAGTGGAAAAAGAGAAAGAGAAAGAGGAAAAGATTACCATAAATGCAAGGATGAGAGGAGAAGTGGGCATCATCGGAAGACGCCATAGAAATGGCGATCGTGGCAACAACAACAACAACAACAACGAATCGAAGGGAAAAGGGGGTTTGATCTGATTGCCAGAGAGGGAGAGAGGGATAAGGATCGAAAGGCGAAGGATGGAAAAGGGATCCAGGGATAAAGGCGGAGCACGAGGGCGGGGAATCGAGCGATGAGCGGCGGCGGAGCAGCGAGGAAGCATCTGGAAAAGCGAAATGGAGAACATATACGCAAACGCGAAGAGAGAATAAGCGAAGACAGAGAAAGAAAGAAAGAAAGAAAGAAAGGAAAACAGATTCTTGTTCTCAAAGGAAAACAGTTTCCATTGTTTTCTGTTTTTCAGGTTTTCATTAGAGAAAAGGAGGGAAAGGGATGCGGGAATGTCACGCCTTTTTTTTGCGTTTAAACCCCCCAAAATGTTTTTTTTTTTTTTTTTTAAGTTTGGAATGGGTTCCTCTTTCTGCTCCATTGCTTCTCGGTTTTGCATTTAGACCCTTTGTCGTTTTATTTTCTCGTGGCCTTATTACTTAACCGATTAACGTTTATTAAAAAATTGTTTAAAATTAATTATTATTTTAAATTTATAAAAAAAAATATCAACTTTTTTAAATTATCTCCATTTAAAATTCATTAAAATTTTATTAATTTCTCAAATTATATCTTTTATTCTCTCTCAATATAAATAATTTATCAACTTTATTTTCTGTGAAAATATATAAAAAATACCCATCTCCTCCCTTTCACATTTATGTTGTTTTTCCACAATAGACTCCAATTCTCTATTTTTTTTTATAAATTTTCATAATTATACTAAACCCATGAACTCTTTTTTTTCTATATTTTATAAATTTTATAAATAAACCTGGAATGTTTACACTTTTTTTATTTAAAAATAAATCCTAAATTTCACATTTTCACACTTTTTTCTAAAAATTTTAACTCCCCATACATTTTTCTATAAATTTTACATAACCATGTGAGGTCTGGTGCAAAGTAATATATATATATATATTTAATTGTTTGTCTATATCAATTTGAAATATATAATAATAATAACTGTTCATCTATGATATGTTTTTCTTTTTTTTTATAGCTAAAAAAAACTTATTATTTCCTAGAAATTAATCCCCACCCCACTTCAGTGGTTTGACATGTATAAGCTTTAACCAACAACACTACTACATGCATGGAATAGGTTGTACTCGGTGAAGTAACACGTACACACACATATATAGATGACATATATAGATATAGATATAGATATAGATATAGATATAGATATAGATGTTCTTTTGGCCATTCCATTGTCTTCTACTCCTCATTGTTTAATATGCCAGACACCAATTATTATTGAAATTAAAGCACAGCCATACCCAAACCATGGGACATTCTCTCCTAAGCCCAGTATTATATAGATCATTTTTTTGTTTCTTTTTTGAGCTTGAGTGACAAGTGCCAACCCATCAGGGGTGTATGTAGATGGGGGAATTGCCACAACGTCTTTACCCTCATGAAACTAAGGAGCGCGATTAGGAGAAATTGAACTCGCATCTCTTCCAATAAAAAAATCCAGTGTACCATTGAGCTACGAGCTTGTTTGTTATATAGATCATCTTGATCTCGCTCTTCTCACTCTCCATCTTTATTCCTTCTTGTTCTTATTAATTGAGCTTCCTAATTTTTTTAGATATTATTGAATAGGCTCTAAAAATTAACTGAGATGTATCATGAAAATCTTTGCTCTATTTGACATTTGTTCTTCAATTATAACTTCTTGTGTATCCATAGAGGTTCAGGTACTCACGAGCAATTGAATTCAAGAATTTTATTTATTTTATTATTATTATTATTTATTAAGTGAATAAAGCACGAATATCAAAAGTTAAAACAAATTAAATTCACAAAAGTTACACAAGGAAAGAGAAGCTTGTATATGGTATTCACTGTGATTTAACAAGAGAAAATGTTACTTCTTCTACCATGCTAAGCAAATTCAAGCCTGTAAAAATTTAATATTCATGAAGGCAACAGCAACATGTAGTATCTTGGTATACTCATCTTATTGACACTAGGATCAATTGTTATAACCTTTTAAAACTTTATTTTTTATTTTGTTTTTTTTTTTAATTGCAACCGCTAATGAAGAGTAAGAATGAAGGGGCAACCTAGCTAATATTTCTCTGCACTATTATTAATCCTCTTATTGAAATTCAATGACTTACATCACTAAACATGTCATTATTATTATTATTTAAAATAAAATCATGTATAAATTTAAGCAATTAAAAGTATAATCAAAAGTAGCCTATCATTTATCTAATAAACAATTAATACAAGTAAATAAATGCAAAACGAAACCGAAGTGATATTGACTTGTGAGAGGTGTCATTGGTTGATGTTATTTTGTAGTTCCATTGTTTTCAAAGATTAAAATTGCAAATATATATATATATATATATATATATATATATATATATATATATATATATATAAACCAAATAGGCATAAAACCCAAATGATATAATATAATTACTAAGGTCATAATAAATATGTATGATTACAAAAATTAATCAACATTTAATTATCCTCTAATATAATTAATTTGGCGGTCAATTCGGTAAGTTTTATAGCAAAACATGAACATCTAATATTTGTCTCATTAGTTTGGATCGATTTGCATAAATGGGACAATGAAACATTCGCATAGACTTGGTAGGCAACCACAAGAACACGCTCTTTGAATCATGCTTAGCCATGCCTCCATAACAAAACATGACAACTCTCACACAAATATCATCATTTTATTTTGATACAAACTCTCTCTCTCTCTCTCTCTCTCTCTCTCTCTCTATATATATATATATATATATATATATATATATATATTTTTTTTTTTTTTTTTTTGGGCCCAAGGTGGACAAACTTGCACAGTGGGAAGCTTAGAGACTAGTTCCACCAAGAGGATCATGTTCAACAGTCATATGTTCTCAGTTTTTTCAAAATACGGGAGTTAAACTCGTGTCTCACCTTCAAATGAAAGGAATTGTGTACCGTTGAGTTAAGAATTTTTTAATAATTTTACGCAAATTAATTTATCATTTTTGCAATAAAAATGATAAATAATTTTTCTATTTTTCACCTGGCTTTCTACAGACATAAAGTCACATTAGCAGGCTAATCTTGAGACCTCTTAGAGGATCAAAGGTTCCCTCAGCTTCATGAGCGCTAAACTTGCAGACCACTCAAACAACCCTGAGCACGTTACTTATAAGAAGTAATTCACTACCTGCAGACTGAGCAAGCCTGTGGTCCTGTTAGTAGCATACATTGGCCCAACCTCCGCTTTCTCATGTTGTCTTTTTACTTTTTTTTATCCTCCTCACCTTTGGTGAGGTTTTTTATTTGTTTGCTTTTAGTGTGTTTACTTTCTTTATTTTGTCAGTTTTGTTTTTTTTTTTTACTTTAATAAATTATTGGTCTATCCACCCTATTCAATATATATATATATATATATATATATATATATATTTATTTTCCCAAAAAAATTATTTAAAAAATTAAGAAAAATTACATGAAAAGCCACTGATGGTGGACACCTCCGCCACATCGGAGTTATTATATTGTTTCTTTCTTGGTTCCTTACGCTGTATATCTCCTCCTCTTCCGAAGGAGTTCTAGGGTTTCCGATCCCCTATTCGGCGATCCATCGCTCAATTGATCGAGGGTTTTCATAGTTTTTTCGGAGTCATGGCAACGCAGCAAGCGCCGGTGATGGATCCTGCGTTGCTGGACGATATCATCAATCGGTTGCTCGAGGTGCGCACGGCCCGACCTGGGAAGCAGGTGCAGCTCTCGGAAGCGGAGATCCGGCAGCTCTGTGTCGTCTCCCGCGAAATCTTTATCAGTCAACCCAATCTCCTCGAGCTTGAAGCCCCCATTAAGATCTGCGGTCAGTTTCCTTGTTTTCCACCCCTCGTTTGTCTTTTTGATTGATCCAGTTGGGTGTTTGATTGTTGTAATTGTTCTTGCCGTGCTTTTATTTTGATTTTCTTCGTTTGATTTCCTGCAAAAAAAATCTTTTTTTTTTTCCTGTTTTCTTGTTGTCCGTGCTGCTAATTTGGGTTGGAGAGCTCGTGAGAGTGATCGCTTGAGAAGGGATGACACCTAATCATATCAAAAGGATCGATTTTCTGGTTAAAGTTTGATCTTTTATTTGAACTGTCTTTCGACGGGGAAGAAGATGGTGAGATGAATTTGGTGAAATCGTCTGATGTTCTTTAGTGTATTGAAGTACACTTTTATTTTTTCTGTTTGAAGGTGTATTTGACATGACTTGAATGCTATAATTGTTGGCAAAGCTGCAGAGTTCTGCTTATAAAGTCCAATGTAATTAATATTTTTCTTAGATGCTTGTTTGATTTTCTATTGCTTTTGTTCTTAGTGTCTGTACATGGGCTGTTCACTATCCATACGTGTCAGGAAAACTGAATGTTATCTATATGATCATAAGAGATGATGTTATCAAATGTCCTCAGTTCTCATATTTAGATAATAGCACAAATGCATCAGACATGATTTTGTGTTTGAGGAACCATCATCATTTCCCATAGTGCTCCGAGCCTTGAAAGTCCATGAGGTTTGCTTGCTATGAATTCTTATTGTATGAAGTTGTTAGTAGTACTGCACTTATATGTCCATTAGAATAATTAATGGTGCTACATTCTTCATCTTCATTAGGTTTTCATTTCGTTTTACTCTTTGGTTTGTGGTGAATTCTTTTGCTGGGGGAGGGTAGGGTTTTTTTCCTTGTCAAGGGGATGTTGCATGCGTATGTTTTTTAAAGCAGGCCATAAGATGAAGTTGGAATGAATAAGTGCACATTTTATGGTTTATCAGGAACAAAAGCACCTTGGAAGTTTGCAACATTAACTGTTTCTATGCATGCATGCTTATGTATAACCAATTCATCCTTGTTTATCATCTATAAGACAGCTCTTTAAGCCAGAAAGAGAAAATACTTGATACAATTAGTATTGAGAAGTGTGGTTATGCATAGATGATTGTTTGGCTAAAATTTTGATTCCATGAATTGCAACTAAGCTGTTATGTCCGGACACACTTTTAAAGGCTTTAACTTAAGAATATCGTTGGGTATCATGACATGGGTTGTTGTTTGTGATATTGTTACGGAGCGGCATTGATGAAAAGACTTTTTTGCACGTATCTAGGGTAAACACCAAGTATGATTTTGTTCCATTGACAAGATGCGTGATTTGGCTGTTGACCTAACCCCATACCAAACTATGGTATCAGAGATTTCCTATGGAGTGACCTCCAACTCCAGACCCATGTCTCCTACTTCTAAGGTTTGCTCAAACAAATTCCTGAATTAAAACTCATATGGTAATAACTCACTTTGAAACAATTCAACAAAATGTTTTTTGTGTGAAAGTTGACTGTACCATGCGAGTGAATCTGCACCATTTATTCTGTCATGTCTCTCATTTATGTTTATGCTTAATTTTTTAATACATATTTTCCGGACTAAGAACATCATTGATACTAGATAATAGTGTCTCAAATATTATACTGCTTTTTCCCTCAATTCAGAATGTATGCAATGTTGTCCTACTCATATGTTGGCTTTCTGGTGATGAGTTCTTTTTTAAACTAACCGTCTGTATTCTAATAACTTTGCCTGGATTTTCAGGTGACATACATGGCCAATACAGTGACCTTTTAAGGCTTTTTGAATATGGTGGCTTTCCTCCTGATGCCAATTATTTATTCTTAGGCGATTATGTGGATCGGGGTAAACAAAGCTTGGAAACAATATGTCTTCTTCTTGCATATAAAATCAAATACCCAGAGAACTTCTTCCTTCTGAGAGGGAATCATGAATGTGCTTCTATAAACAGGATATATGGATTTTATGATGAATGTAAACGGCGGTTTAACGTCAGGCTCTGGAAGGTCTTTACTGATTGTTTTAACTGCCTCCCTGTAGCCGCTCTTATAGATGACAAAATACTCTGCATGCATGGTGGCCTGTCTCCTGATCTTTCAAACTTGGATCAAATAAAGAGCCTAAGTCGCCCAACTGATGTACCAGACACTGGTTTGCTCTGTGACTTACTTTGGTCAGATCCTGGGAGAGACGTACAGGGGTGGGGAATGAATGATAGAGGTGTTTCTTATACCTTTGGTACCGATAAGGTGTCAGAATTCTTAACTAAGCACGATCTGGATCTTGTGTGCCGAGCTCATCAGGTTACATGCCTACATGTCTAAATCTATTGTCAGTCATTGGTGTTCCTATGTGAAACTTTGTTTTTGTGCAGGTTGTTGAGGATGGTTATGAGTTTTTTGCTGATAGACAACTTGTTACCATATTCTCTGCTCCAAATTACTGTGGTGAATTTGACAATGCTGGTGCCATGATGAGTGTTGATGAAACATTGATGTGTTCTTTCCAAATACTCAAACCCGCAGAGAAGAAGACCAAATTTATGATGTCAACTAAAATATGATGTCAGGGAAACCTGGTTTTCGCTACTCTGGTTAAGGTGATTTAAACCCCTTATCATTTTACTCTTGCATATTTGACAACAGAAATCTTGATTAAGCTAATGCATGTTGTGATTATGATGGCAATAAAAGACTTGACATCTTGCTCTTTAACAAACATTCATAAAGGTGTCTTTTTTTTTCAGGCCTCATCCATGTTTTATTTTTAAGGTGTATAGGTAAAAAAAGTAGAACTTCATATGCAGTGGCTTAAACATGCATATTTGCATCAATAGTACCGTAATAAATCATTGCCGCGTTAACATTAGGGGGGTTATCTTCGTTTGTCTGGGAATTAAATCCTCTATTATTGACAGTTATCCAGCTATCTGTTGCAACAAAAGGTTAGGATCCCAATGGAAATAGGGAGTTGATTTTAGGTTTCTTAGGCTTCACCATATATTTATGGAAGCTGGATCCCATGCCAAGAGTTTTTTTCTACAAAATTGCAAAATGTATTTTAAATATTTCATATTGTCTGCAATCCTAAAAAATGTGTTGTTTGCTGTGGTAGAAAACTTCATGTTTTTTGAGGTGTAGATTTGTTGGGTTTTGAAATAATAAATTTGCTATTCTTTTGTTAGCATTAATAATCACTCCTGGTTATCACATTCTGATACTGAGTAAATGCTTATGGTATTGACAAACTTATTTATCCATCTCATAGGGCTCGTGATAATACCGAGTGATTTGAAACAATTTAAAAGCATAAATTGATTGTTTGAATGGGGAATTACTCACTTGCATGCTAAGTCTAATATATGATCTAGGGCCTGATTTTTGTTCAACTTGCTCCCAACAATTATTTATGTGGGTTTTATGCACTTCCTATTGCACAACAAGGTTCAGGTAATGATCTATTCTTCCTCCTATTTATTTTATTTGTGGTTATTTGCTCTTTGTGATAAATTTCTCTTGGTGATTAATCTTTCCATAAATGAGTACCTGATTGCATTGATAATGTGATAATACTTGATAGGCATGATATAATTGAGATGTGTCATAACACTATCCAGTAAGGTTGTATATCAAGTATGAGCTAAAATGATGATGTGGAAATCAATATATGATGATCACAAAACATTCCTATGAGATTCATTCTCTTTGATGTTAATGAAATTTTAACCGTGAATGACGGATTTCACGCACTGTAGTACAATAGTTTTTTCCGATTTGATACTTGAGAAACTTTTGAAAGCTCAAAGAATGGCAACAACGGAATTTAAGCAGGCTAGTGACATGCGTGCGTGCAACACATGAAATCATATTTTGCACATGCAAGGATAATTCCATGGATGCATTATCTGTGCTCGGTACTTGATTGGTTTCCTTGTATTCCTCTTAGTTGCTATTGTTCTCCATTCAATTCCTTGAATAAAACACCCGGTACCGATCAAATTCTTATCATTTATTTTGCCAAACATATTGCAGAATGTTTTTCACTCAATGACTGTGGAAGGACACATTATAGAGGGTGCGGTGCGGAGCTAAGTAGCAGTGAAGTCAGCAGATGAAAAGAGGTCAATGAGCCGGAAAATGAATCACTTGTGACCTGAAAGAAGGATGGAAGGATTGGATGTTTATTTGAGAACTATCAATTCTTTTGGATGGCAAAAGCCAGAATGTTTTTAGTTTCCTTTTGAGTGTGTGGAACCTTATGCTGCTACTGTACATACTCTTGCTGTAAAGGCCTAAGTAAACCACTTGTGCTCTTTCAACATTCTCATTCTCAATTAACTCTCTTGTTTTCCCTTCCATATGTTCATCATGTTTGGTCTCTCTGTTTATTCTGTTCTTTTCCCCATCTTAGCATCCAATTTGTTATGCTGGGATTTTAATTTAAATATGCTTCTTTTGATTGTTGTGTTTGTTTAATTAATTAATTAATTAATTATGAGAAAGTACAATACAATTAAATTCCAATTAATTTCATAACAAATCATGCTAACTAATCATACCAACTAATAATTATTGCATTACCCAATCAACATGTGTAATGTTTTAACAAAATATATGCATGCATACATACCCAAAAAGCAAAAAAAAAAAAAAAAAAAAAAACATTCTAGTGTATATATATACCCACAAAACTATTAATATTTAATGGTTTTTTTTTATGATAGTTAAATTAAGATGAGAAGTCAATGGTTGTCAAACGATCAAGCTATTCGTGAGCAGCTCGAGCTTGGCTCGGAAAAAGCTCGAATTCGGCTCAAAATTTCAAGCTTTCGAGCCGAGCCGAGCCGAGCTGAGCCGAACTCGAGCTTTCGAAAATAAAATCGAACCGAGCTCGAGCCAACATTTTCGAACTAATTTTGAGCTCAAGCTAGCCTATTTCGAGCCGATTTCGAGCCAACATTTTTGAACTAATTTTGAGCTCAAGCTAGCCTATTTCGAGCCGATTTCGAGCTGGGCCAAGCCCGATCAAGCTTGGCTCGTATACAGGCCTAAGTCACTAAGATGTTAAAAAATTGTGCATAATTATATAATTTTATAGGGGTATATGTACAAAAAGAATCATCTTCTATAATTTGAAACGATGTTCATGTTCTCCAGCAATGTTCTAAACGCGCGCCACCAAAGTACAAAAACCCTAGACCATCCTCCATCGATCTCTCCATCTCTTCTCCCAATCCCGATCACCAGCATCCAATGGCGATCCAATCCCTAATCCCCAATCTCCTCCTCCTTCTCCTCCTCCCAGTCCTCCCCTTTTCCCTCGCCGACTACGTCCTCTACAGCGGCGAAGTCCTCACCCCCGGCCAAAACCTCACCAATGGCGATTTCCAGCTCTCTCTCCAACCCAATTGCGAGCTCATCGTTACCGACGCTGTGAAAACCATCTGGCGCGCCAACACTTCCGGCCAGGGCTCCGATTGCTACCTCGGCTTCAAACACAACGGCGAGCTCGTCGTCCGCCACGGCGTCCACTACACCCTCTGGTCCTCCGGCGTCAAATCCAAAAAAGGTAAGTACGCTCTCCTCCTCGATTCCAACGGCAAGCTCAACATCTTCGGCCAGAGACGCTGGATTAGCAACAACCAAAAGGTTTTGGGGGAAAACAACATGAGAACAGTGATCACAACCGACTATGTTCTTCATTCCGGCCATAAATTGAATCCTGGGAAGCACCTCAGTTATCAAAATTTGACCTTTGGGTTATCCCATTGCAATTTGGTGATCAACGACACGGATTCAGGGAGGATTTTGTGGCAAACTAATACGAAAGCTCGTGGGTGCTATGTTCAATTGGATGCGAATGGAGAGCTGACAGTGAAGCATTCAAAGCAAAGGTTGTGGAGTAGTAACAAGAGAGGTGATAATGGAGCTTATATTGGTGTTCTTAGATATGATGGAAGGTTTGGTGTTTATGGTCCTTTGCTTTGGGATAGTGATAAGAAGGACACTGTTGATGCTTGGGATTTTAATGGAGGTTTTGTGGATGATGATGCTGATGATGTTCAGGTTCTGTAGTTTTGTGTTTTTGTTCTTCCTTTTTTTTTTTTTTTTTTTAATATAAATGTTTGGAGGTGGTGAGTGGAGTTATTTGGTGAATAAGTAGTGGGATTTGTGTTTATGAAATAAGCTTAATTTTATATATATAATTTTTAAGACTTTTTTTTGTGGGTGTGGTTATATATGCTTTTTTTTTTTATTTTTTGATGAAAATATATATAATTTTTAAAAGGAAAGATGGATTGAGGTAAAAAAAAAAAAAATTACATGAATCATTTATATGGAGATTTTTTTAACAAATGCGCCTCATTTAAGAAATGTAAAAGGATAATTAGACAAAAATAAAGATACATTGTTATAGTGATTTGATGAATGTTTCATGAGTTGAGAGATTTAAACTAGAATCTCTTTAAGATGTGAAGCATGTAAGAATCGATGTGCAGTTCAAAAGAATTATATATATATATATATATATATATATATATATATATAGTTTTTAGTTGTATGTATGTAAAAAGCATATGTTTTGCTTTGTGCACTAACATCACATTTGTATATTAGAATATTATTTAGAAATATAAAATAATAAAAGTCTAATTATCTTTTAAACTCATAAAAATGATATAAAATCATGTTTAAAATTTGTATTTACTGACTAAAAAACTATACTAAATTATATAAATTATTATAATGCGTGATAAATATTTTTCGATCATTTTTATTTATTTTTTCTGTTAATAAACTTTCAAAAACTATATACATTGATAAGAATAAGGGGATATCATTTGTTTTACATGGTATTCAAAGGGTTTGTTTTTCCGGTATTAATTAATCAATACACAAAAGTTAGTTTAATAAATACTGTGTCATTATACTTCAATGAGTTTGGCTTTGGATTAGTATGACATAATTTATGGTGCTGATTATTCTTGAAAAGTGATGAACATTGCATACATTTATATCTAATATTTAACAAAATGTATTATCAAAGTTATATAGGCAAAAGAGTGAATCCAACATATATATATATATATATATATAGAAACACATAGGAGAGAACAACCAACAAAGAAAGCAGTCCAGCCGTTCGTGAGCGGCTCGGTGTTCGGCTCGATAAGGGCTCGTTTGTGTTCAGTTCATATTGTAAACGAGTCAAGTTTGAGCTTCATTTTCAAGCTCGATTAATGAACGAGCCAAGCTTGAACAACCGAAAGCTCGGCTCGTTTTAGCTCACGAACACGGTTCACGAACAAAACTCGTGAACAAGCTCGTTTATATATATATATATATAAAGGTCTTATATGTGACTATGTAGTTGTTATCAACTTGAGTCACACATATAGAGTTGTAAACTACTATTTGAAGGCTCAGCTCGTTAAAAGCTCGGGTTAGCTAGTTCATTAAGTTAAATGAGCTTGTAAGATAAACGAGCCAAACTTGAACACCACCAAACTCGGCTTGTTAAATCTTGTGAACAGTTCGTTTATTGTATAATTAAAAGCTTATTTATAGTATCATTTACAATTTTATTTGCAACAATCATTAATATGATCATTTATAGTGTCATAAACAAATTTATGTACCGGATCGTTAATAATATTACAAAAAAATAATATATAGTTACATCACAATGTTTATTTTGTTATTATTGTAATTATTTTTTAACTTATTTAATGATTTCAAGATTAAATTATTCTTTTATTAAAATGATCATCAAACTCAAATTGAGTTGAGTCGCACTTAATAATGATTCATTAAATAAGCTTTAAATGATACTTTACTAAGTCGATAAAATTGGAAAATTAAAAAAAAAATTAAGCCTCAATCAAGCTAACGAGACAAATCTAAGCTTCAAATTTTCTTAACAAATTGAGCTCGAGCATGAAGCTCGAAATAAGCTCGTTTAGAGCTCAAGCTCGGTTAAAATATTAACGAGCCAAGCTTGAGCCTCAAAATGAAGCTCGAAGAAAGCTCAACTCGAGCTCAAGCTTAATTAAAATAGTAACGAGCCAAGCTTGAACAAGGCAAAGCTCGGCTCGGCTCATTTACAGCCCTAATCTTCTGGTAAGCTTCGTTAAGAGTTTGCTGATGAGACAATGTAGCTGTAGAAAACAAAGGAAGAAGCAAAGAAAGGGTGATAAGCAAAACTTGAATAATCAGGGTGACAAATAATTTCTCCAATTTTGAGGGGGGTAGGAGGTAAAAATCTTCCCTAAAGCCCAATACAAATCTAAAAGCCCATAATAAATGGGCCGCCAAGTATCCAACAAGCCCACTAAATCCATCTCTACTACCATCGTGCCCTACTTCGGTCTTCGGCTTCTCGTCTTCCTAAAAAGAAAAGCTTAGCTTGGAGAGCAAGAAGGGAAGCGAAGGGAAGAGAACCAGAGCTTCCAAAGCATCCTCTTGGATCGATCTAGGGCTAGGGTTTGTGGCCAAGCAATGGATGTGATAAAAACGCAGCAGATCTCCGCTCGCCCTATCGAGAAGGTGATTGTGCATCCTCTGGTGCTCCTCAGCATCGTCGACAACTACAATCGCGTCGCACTTGACACCCGCAAGCGCGTCATCGGAGTTCTCCTCGGCACTTCCTTCAAAGGCACCGTCGATGTTACCAATAGCTATGCCGGTCTGTTCCCCATCTCTCATATCCCTATTGTTTGATTTCCTTGCGATCAGTGTCTAAAACTTCAGCGAATTCTTTCTAGAATTAGTTTCTGGAGTCTATCGTTGCAATTGGAAAAGAAATGTTCTCGTTTGCTAACCTATTGGGTTTAGGCAAAATATGTCCTTTTCTTATTGAATTCAATTGGGTTTATCTCTGGACCTAGGGTTTCTTTTTGAAATGATTTTTTTTTTAGCAGTTTGATATACTGGATTGATTATGATATGGGCTTGCAATTTGGCCACCATATTATGAATTTAGAGTAGCGTTTTGGAAAAGTATGTCCTTACTCACAAATCTGTTCTGCTATCTTAATTGTGCCTGTTGAGGAGAATGGGAAAGAAACTTTAGTGAATTCTTTGTAGAATTTGTTTCTAGGATCTATGCTTTTGTGAGCTTTGAAGTTTTTGTTGGTTAAGCTATGACTGAAGTAGGCGTACGAATTCTAGACTAGGATTTTGATTAGACTGCATAATATATCCTTTTCTTACTAAATTCAACTCGGTTAAGCTCTAGACCTTGGTTTTCTTTGTGGAATGGTCTTTTTAGTTGTTTCATTTACATGGATTGATTATGACCTTGTCTTAAATTCAAAAGTATGTACTTACTCACAAATCTGTTTGGTCATATTAACAGTGCCTTTTGAGGAGGATGACAAAGATCCGAGCATTTGGTTTCTTGACCATAACTATCATGAATCTATGTTTTCTATGTTCAAGCGAATTAATGGTATGTTCTCTATTCCATGGTCCATAACTTTGATTATGGGTGTGAATGTTAATTCTTTCTCAGTGATTAAGTTTGTGTATCTTCCTTCCAGCCAAGGAGCATGTTGTTGGGTGGTATAGCACTGGACCAAAACTCAAGGAAAATGATTTGGATGTTCATGCATTGTTCCACGAGTAAGCTCATGCAAATTTCTTTGTCTTTTGATGATATGTCATTATGTTATTTTAATTTGCATGTTTGCAGCCTTATGCTTGAGGCCTCACAAAACTTTTGAATGGATTTTCTGTGGAGGCTCCTTGTCATACATGTTAAACAATGATTTTATCATTTGTGTAGCCTTCCGTAAATATGAAAACACAAAGCTATAAAGTTCACATATACAGATACTTGTTCTTTTTAAATAATATATATTTTATAAAATTTTTAACTCATAATGAAGATTTTCTTTAGGTGCTCATCAGTTCAAATGCAGGTGTATCATAAAAATGAATAATAACTTACTTTCTATTAAGAGGAGAGAGTGTCATAGTTGTCATTCTCATGATTACTTAGAATTGTATGTGGCCTCAAATGAATGGTTGGAAGCTTACTCATCAGCCAATCACTTGGTGATGTTGCCCCTGTCCATTCATCTCCTAATTTGTGCTCCCTTTATTGCAGTTATGTTCCTAATCCTGTCTTGGTCATTATTGATGTCCAACCCAAGGAGTTGGGAATACCTACTAAAGCGTACTATGCAATAGAAGAGGTCAAAGAAGTAAGTATATCTAATGTTTGGAGCTGTGCTGTAACTTTAACTGTAATGGAAATGTAGGTTGATCTTGGCAATTATTGTCGCAGAATGCTACTCAGAAAAGTCAGAGGGTGTTTGTGCATGTCCCTTCAGAGATTGCAGCACATGAAGTTGAAGAGATTGGTACATCCACTTTAAGAATCCATGGATTTTAGTTTTTCCTAACTTCCTAGAGTGGCTCTCAATTGGCAATTTGTTCCCTATATAATCTTAAATTGTTTTTTAGTCAAGCATCATGTGAGAATTTTTATTTGTTTTTCCTTGACAAATTCAAAGTTTGTGGTGTAATATTTTCTCATAATTGGTTTTGCAGGGGTGGAACATTTACTGAGGGATGTCAAAGATACAACTATTAGCACTCTTGCAACAGAGGTCCTACTTCTTTCCCTTCCTTATGAAGTAATGTTGATAATGCTGCGTTTTATAGGTCTGTACTCTGTAGCTTTAATTTCTTTATTGAATCAGGTCACCAGCAAACTTGCTGCCTTGAAGGGGCTGGATGCAAGACTACGCGAGATCCGTGGTTATCTCGATCTTGTAGTTGATGGAAAGCTTCCTCTAAATCATGAAATTTTGTACCATTTGCAGGTATTATCACATTCATTATAAATGCTTTTATACATCTGCAAAATTTATCATGATTATAGTTTGAACAGCAGTTTTGGTAATCTAGAAACTGAGCAATATGATTAGATTTGAATGGGTTCTATCTGGGAATGCTACTTCTTTTGAGAATAATATTCAGCAAATTCTGAAGAGTATGACTTTATTTCCAAGTTGGCTTCCATTTTCTCCAAAAGGAATCATTATATGTCTATTCTCTTATTTAGTCAACCATAGCTATAATGCTAATTCATATTTGCAAGTGCCATCATCACTGGGTGTTTGAAAATAGAATGTCTTATTGTTCAATGAGATAATTTTCTAGTTTTCTGGTTTTCAATTTTCATTCCGTTGGCAGCTTACCCATGTTTTATAATTTTTTTTTTTTGGTGCAGGATGTATTTAATCTACTTCCAAACCTTAATGTGAATGAGCTAATCAAGGCCTTTTCAGGTAATTTCATTTGACTTAGCTATCTTTGAAGACAGGAAATGTTATGACCCTCACCCAATTCTATGCTTTTGCTGTTATTTGGTCTAAAATTATGTTTGCACTGTGCAGTGAAAACCAATGACATGATGTTGGTTATCTACCTATCGTCTCTTATCCGGAGTGTCATTGCACTTCACAATCTGATAAACAACAAAGTAAGCCCTTACTTATTTGATGTATTCTCAAATAAATTATGTGTGCCACCCATATGAGTGTCATTACGCTGGACTATTGTCTGGGTTATATATATAAATTTGGAAGCTCTCTGATTTCCTCTTAACTTCACTATGAGGGAGAGACTGGATGAATGATTACAAATAAGTTATATGGAAACAGATAACATCACAACTACTGTATCAAAAAAAAAAAATCTTTTTGGATGCTTAAATTGCTGAAAAATTTCGCTTTGGCTTACATTTACCTGAGATATGTGCCCCTTTGGCCCTCTCATTGCTGAAATGCTGCTAGTGTCTTTCGTGCTTTACATTTTGTTCGATTAAACCATTGGACACCAGATAATTTCTCTTTTCCTAGCTCGCCAATATCAATGGGAAATTCTAAGTTGTCTTGTTTCTATGCCAGGTCCTAAATAAGGAACATGAGAAAGCTGAAGATGCCAAATCAGCAGCTGTACCAGCTACAGCAGGGAGCTAGGATCATTCGACTCCGGCTTGGTCGGTCATCGTCATCGTCATCTTCGCACCACAGGACTTTGAACTAATGTCTCTTAGGTTTCTCCTGCCAAATGACCTTTTTTGTATACATTATTCAAAGTATACGGCTTAGTGACATTCCAGTGGATCTTTCCAATCATATACTGTTGTTAAACTGCACCTGATTTCTTTCTAGCAGTCATTCAAGTTGTTTTGTTCGGTAGTATTTGTTTACTCAATCAGGCATCAATTCATTCCTGGAATGCTGGAGGTGATTTAATTCATCCAGATGTTTGGCTCTTGCACTGATTAATTGTTTACAAAGTACTGTCTTATCTCTTGTGCCTAACACTCTCAATGAATTCAATGTGTTATTTCTCCTTTTTTTTTTTTTAAATTGTTATTTCTGATGAATGACCTCTATTTCCTCACCTTCCTCACCTTCCTTTCCAAAGGAATAATTAAGGAAAAAAATAGCTCAGAAAAACTCTATTATGGTAAATTTAATGTATGAAATTTCAAGATATTCTCAGACACTGTAGTTTTATATTATAAAAAAAAATACAAATATCAAACTACGAAGTGAATTTAATCAATGATAAACATAGATATGAAAGTTTATTCGGGTGAGATCCGATATCCGGATCCGAAACTCAACTTTAATCGGATCCGGGTTCATCTCTATCGGGTGCGCGGTAAGAGTCCGAATCGCTATTGCTCGGCCGCCGCCTTTATAAACCAAACGACCCCGCGGTGTGCACCCTTTGTTCTTCTCTTTTCCTGGATTTCTCGTAGGGAATGGGGAAAGCTTCCAAAGATAAGAGGGTAATGCTTCCAAATTTTCGCAATTTTTTGTTGAGAATTCCTGTTCTTCTTTGTTTTCGCTATGTTTTGATCCTATTATGGCCGGAACTCGTGCAGGATATCTACTACCGCAAAGCTAAAGAGGAGGGATGGCGAGCGCGCAGTGCTTTCAAGCTTCTTCAAATCGATGAGGAGTTCGATATCTTCAGAGGTGATGCTAATAATCAGAGGCACTTTTCATTATCAATAGGTTACATGCTCGATGTTGGAAAAGGTTGGATTTTTTTTTTGCCTGCAGGAGTGAAGCGAGCTGTTGATCTCTGCGCAGCCCCTGGTAGCTGGAGTCAGGTGAGATATCTTCACATTGGTGCACTATTTTTGATGTTTTCTTTGATTCATATTGTCTCCTTAAATTCGAAATAATAATAAAAAAAAAAACTAATTGCAGGTGTTGAGCCGAAAGCTATATGTTCCTGCTAAATCGTCAACAGAGAGCAGGTAAAATCGTGCTGCTTTGTGTGATTGTTTATTGCCTTTTTGTTATTCTAATATATTCATGACTAATGACCAGCCATTTTAGCTATGTGTTTTTTTTTTCTCGCCTGTGTTTTCAGTTGAAAGTGTACTTTATTTTAAGATTGGTTATTTGTTGAAATGAGGACCTGTTATTGTTAATGCGGGAATTTTTTAGAGCCTTTGATTGTATTGATTGTGATAAAATATTTCAATCATGTGAACTGTTATAACTGCAGTGAAGTTGTAGCTTATTAGTAGTTCCTCTTAAATGTTTTCTGCAGAGATGGTGATCTTCCTCTTATTGTTGCAATTGACTTGCAACCCATGGCCCCAATAGACGGTGTTATACAAGTCCAGGGTGATATCACCAATGCTCGAACAGCTGAAGTGGTAACTTCTATATTATCTTTATCTCATACATGAAGCTAGTAGCAAACATGACAGTTCTCTGTTGTGTTTACACTGGAGTCAACATATTTTTAGATCAGGTGTTACTGGACTTTCTGGAACTGAATGGAAACTTTGGCCATTGTGCTAGTAAACTACAAGTAGACACTAACCTTGTTTTGTTTGAACATCTTGGATTTTGTTATCCTTTAACCCAAGTTTCCTGTTTCTGCAATTTCCTTGAAGTAGGATATTACAGTCTCCTTACCATTTTCCAAGTTCATGTTTCAAAATGGCATGCTTCAATTTGTATTTCTTTTCTGCTAGGCATTTATTCTGATTGTTGTCATTTGTTCATAAGATACTTCCTTTTGATTACTAGCCATTTTAGAAAATTTGTGTATCTGACTGGAATCTAATCTTATTTTAGGTCATCAAGCATTTTGATGGATGCAAAGCTGACTTGGTTGTCTGTGATGGTGCTCCTGACGGTGAGATGATT
Organism: Dioscorea alata; assembly: GCA_020875875.1. NCBI lineage: Eukaryota > Viridiplantae > Streptophyta > Magnoliopsida > Dioscoreales > Dioscoreaceae > Dioscorea > Dioscorea alata. The sequence goes on from CM037019.1 coordinate 20,215,818, forward strand.
AGATAAGATGAATTCTCCATTTTCTATTTCTGCCTTAAAGTGTTTCATATTAACAACCACTGAACATCTTAAGGATGGTTTATTTCTCTGCTGCAGTCACAGGACTTCATGATATGGACGAATTTGTTCAGTCACAACTTATATTGGCGGTAAGCATTTCTTTTCATCTTGATGCATGTGATAAATCATGATTCCTCGGGAATTTATTGTAGAGTTAATAGCAAAAGGTGGTATAGAATTGTTAGATAGGCTCAACGAAAGTGTGCCCGCGAACATTACAATAAAACAAATGCTGGCACTTCAAGAAATGCCAATAAAGACCTTTCTGTGCTAAAATCTACTGCTGATATGATTTGATGATCTTGTGTAGGCACTAACAATTGTTACTCATGTGCTTCGAGTTGGTGGAAAATTTGTGGCTAAGATTTTCCGAGGGAAGGATACAAGCTTACTCTATTCCCAAGTAAGATGATCTGTTCTTATATGCTACTTGATCAGTAACAATCAATCCACCCTGTTCATTACAATTCCGTAACTTTTTGTCAATGTTTCTTCTTTCTTTCTTTTTTTTGTGTGTGTGTACTTGCTTGGATAACTTATTGGAAAATATGCTGTGTTTAATTCTTGCACTCATGGAGAATGTAGACTTGTGCTTGATTAGAGAGACCCAACTGACTTCCAGATCTGATGAATCAGAATTTCCAAACTTTGTATATGCCCTGTCGGGGGTGAAAATCTCTATTTAGAAGCTTATTTCCTGCTCCTGCAAATTTGGAGTGTGTTTGGCCTACTTTTGCCATAATTTCCAACTTTCTAATATATGCCTTCTGACTTCTATAACAGGGAAACTCGGTAAATGCTAATGTTTGGTGTTCCTTGTACTGTAACTGATGGATATCTAAATGGATTTTTAAAATTGCCCACATATGGATATTATTTTTTAGTGTCTGAAAATGTATGAGGATGATGCATCATACACAATAAAATGCTTATGATTTGTTGTTCTTTAATTTTTTTTAAATTCTGCTCTGAAGCTGTGTCAAAGAATCATGGTATATCCTCTTGTGATTGAGATCTTGTGAACTTGGTGTTAATATTTCACTGCTTTGTAATTTGGTACCCTTTTCTTTTCAGCTAAAACTATTCTTTCCTTATGTGACATTTGCAAAACCAAAGAGTAGCCGCAACTCAAGTATTGGTAAGTCTCTGAGTACTTTTCATGTAATGGAAATTTTCCCTTAAGTTTTATATGGTTCATGCGTTTGCACTGCTGTACAGACTTTGTTTGACAGTGCACTTAACTGTACTTGAACATAAAATTGGTTGGTAGCAATTTGGGAATTTTTGTATCTCAGACACTCTTGCATAATGTGAAGTTAATCAATACATTTTTGCCCTTTTAATCATGGGCATCCCTTGGAAATTTGTACATGTGAAGAAATATTATATGCATAGAGATGTCAATAATTTATTTCAGAAATTTCTTTTATTTACATGTATTGGAACTAAAATCGCTTCAAATATATTAAACCAAGCTTTTCATTATCCCCAAGTAGTTTTTTTTATGTTTTTATTTTAGGCATTCTTTAAAGTGAGCTTTTAATTGATTGTTCTTTTGGATCTCAGAGGCATTTGCAGTTTGTGAGAATTATTCCCCGCCTGAAGGATTTAATCAGAAAGATCTATACCACCTTCTGGAGAAAGTGGGCACCCCTTGTGGAAGTGATAATTTAGGTGTGTGTTACCATCACTCTACCCCATGTTTATCATGCCTAAACCTGGAGCTATTACCCTTTAAATGAATCCCCATTTTTAATGTCAAAAAAGTTTCATGCTTTTGAGGAAATTGCGGCAGTATCAAAATTCCTTTTTATGTGACTGTCAATCTTAGTTTCTTTTTGACTGTGTTGCTTTCTTGACCAGATTGTAGTAGTGGGTGGTTAGAGGGGGCAAACAAGGTGTACATTCCATTCTTAGCTTGTGGAGATCTTAATGGCTATGATTCTGACCGTTCATACCCACTTCCGAGTTCGGCGGATGGAAGTTCATACCAAAGCTTGGATCCAGTGCAGCCCCCAATTGCTCCTCCTTATAAAACAGCCATTGAACTGAAGAAAGCTTCCAGCCATGGTATTGTAGACATTGAGAAACTCTCTCTTTGATTCCATGACCCTTCTGTACTCTATTTCAATATTTTGAATTTTAAATTTCCTCACTAGATATTGTGACTCTTGAGAGTTTCGTGTCATGAACTAGTTTAGTTGCTCATTGAGAATCATGCAATGATGCAAATGGTTATATTACTTTTTAGGAGAACTATGGAAAACCATGCATGCTTTTGCCCGATGATGCATTATCATCGGAATATATTTCTTGCTTCCTATTCTAAATTGCGTGACACTTTGATGTTTAGAAGACATCTAATTGATAGTACACAAAGATGGAGTAAAGACATGATTGTCATGAATCTTTCTCAGAAAATTTAGCTTTGCATGAACAACAATTCTGGTTGAACTAAACATATACATATTCCAATCAAGAAAAAAACTAGAATGACTTCCTGTAAGAGTTAATGAACTCTATGCAGTCATCAATTGCTTCACTCCTGTAATGATCTCCGGCAGCAGAATATCTCCGGGGAGCCACCTCCAAAGTACAACCTCTAGCTGAAGCCTTCCGCCGGGTCTTGGAAAACCGACGGAATACATTCACCACGTTACTTCCAACACGGCACAAGAATCTCATGGGTGATGATGCACCATTCCCTCTAGAACCAAAGCCTCTACCAATCAACCTTTCATTCCTCGGCGTCATCGAACCTACATCAGAGTTATACATGAAAGATATCATCGGCTTCTCGTAGACGTCTGGGCTGAAGTTGACCCTCTTACTCCCCTTCCTCAACATCTTTGATACAACAACAACAACAACAAGAGTAACAGGGAAATGCAAGCAAGAAATGGGTGCATTTATTGGAAGAAAGAATTGAAATACGCCAAGAATATAAAGAAAAAGAGGAAAAGATAAAGTGTGTTGTGTTGGAATAAGGAAGGGTAAGTGAGTAAAGATGGTCTATGTGATTCTTGTGGGCTCCCCAGCCATATGGTTGACAATTGAATTGATGACTAAACATGGTATGAGAATGAGAACTATATATGTATATATATTATTATTATTATTATTATTATTAGGATGGTGATAAATTGGTGTCAGATAAAGAAAATTCCTCAATCTTTATATTGTTGGATTTTTGTGAGAATCTCTGGGCATTGAAGCAATCGAGAGTTGAATGGAGGACATCTCATCTCATTCTCACCAGCGTTGCTTTTGAGGATTTGTTCTATATTTCAGCATCTTTTTTTTTTAATTTTAATTTTATTTTTTTGAAGAATCAATATTGGTTGGATTTCAGTTGTTAATTCAGAATTTATTAAAGGAAATATATTCGCTTGTTTGTAGTAATCTGTTGCTGTAAATAAAATGGAGTAATATTAAATAATAATAATAGCTTATAAATTATATTTAGTGGTTGATGCACCATGGTTGGGGAATCATTGTGTGTGCCGTGCCTACTTTTTTTTTTTTTTTTTGTCTCCGTATAATAATAATCTTATTTATTAAAATAAATTAATCGGTTTGATGGCAATTGTTCCGAGGTTGGCTGATCCGACAAAGATAATGATTGTTTTGATATAATGGTTGCTTTTAGGTATAACCTGAATTAACTTTTATAAAACTATAAATATATATGAAAAATAAAAATATATTTTTTAGCTTTTCATTCAATTTTTTTAAATCATTCTAATTTTTATATGATTAATTGTAATCAGAAAACATATAAATTAATAAAACATTTTGCAGGGGTATGCAATATTTTTAAATGATTTATAAATTTAAGTTTAATCTGAAAACATATAAATAAATAAAACATTTTGCAGGGGTATGCAAGCAATTTTCTCAAAAAAAAAAAAAATGAAGGAAAAGCGAAACCAATGTTCTCATTCCTTGAACGGCAGCGCGCCGTCCACAACCCCTATCTCTAGGGTTTCATCGAGCTATCTTTCTTCTTCTTTCCAGGTTGGCTTGATTTCATTTTCTGTTTTTCTTCTGATTTTGTTGATACTTCTTCATCATCAGCGCTATTAATTGATCTGTGTGTTCATTCTAGCCTCTCTCTCAATTTGGATTTATGAATTGATACTGCAAATGTTATATCTTTGCATGATCTCCAGTTGGTTTTTTTTTTCTTCTTTTTTCTTGAAATATTGAACTTTTGATTCTTACTTTTAGTCTTCCTTGATTGCAATATCTTGTGAAAACATCAATCTTATCAATGGAAACCAAATCATCTTTAAAAGAGTATCCAATGTTGCATTCAAAAGAACAACTTTTGAGTAGCGAATCCTGGCTTTAGCAGCACAAGTGACCAAAACTGCTCATCCAGTCCATTAATTTTAAGCAAATGTCCTTCCCAATTGTTTTGAGTATTTGCTCAATTTCATGCAATTTCATACAAATTGCCACAAATCAATGATTTAGTGGACTTGGAGTATAGAACTCAATTAACATCAATGAACATAATTACACTCGAAGAAAATATAAATACGGTAGAAATAATGGAACTGTTTATCAAAGAGGTCATCTTGTGTGGGTATCGAGTATATTGAGGACAGCCTTTCTTTTGTTGCTGATGGTTATTGTTATTATTAAGTAGTAATCTGTTTTCAGTTTTTGGGTATTGCCCAAGCATTAAAAGTTTAGGTTAAATCTGACTATACAGTCTATAAAGGATTTATATGCAAATATACTAACCCCAAGACCTAGATGACAGATTTGACAAAGCAAACCAAGAATAATCTGGATTATCTAAACATGTTAGGGTTTTAGCATCAAATCAGGATTTAACTTCTAGCTTCTAAGCATTCTTTCATGCATGTTTTTCATCAATTTGGAATTTGTGATCGTCATAGAACTTGTAAATGAAAATGAAATGTTATAAAAAAATATTAAACATCCTTGGTGAGAGAAAGGGATTCACCCTATCCCAATTCAGTTAGTGGCTGAAACATTCTAATCTTCAAGTAAGCCTCATCAACTGGCCCTTAGTGCCATGTCTTTGTTTATCTATTGTCCTACTTTTCACTATTTGTGTTATATTTTAAAATGAATTGCTGATATGGTGGTTTTTCATTATATAAATTTCTTAAAGCAGATTTTGGTATTCCTGAGTGATTTGATCCAATATAAACCGCTGCATTAGGCTTTTTACATGTATTGGTTCTCAAACTTTAATTGAGATTTTAGTTCTAAGTAGACTGAAATTGAATCACAGGTGTTGTATTCCTTTATTTCTCTAAATGACAGTTTAGATCAATATATTGAGAGCACACTATGTGGAAAAAATTCTTCAGTTGTGCAAAATGTGTTTAAATTTATGTTAGTGTTTATGTTCATATTGCTTAATGTGTTGCAATTTTATTTCTAGTGCGGTCATGGGTGGGCGAAACCTTGTTGATGTTGACAAACTGGTACTTAGGGGGTTGCAGTTTCATGGGTTCCACGGGGTAAAACAAGAGGAGAAAAAGTTGGGCCAGAAGTTCTTTGTGGATGTAGATGCGTGGTTAGATTTGAGCACCGCAGGTGCGACAGATGATATTTCTGACACCGTCAGTTACACAGACATTTACAGGTATGGCTTATCATTCTCTTACTTTTGTTTTATTTATCTCTAGTAAATGTGAGTCTTTGAAACCTTCTGATTCAGTATTTTCCTAGTGCTTACTGAAAAAGTGTAAAACTTATAGAAATGTAATGCTGAAATTAAAGTTATGAATAAAAGTTGCAGTTTTTGCTTGTTTATCTTGGAAAGTTTGCCTTCCTCTGTTGCCTTACGAATATATTTAATTCTTTTTTCATCCTGCCTTTGATTAGGTCTAAGCCTTGTTTCTTCATGCTTCTTCGGAATCTTTAATCATATGAAATCATTTGCATGCAGAGGATGACCTTTTTCTTGTTCAAATTTCCATTCTTTCTAATTTATTGTACAACTAGTAACAGTCTATTTCAGTTCAAAGGTGATTTAAGATTCTAAATGCTAACCGGCCATCAACCTTATTTCAAGTACATAAACAATTCAATTATGAGATGGAAAAACTGAATACGAGAAAAATAGAGAACAGGCAACTTCACCTACTTGTAGAATCATACTGAAACATTTAATATTTTTCTTGGACATGAGCAATGTGCATAAGTTGCAAGCTCATTTTCTTTTTGATCAGAGACACCATGTTTTATAACCTTGCAAAATGTGATTCAATTCAACAATTATGTTCATTACAAGGTTATAAAACTGGAATTATCTCTTCTCGGCACAGGATTGTTAAAGAAATTGTGGAAGGCCCTTCACAGAATCTTTTGGAATCAGTGGCTCATCTGATTGCAAACACCACTTTGCTCAAGATTCCACAGATATCTGCCATTCGCGTGAAGGTCGGAAAACCTCATGTTGCCGTTCCAGGTCCTGTTGATTATCTTGGAGTCGAGATCCTTCGGTATAGAAAGCATGAATGAATGTTTGGAAATTTGTCATCAAGTTTTGTTGTACTTGTTTGAATTTTTTTTTTGAAGATATATGAAATTCTCTATATGAGAATACAATTTCAAATTCTTTTTTTGGCATCAATATGAAAGGTTCGCCCAAGTCTTTCGCTGCAACAACTGCTTAATCCATGTGGTGTGTGAATGTGGTATATTTGCATGGAACTTTTATTGTTATTATTTTTTAATATGATCAATATTTTCAGTTTACAAGCATGTTAATTTATTGATAAGATCTTAAATTTTCTAGAAATTATGGCAACTTAATCCATGAAACCAGGGTATGTTTTTTTATTGAATTTTTAGATAAGATTTTTGCGTAAGTAACCTTGGGAAAATCTGAAAGCTATATGACATATATGCCTAGTAAAGTTTGTCTTTCATGTGGACCTTGAAAAGTTGAGATTATTTTAGAAAAAAAATAAAAAAAACTTTGTTTTGCCTTTTTCCTAAAGCAAATATATTGAAGATAATCTCTAGAATATTTTTGTTAGGTGTAAAGATATGATAATTACATATAATTTTAGTTTAGTTTTTTCTTACAAATGTGAGAAGCACTGTCAAATAAGTAGTGTTAAGCTTTAGTGTACGGCATTTTTATACAGTACAATGTAGTGAGTTACTATTAAACTACTAGTGTTTTTTTTTATTATTATTGTAAAATGAAAGTCATTCGGATGATTCTACCCTATATTTTGTATTTTATATATATATATATGCATAAAAATAGTGACTTTTGCAATTTTTTTATTTTCTAGAAAAAAAAAAATTTAATTTTCCCGACCACTGATTCCCACCGAAAGCCAGTGTGAAGGATCTTTCATTTCCGCTACCACAAAGAAATATCTTTCGTCTTCCAAAGCATAACCTCAAATCATCTTTTGCAGACATTTTAAGTTTTTTTTTTCTTTTTTTTTTCTTTTTTGGTGATATTTGAAATTCTTATGGACATATACAATATGCTTTGTGTGTGTTTGAGCAATGGCTCTTTAATTTCCCACCTTTTTCTTTTAAATATTTTTTAAAAAATTATAAAATACTCTTTTTATTTTTTATACTTATTATGTTTTTGAGTTTTTTTTTATTTTTTATATTTATCACATTAAAAAATTTGTACAACATTAAATATATTTTTTTTTCTAAATTTACTCTTTAATTTAATATATTTATATAATTTTTAATAAATTACAATCAATTAAACATTAAATCATATAAACAGAAGTAGTTTTAAAAAATAATAGAATTTTTTATAAAATTTAGATTGTTAATTAATTTTAACTAATTTTTTTAATGAGCATGAAGTAGGTAAATTTAACGAGAAAAAAAAATATTAATTAATTAATTAATTAATTAATTAATGAGAAAAAAAAGGAGGTAGAAATGCCAAAGTATATACCCATATGAAAAGAATGGGATTCCAATGATATTTCAAAGGCCCCTCTTTTGAAAAGCTTGAATTCTACCACACATCTCTTTGATGCTATCAATCACTAACTCCACCATGAATTCCATATCCTTTTCCATAAATCTCTCTCCTTTCTCTCCTCCTGCTCCTCCTCCTCGTTCTTACTCTTGTTCTTGCTCTTATTCCCTTTGTTCTTCTCTTTCCTTCGTTCCCAGAAGGTCCTTGCCGTTGCTTTCAAGGCATCCATTGAAGCAAAGAGAGCTCCTTGCGAGCAATACGATGATCAGTGGGGAGGTGAATGAAGAGGAGGAGGTGCCTCCGCTGTTGGATGATGCCGAGCTGAACTCGAGGCCCCGCCGCATTGCTCTCTTCGTTGAGCCTTCCCCCTTCGCGTGAGCTTCTTAGTTTCTGTTTCATTGTTCAAAGTTTGAATTTTTGGTTTTTTTTTACTTTTTTTTGCATTGATTAGTGGTTTTAGTTTTGATTTATTTGTTAGTCCTGAAAATGTCTCTTTTGATACTCCTAAATGATGTATTTGATGTCCTCATTAGTTTGTATTTGCTAATCTGAGAAAAAAAAAATAGGCCTTTTTTGTTTGCATTGATTTGTGGCTTTAGTGTTGGTGTATGAACTTTTATTATTTGGCAAACCATTAGTCCTGAAAATGTCTCTATTACTATTTGCAGATGATGTCTTGTCTTTGATGTTCTCATCAGTTTGTATTTGCTATCTTCTGATTGGGCAATGTTGAATTTTTTTGTCCCGTTTTTTGGCAGATATGTTTCTGGTTATAAGAACCGATTTCAGAACTTCATCAAAAATCTCAGGGAAATGGGAGATGAGGTACTCCCGCCTTTTAAACAAAAACAGTATAAATTGTAACTACTGAATTCATTGTTTGAATTCCTTCTCGCTATATATTTTGTGTTTACTTGCTTTCTAAGACTAGGTAATCAGAATGTGGACCTAATGGGAGACAATGAGTCCTTGTTTTGCATCAAAATAAGTTGCAAATTATTTCAATAGAACCTTTAAATCCATTCGATTTAAGAAGAAAAAAAATGGGCTCCTGCTGCAGGTCATTGTTGTTACAACCCATGAAGGAGTGCCTCAAGAGTTCTATGGAGCAAAATTAATTGGCTCATGGAGGTCAGTCAGGACGATTTCTGTTCATGTTCTAGTTTCTTGTTTTACTTAGGACCTTGGAGATATTATTGCATTGATGCGAGAACTACTAATATTTGGTCAGTCAGGATGATTTCTGTTCATGTTCTGGTTTCTTGTTTTACTTAGGACCTTGGGGATATTATTGCATTGATGCAAGAACTACTGATACTTGATGCACTTAGAAGCAAAATGAGTACCTTGGTAGAAAAACTTTTGACATAGACACACTGTTGGGGACAAAATTTACTCCACATGTAATGATTTAGAAACTTCATTGTGTACACACTGTCACACTGTCGGAGATAAAGTTTTTTTTTCTTTTTTTTTTTTTTTCTTTCTTGAAAAGCTCATTTAAGTATGCAAACTTTCTAAGGAGGCATTGTTGAAGGGGATTTCCTGAATTGATAGACATTCATGAGACCTTTTCCAGCTGATGGAGGCTCTCTACCATCACTATTAGCTTTATTTCTGATAAGCTGGATTAGGGAAATGCTTGTGTAATAAATCTCATTTAATTATTTGTGGAAGTTTCGATAAACTTGATTATGAAAATCTGTGTGGTAAATCTCATTTATTAAACTTAAACTTGAGTATTTCCATTGCTTCCTTTTATCTTCAGTAATATTATTTTTCATCTCTTTCTAGCTTTCCCTGCCCATGGTATAAAAAGGTTCCGTTGTCACTAGCTCTTAGCCCTCGAATTATTTCAGAGGTTGCCAGGTTCAAGCCAGATATAATACATGCTTCTTCACCTGGAATTATGGTAATTGTGTTTATAAAAACTGATTCATAAATATCATGTTGTGTTGCATTGTATAAATAACCTTGTTGAAACATTCCAGGTTTTTGGTGCTCTAATAATTGCCAAGTTGCTTTGTGTTCCTTTAGTAATGTCGTATCACACTCATGTTCCCATGTAAGTGCTGATCATGTCTTCATCTCATATTTGACTGTATTTTGATGATTCTTAATTCTTAGCCACTGATGGATATTATAATTAAAACGAGCAAATGAGCTTGAATTGGATGCTTGATTTCAATGAGCAAATACGCAAGGTTGTTTTAATTTATGAATGATAATCGAAGTCCAAAACAAGTGGAGATTGGTACAAAATTTAATCTGTCTAGAAATGTTAAAGATTGAGGTTTAGTTTTTAGTACAATTCTTTTCATGATTTTTGTGTTTTACCAGAATCTTGAATTGAGTAAACTTTCTTGTGCTTGTGCTCAGTTACATTCCGAGATATACCTTTAGTTGGTTGGTGAAGCCTATGTGGATGATCATAAGTATGTACTATGTGACTCTTCTTGATTCAATTAAAGATCTGTCACTTATATGAATGGTTAACTTGTCTCTTTTCACTGTCCAGAATTCCTTCATAGAGCTGCTGATCTTACACTAGTCCCTTCGGCTGCCATCAGCAAGGATCTTCTAGCTGCTCGTGTCACAGCGGGTAAATTCATTTTCATGTTCAAGCGAAAGATCATTTTGTGCTGCTCTTGTTGTTAATGGGTTATTGATCTCCAGCAAACAAAATACGCCTGTGGAACAAGGGTGTTGACTCCGAAAGCTTCCATCCACGATATTGTAGTCACGAAATGCGTGTAAGGCTAAGGTAGCTCCTGCCCCTGCTCATCGAAACTGGAAAAAATCCAAATATATGCACCCACAAAGTATCCACGCATATGTCTGCATGTTAAGTAAAAGCTTTGTTTGTTCATCAGTGCTGGTGAAACTGAAAAACCACTATTGATTCATGTTGGTCGTCTGGGAGTGGAGAAGAGCTTAGATTTTCTCAAAAGGTTAGTTCTTAATTTTAGCAATTACGAGCAACTCATGTGTTCTGCTTAATCAGTTTGTTGATGTGTTATTTTTCAAATATTGATACATCACTTCTAAAAATTATACATGAATTGTACAATGAGTTGAATCACACATCCTTCCTGCCGTCGACAATTGTAATGTGCTTCTTACCAGGGTTATGGATAGACTGCCTGGAGTAAGGATTGCATTCATAGGAGATGGACCATATAGGCAAGTCAAGTTATTCTATTGATTAATCACTCTGAAACTAATGTTCAGTTTTCTTTTTCGATATGAATACAATTTTCGCTAACATCGCAGAAATGAGCTGGAGAAGATATTTGCAGGAATGCCAGCAGTGTTCACAGGCATGCTTCTAGGAGAAGAGCTATCTCAGGCATATGCCAGTGGTGATATATTCCTAATGCCATCTGAATCTGAAACTCTGGGACTTGTTGTATTGGAGGCCATGGCCTCTGGTGTTCCGGTTGTGGCTGCTCGTGCTGGAGGGATACCCGACATCATTCCGGAGGAGCAAGAAGGCAAAACCAGCATCCTCTACACTCCCGGTGACCTTGACGATTGTGTGAGCAAGCTCGAACAACTGTTGTCAAACGACGAATTCAGACTAGCCATGGGCAAGGCTGCTCGAGAAGAGATGGAGAAGTATGATTGGCGTGCCGCCACCCGAAAAATACGAAATGAGCAATACAATGCAGCTATCTGGTTCTGGAGGAAAAAGAGAGCACAACTACTTAGGCCCATCCAATGGTTAGCCAGGAGAATTTTCCGGTCACCAGCTATCACTTACACCTGATCAATCTTGTTCAGAATTTCATCATATTCAATACAAAACAAGTTTGAATCAATGTTTTGAGTATGTTCATTCATTCATTCATTCATTCATTCTAATGATTGCTCAAATTCAGCATCCATGAGAACACCGGAAATAACATGTACAATGATCTCATCCTTACTGAGATCCACTCTTTCAGCACTGACATTGTTAACAAACAGAGTCTTATCAAGAGATCTCCAAGCCTTAAGTCTAAACCCAGACACTGAATCAAATGAAATTTCTCCATTGAAAGGCAAAGAAGAAGAGGGCAAGTGTTGAGGAACAGCAGAGAAAGCCATGACTCTAGAAAGAAGAGCATAAGTGTTGTTGATCTTCTCTTTGGTTAAACTTTCACCAGCTCTGAGTTTAAGAATACTCTCAAAGGCTGCTTCTGATGGGACAAACACAGTGAAAGCAAGATCACTGGGCAACATAGAAACCATCATCTCTCCTAACATGCACAAACTCACTTCACCTGCTACTCTCTTCCTCCCAGTTCCAGCCATCACTTTCCTGTATAAACCATTGATGCTCTTCTCTTCTGGTGCTATTTCTGGAAGGTTTAAACTGAGTAGAACCAGAAGACAAAGACAAGGGATTATTATGAGTAAAACTCTTGGTTTTCTTCTCTCCATGAAGATGAAGATGAAGATGAAGAGAGTGTTGAAGATGATGGTAGTGTGTGATTGAGACTTTGAGATTGAGTGGTGATTAGAGTAAACATTAATTGTGGGATGGCGTGCCATTCATTTGTTTGTGGGTCGTGGCCTAAGATTTGGATTTGGATCACTGAGCGCACTCGTGCTCCGCGTGCGCACCACCTCGCCACCTTATCACTCTTTCTTTGCCCATCACCGCCCATGTGTTCCTCTCTATATTTCTAACATTATTATTATAGCTTAACAATGCTTTTCTTTTTATTATTAGTCTTGTATTATATGCATATATATATATATATATGAACTAGTAGAAGATGTGATGTTTTCCTAAAAGAAAACAATATCAATGATTACCCTTTTATAAGGGGTTGACAAATAGTTTTCATGTTTTAAAACAAACACATGAATGAAATGGCTGAAATATCAATTATTACTTCCCAAAAAAGTCTTTCCACCACTAACACACAAGCAAAAATAAGATAAAAACTTTATCTTTAAATGTAATTAAATTGTCATGGTGGGCTTCACAGTTCACAGTCTATTTCGCTACCTATTTAGAAATATGTAAAAATAAATTATTTCTGCATTTATCTCTTTAACCAAACACACACCAATAAAAAAAGAACAAGTATAATTTAAACAAAGAATCAAAAGATATAAATATATGTATACATTCATATTCTTCATTCCACAAACTCAAAGACACAAAGAATAATGAATCAATCAGTCAAAACAAAAAGAAAGGATTAATGGTCACCAAGATCAAATTCTCTCACCCATAAAAAAGAATGGTCACAAACCATATCATCAAATCAACTTTAATTAAAAAAAAACAAAAAGATTAAATAAAAAAAACAGAGAGAGAAAAAGTTCAGATTAAAATCAAAAACAAATTTTTATTCCTTCCTGTTCATCATAATAATGTCTTTTGTTTTACATGCAAATTAAGTCCTGAAAAGACACATACTGCATGAACTCATCGTCTTCCAAGATTCCGGCCATCGTCTCCGGCGACAAGCACACCTCCAAGTCCACACTCCCATCACCATCCCTCCCCGGAAAAGCTGATATCTTGCCATCAAATTTGTTAGCTTTTCCACTTCTCACCGCCAATGGCTTCCCCCACCCAAAGTCATTGTCATACATCGGAAACCTCGGTGAGCTCCCCATTGTTATCCCTCCGCCGTCCGGATTCCCCAACGGGAAGCACCTCGGCGCCATCTCCCACTCCGCCACTCCTTTCCTCACTCTCTCATCGTTGTAAGCCTGCACGTTCTTGTGCAGCTGCCCGGCCACCCACTTGATCCCATTTGAAACCACGTCTTTGACCATCGCCGACGTTGGTATGCTCTGTATCGCATTGCCGAAGTAGTACGGCGACACCGTCGGCACCAATCTATGCCTGCAGTTCACCGCCATGCGGAACGTCGTGTTCGACGTGTCTTCGCTCAGTCTCTTTGTGCGCGTACGCGCACGCGTCACTGATATCCAGAGTAAAGCGCAGAGTGATTGGAATGATGAGATTTGGTCTTCTATCTTCTTCTTATCATGCACTTGTTTTCCAAACATTTCAGCCAACGGAGAATGGTTGGCGGTGGCGGTTGCGGTGGCGGTGGTGGTGGCGGTGGTGGTGGAGATGAGTTTGGAGTTGGTTATGGTTTTGAGTTTGGTAATGGATTCTCTGGAGAAATGGAAGATGCGTTCACGAATGGGATCGTCAACGGAGAATGTGATCTTAGGGCCGGAGGAGTCTGGGAACCGGAGAACGGCTTGGGAGTCAGGGAAGTAAGTCCGGCGAAAGTCCGGTGGGTTAGAGACGATGAGAGAACCACCGGTGCGGCAGAGCTCTGCCCATGCATTGAAGAAGTTCCAGAACGAAGTGCCGTCGACGATGGCATGGTTGACGGTGGCGCCGATGAAGACGGCGCCGTCGGCGAGCTCGGTGAGTTGGAAGCCGGAGAGTGGCTGGAAGTGGCCGGAATAGCTTAAAGTGTAGTCTAGAGTGAAGAATTGTTTGAAAGGTTTAGGTACGTCAGAGAAGGAGAATGGGAGAACATCACTGGTGACAAGAGTGGGAGCTATGGCATGGATGAAGTCGACGCCGGCGTCGTTGCAGGTGATGAAGATACGGTGGTCGGCGCCGGTAGTTAACCGGCCGGCGAGGGCGGGGAAAAAGGTGAGAGCTTTTGCAAGAGATTGAGTGAGAAGAGGTAAAAGCAAAGGGATTGGAATTGGTGGTTGAGAAAAAAGCAAGCCTTTTTGGATATAATGGCAAGATAACATTGGGAGATCAGAGACAGAGAGCTTGAGATCCTCCATTGTTGAGCTTTTCTCAGGATAAACTCTGGTTTTGGAGAGCAAAGTGACACAAGAGGAAGGAGGAGGAGAAGAAGATGACATCTCTCTCATTGTTTGTTTTTTTGGTTTCTTTGGTTTCTTTGTTTGTTTGGGTTTGTGTGAACTTTGGTGGAAGAGTTGGGAAGGGTTTTATAGAAGAAAAAAATTATAAAATAATAATGATTTAGTATTTCTTTTTCATGCATGAACTAACAGCCAAAAAAATAAATAAATAAATAAATAAATAAAAGGCTGGCAAAATATTTTTACTTAGTTTAAGGCAGGTGGTGGCCGGCTATTTAGTATTAAGAGATATATAAATAATGATAAGTCAATGATACAAGTGATGGTTTTAAATTGATTAAGATTAAGAAAATGAGTGTATGGTGGTCTGAATGTAGGCAATTCCAGTCTTAATTTTCTCTATCTAATACTACTCTTTCAGTGCCGACATTTTAGATTAATGAAGAAGGATTGATATGTTGGTTTAAATATAATGTATTATATATTATATATAGGTGGGAATTATAGGATGCAAGGCTGGTAGGTATTAAGAGGTGATGAAGATCAGATACATTTAACTTAGTCTTCTGTCTGTCTGTGTGAGGAGAGGAGGGGAAGGGAGTGAAGGGGAAGTTGGCACACTGCACACAACGTATGTTTTGGATGTTTGCATGCAGTGTAATGGCTGGATAGGGACAGGACTTATGTATCCTTTATAGACATTTTTGTCTTTTTATTACATTCATGTAACTACTTTTTTTTTCTCTTAATTATATTGGACCTAGAGAAATTAATGAACCCTTGCCAACCAACTCTTAGTTTATTGGCATTAGTTCTTGCGTCTAACATATTTGATATTTCTATTTTTTTTAAAAAAAATCAATAGGTTCAAAAATTAGTTCATGTAGAATGAAGATACAGATTTATTTAACACTCTTGATACATAATTATCTCCACGTTTCATAAAAATTTAAAGGAGTATTATTGTTGGGTTCAAACCTCAATTCATATAAAGTGAAAGTACAAATTTATTGAGAAAGTAACTTCACATTTGTGTATACTACTCTTAACATGTGGTTTGCTCATATTTCATAAAAAAAAGTCAATGAAGTATTTTTGTTTGTTTTCTCGATGAAATAGACAGATCATGTTAGGGGCATATATACTCTAATGCATTTCAATTTGTGTGAGTTAAAGTCTAAAGTTGTCATTTTGTAAAGTAACAAACGCTCTGCGTAGACATTTGGTGTTAATAGATCAACAAGTTAGTATATATTATTTTATTTATTGTTGAAAAAAATTGTGTGCTTATGTGTTTTTTTCTAATTTTATGGGGGAATTAAGTGTCTAATCAAAAGTTTGCACTTGACTTCAAACACAATAACGAGTTTCAGACGGTAAGGACTCTATATATTTTTGTCTTTCAATTGATTTAAAATTATTGTTCTTTCTCTTCATTCATGCATTTGTTTCACCTCTGAACTTTGATTTGACTCATGAGCAGCCAAAAAACTATGTTGAATTTTTTTATTATTAACTTTTTTTTTTCTAGAATCCAAATAATGGTGGAGAGAACTGTTATACCAACCAGATGGTTGTATCTTGAATGAATACGTACAACACTTGTCTTTGTATATACTGACATAGATCAAATACTCTGTTTATTTTGGTACTTTGGTACTTTGGTGTGTGTGTATAGTATATACATGCATGCATGCATGGTTTGGTTGTTTGATGTGTAGATATTCATGCATCTATCTATTTGTCTAGGTGTTTAAGTTTGACATGACAGAAGAGCCGCAAAATCAAAATACATACAAGACAGTAATCTAACAGACACGTGAAGCAATGCATCAATACATATTTGGATCTTTTTGGAGTCCATGAATGAACATAACATGCTATCTGTTTCTGCTGTGCAAATAAGAAGCAACAAAAACAGAGTACTCCCCCACCCAAAACCAAAACATTGACAAAGATATGGTTTAACAACATGCATGTCTTTAACCATTTAGACCATATTCATGGAATCTCATCCCCACTTGCTCTCAATAAACAGACCAACATTGACTTATCTTAAATGCCATGCCTTTTTCCTTCTCTTTTCCTTTATCAAATCAAGCCAACCACTTTAAAAAAAAAAAAAAATTTCATTTGTTTTATTTGTTTTCATTAATTTCAGAGGGGCCTGAACTGAAAGCACTAGCAACCTTCCTTTTTTTACTGTCACTCTTTGCAATGCAACGTGTCACAGGGCCCTTGGTTGGAAGAAAAGATAGCACAATGAGTTATTAACAACTGTTTTTTGCTTCTATTGCTAGTTAGTTCAAAGATAGTGAAAGATTTGCAAATATTATGTCTCCATTCATCCTCTTCTCCTCTCCTCTCCATTATAATCACATTTACTGTTTGTGGGGTCTTCATATTCATGAAACATGAATTTCATGTGAAACTTTGATTTACTAATCATAAGCCCAGGATTTCAGCAGTCAGTCAATATGGTTATCAATATCTGTTACTGTTGCAATATTGTTTTTAGAAAACAGGGGACCCAAGAGGCACTAACACAAGTGTTTATATAGAGAAAAAAAATTAGAAAAATAATGGAAATTGATTTAAATGTTTGGTTATGTAGGACCTAAAATCATTGCAAGAAGAGTATGATGACACTGAACAAGTGGCAGGAATCTGATCTTTACTTAATTTGATCAATTGAAAGTGTGGCACCCACTCTGTTTCTAACTTTCTATGAGACATACTCTGAGAACATGAACTATTTAGCATCAAGGTGTTATGTAGTTTGTGCTTGTGTGTTTGTTTGAGAAAGAGAGAAAAAGAAATATGTGAGATCTATGTTAACAGTGTTTCTTTCTTTAAAGTTATGGATGAAATTAAAAGCATTGATGGCAATGTAATTGTGACAAAACAAAACAGAGTGAGAATGACAGAGAAATAGTAACTCTGTGATGGTCCCCTGTTTTTTTATTGTGACATTCTTGGTTCATTTCATCAAAAGTTTGATTGGGTCAAGCTCATACTGCCCTAATAAATGTTTTTTTTTTTTGGATAATAAAAAGGATAAAATATTTATTTATTGGAGAAAGCTATAAATTGTGACCACATACATAAATACTCTTATCTCTCAAGTGAAGTATTCAATGCTCAATTCTCATTTTATTTCTTTTGTGAAAAAGACATTTATTTTTATCATATTTTTCTTCAATGTATTTGTTAATTTCACGTGTTTCATGGTCAAAATTGTATAACAATAAAAGAGTATAAATAAATAGTATTGCCAACGACCATTTGATCTATTGGCACTGGGTCCGTTGCGTAGAGTCTTCGTCTCGATGGTCGAGCGTTGCTTTCCGTTTCAAAACCTATCACGCGCAAGGTGAGGACACGGTTCGGCTGGTGAGCGTTGCTCCCCACGTGTCCGTCCTTGAAGTTCCGACGCTTGTCGTCTTTCTAAAATAAATAAATAGATAAATAAATAGTATTCTAATAAAAATATTGTATGTTTTTTATTGACCATGTTTTACCGTCTTCATTGTTATATTATTTTTTTCTTTAATTATTTTAAAAAATTAAATGTAAGATCAACACATTCAAATCATACAATAAATTATAATTTGTGATCTGTTCAATTTCTTTCTATTTGTGTATATATATTGTAAAAGTTTTTTTATATAGAATTGATAAAAATATGTTTCACCAATTTGTGTCGACAAGAGGGATTACAATCATATGCTAAATATTTAGTCAAATATCAATCAGCATCTCTAGTAGATATTTGTTATAAATATCTTAATGTTTATCACTTTTTTCTTTTGCTTTTAAATAAATTCAAAATTTTAATTTTTGCCATAATATTAATATATATATTCACAATAAATCAACATTTTATTGTGAAAAAGAAGGGCTATGTGACTACCATATTGAGTTTTAATTTAAAAGAATCTGATTTATTTTTCCTTTAAAAAAACATATTGTTGATATTTTATTTTATTATTTGAAGTTAGCGTTAAAATTGTCAACTTTGTTCAAAGTTTAGTCAAAGATCTTCGTTAAAGTTTGGACGTTTAATTTTGTCCTTTTATTAAGACAAAACTTAGGATCAACTATCAAGTACACATGTAATCCATGCTTGAGTTGAAGCCAAGCCCAATCCAACTTTGAAAAAGTGAAGTTTTTGAAGAAAAGGAAGAAAGACATTTTAAACATTTTATTAAATAAAAGTTCTAAAAAAGTTTTAAATAAAAGAATCATTTATGGTTTTGTTATTAAGAATAAGCTGACAGTGTTATACATATAAATAGATACGCTTAAAAAATTAAAAAAAACAACATATATTTATTGATCAAGTTTAAAAATCTATATTTAATTTTAGAATATAACTTATTGACAAAATAAATTAAACATATATTTATATATATTTTAATGGATTTTTTACTCCCTGATTTATTAGTAGAAGCAAGGTACGAAGAGCCTTATTGCTTAATTGACCTGAATTTTTACCATTTAAATTAGCCCCGGTTAGTAAATAAAAAGCTTGATGAGTATTGAATTAAAATTATAAAATTTTTCTAAAAAAAATTGAGCTTGTGATGTTACTTTTGTAAAGCATTTAAAAAAAAAAAGTAGCTTTGCATTTTCGCAGCCCATGTGGAAATGGGCCGTGGCCTGGTGCGGCCTAAGTTAGATTGTTGAATGGAAATGGAGCCCAATCCAAAAATATCTAAAAATAAATCATTTCCACCATTAGAAAAGTGAGGAAAAAACATAAATTAAAAGATTTTTATATTATTTATTTATTTATTTATTTGTAAATATCATAATGATTCATGAAGTGGGAAAATATTTGAGAGATGGGATGATTAAAATAAAAGAGAGCAAGTGATCACAAAGGAAGATAGTACATAAGAATTAAGCTAGGTTCATTAGAAATTATTATAAACCAACTCAAAATAATCTCAAAATAATTAGGAAAGAGGGAACATATGTTTCCTTGTGGATACAAACAATTGAATATATCTTTAAATGCTGTAGAGAATTGTATATTTACTATTCAATGAATCACAGTATATTTTCACATGCAGAAGAAATTATATATTTACTATCATAAAGTTATATTTTTGATATATCATGTTAAGTGTAATTTTGTGGGTTCTCATTATTCGAATGTGAATCCTCTTCACCCACATAATAAATTATTGAGATTGTTAACCTACTTATGCGGCTCCACATTTATCTATTTTTTTGATAAAGTCATCACAAGCCATTTTGTTTTTAAATTATTAATTATAATGATTTAATTTATAATTATTTTTAATTTCAAAAATATCATCCCACCTATCACAATTTTTTTTTAAAAAAAATCATTCAAAATATTTTCTTCCAAGCTCTTTAATTTATCCTCATTTTAATTTTCCAAAATAATATCCAACATATCAATTTTTTTAATTAAAAATAATCCTTCCATTTTATTTTTAAAATTAGGTATAGTCCAAATAAATAAATATTAATATTTAGAAAAAAAACCCTAATAAATAAGTAATAAATAAATATTTCAAAATAAATAAATAAATAAATAAATAAAATTAATAACTAATCTCCCGGCGTATTACGTCTCAGTTCCAACTTCCAACAACTTTCGAGTCTTTCTTGCCGTCTCTTCCATTCCCACTTCCGCCGCGCTCATTTCGTACGAACACCACACCGAGCTTTGAGATCCCTTCTCACCGTCCTCGCTCTTCGCTCTCCTCCGCTCTCCTCCGCTCTCGCCGTCGGCGGAGACCGATGTCGGACGCTCTCATCAACGGGGTCGCCGGCGCAGGCGGAGGAATCATCGCACAGCTCATCACATACCCTTTGCAAACAGTAATTCCTACTACTGCATCTCTCTTTGAATTCTTGTGTTTTTCTAGGGTTTTGATGCTTCTTCCCTTCGATTTTTACACTAATGTTCCGATCTATGGTCTTCGGCTGGATGGATCCAGGTCAATACTCGCCAGCAGACCGATCGTGATCCCTCGAAGTCTGGTAGCAAGGATGGCACCATCAAACAGATGTACCAGGTCTCCGACTTCGCCATTTCTTCTTGTTATTTTTCGATTGATTTCATGATCGCTGTTGTTTACTTTGTTGTGAATGCAATGGATGTGAAGGTAGTCAAGCATGAGGGGTGGGAGCGTTTGTATGGTGGGTTAGGGCCGTCGCTGATCGGCACTGCTGCATCTCAGGTGAGCAAAACCTGTGGACTGAACGCTAACACTAACACTAACAATAACACCATGGTCCCCCAATTGGAGTGGAGGGAGTTTGTTTTCTCATGCCTTTACTCTTTTTGCTCAACCTATCAGGCCTAGTACCATGTGCCACCACTTCAGTGGGTGAACATATTTATGCTTTCCATACTCTTTCTTTTTTTCTTTTTTTGTCTCCTTGTTGAATTGGAATTAGTGTTGATTTTGATATTTCCTGATAGCGCGGATGACTATGTTTTCGTTTTTTTGTTGTTCATTGGGTTTAGGATTCCGAACACGTTCTGAGTCTCTGTGCTTACTCTTTGAATTGAAAATTTAGTTATTTGAGTGTTTTGTCTGACATTATAGTTTAGACTCAGAAGAAGTGTCTGGTGAGAGTAATGTAAATTTCTGCATTAGGGATCTGGGATACGACTGAGCTTAAAACTTGCTTGATGCTTTGCGTTCTTTGTTGACAATTCACCAAGGCTGCAAGATGAAGAGGTTTTCATAGCCAACTGGTTTGTTTGGCAAATTTTGTAGCTCATGAGCTGCTGGTGATGTGTATTTGCTCTCTGAACATGTGCCATGATTTTGCATCTTTTTTGATATATGAAAAAGATCTAGTTGCATATCAAATACTTTGATGTTTGAAACTACAATCTTATTGATATGCCAGCAAAGGGGTTTTCATTTTAACAAGAGGTTTGATAGAACCAAAGGTTTGTTGAAGTTAAATGTTTTCATTTCTAGAATTTTGATGGAGAAGTGCTTGGTTGAAGAAAATCAATATTTGCGTTAAGAGTTAACTCATGAATTTCTGTACTACAATTCTTAACCATTTGGTTTGCATGAATATATCTTAAACCTGCTTAAGGGTTTATATTCTATTTATATTCTATGATAGAATGTTGGCCTCATCTTCTTTGCTTGACCTAAGCTTAAATGTTAAACATATAAATTGTTATGATGCCTTGATTACCGAAACTTTTCTTATTTGTGTCCTTTTGCAGTTGTTTTTGTTCACCATCATTGTTAGTGGAAATTGTTAAATGTTATATAACCTTTTTACTTTATGGCTGCCTCTCTGATATGCTATCTTTGTTATGCAGGGTGTTTATTATTATTTCTACCAAATATTCAGGGACAGAGCAGAAAGTGCTGCTCTTAAGCGTTTCAAAAAAGGAAACGGGGATGGATCAGTTGGAATGTTCCAATCTCTCATTGTTGCTGCAATATCCGGGTGATTAATTTAGCATTGGATAGTTGGTATCACTATTTATCTGAGTGAAGTTAGAAAAGTCATTCTTCTATTATCTCAGCAAAGTTTTTATGGGCTATCCTGCATTTATAAGCAGCTCTTTTGTTTGTATCAGCCTCTATGCAAAAATGTATCATTTTAGCTTTGCTTCCTGGTTTTGGTTCAATCAATTGTCTTATGGTCCAGGTGTGTGAATGTGCTGCTGACTAACCCAATCTGGGTTATAGTAACTCGTATGCAGGTAAGAATCTTGTACACAGCGGGTTCTTCTGGTGGTTTATGTATAAAATCAGTAATCTTTTAAATGACCAGGCTTGTTTTGGGAGAATGGAGATTATTCTCTTTAGCTGATCTTTGGAGATTGTTTGTAGTTAGTCTGAAAAGCATCTCTTTGTTTACATTGGATATGCCTTTGCATTCTGCAGACTCACAAGACCAAAAGAAGACCGCCCACACAAGCACTTCCATTCATTCCAGATAATGCAAACAGTCCCAGGCCTTATGGAACTAACCGAGCAGTATATATCATACCACCATCCATTTCTATTTTTAGTCTTTGGGTTTCATTGTTTGTGTAGTAGAGTCATTTATAACATAGTTACAGCATTGTGAGCCAAAGCTAGTTTTTTTTTTTTTTTTTTTTTTTTTTTTGACCTAATACTCGTTATAATATTCCAGGTTCGAGAATTATACGAGGAAGCCGGATTGACTGGTTTCTGGAAGGGTGTGATCCCTACTCTTATTATGGTTGGTATGAAGTAAATTTCTATGTTCATATTGGATGAGATCATAAATCAAACATTGGCTGTGCAGGTTAGCAACCCATCCATCCAATTCATGTTATATGAGACTCTCTTGCAGAGGTTAAAGAAGAAACATTCATTGAGTGGGAAGGGAGCTGATGGAGTCACTGCTGTTGAGGTAGACTTTTGGCACAAATCTGTTAATCTTCAAGTTTGCCCCTTTAGGTACTTGGGGTTATTCAATCTCTGTTCTGAATGCATCGTTTTATTTTCATTCTCTTCCCACTCATGTACTTTTTTTTTTCTCTTTTGTTTTTTTGAATATCAATGAATGAAAATAAGGTTTTATGATATGTTGCTGAGCATGTTTTATTTAAATTTTTTCTTCTCTTTTTGGAATTCGTTTTGGTTGACTTACTGATAAGCAAACTGTACTGTTCCTATGGGTTGATTGTATGATACATAATTTGTCATGTCTCCTCTTGATGACTTACAAGTTCCATGGCATTTTGGTTGGAAAATAAAAGCTTTCTATTGTTAAACAGAATCACTATGTTAGTGATTGAGATACCTCTTTCTTCTCTTCAAAAATATGATTTCTGCTTGTTAATGTATTTGTTCATGGGCTTCAGATTTTTTCCTTTGTTACTTCAACTCTTACATATGTTATAGTCTTTCATGTATGTGTGTTGCTATTTTACTAAAAGCATTCCCCTACTTCAGATTTTTCTTCTGGGAGCTATTGCAAAACTCGGCGCAACCGTTGTGACATATCCCCTGCTTGTTGTGAAGGTTCATATTTGGCCTTTTTTATGTTTCCAGTAGACAATCTAGAACTTATGGAACTCTGCATCTATGGTTCTCTTGCTTTGAAACTCATAATAGGCTTCATATTTTCCTTTGCAGTCAAGGCTTCAGGCAAAACAATCTTCAGGTGATGACAAGCGACATCACTATAAAGGTATGGGACTCTTACTACAATGATTGTTCTTAAAAACTCAAGTCTATTGAATCATGAAAGCATCATCTTTTGTGACACATAATGACCATCACTTCTAACCAAATCTCGTATTATCGGTGCAGGAACCTTTGACGCCATCACGAAGATGATCCGTTACGAGGGCATCTCCGTCTTCTACAAAGGAATGAGCACTAAAATTGTCCAAAGTGTATTAGCTGCTGCAGTCTTATTCATGATCAAGGAGGAACTTGTCAAGGCTGCCGGTTTTCTCCTCAGTGGATCAAAGTTGAAACCACATTAATTTTCTTCTTTCTTTCATGCTTTCTAGCCAATCATATACAGGGCCATTTAATGCCAAAACGTTTGTATTAGTGAAGAGTAAAGATTCATCTATGCATTCACTTCTATTAGGGGCCTCATGAACGAAGATCTTACCACACATGTAATTGATTATTGTAATAGTTGTAATAAAGTTCTGAACTTATCCAACAATTTTATTGCTTCATTTTAGCTTGATAAGTTATTAAACCATATGTAGTCTAATTTAATAAGAGATATTTATGTAACAAAAGAAATAATTTAAAGCGCACACAAGGAAAACGAAACGGACTCCAAAATTTATTAACCAAAGCGGAGAAATCACAACAAATCCGGGAAGCGTCTATAAATAGCCCACTCGATCCCATCTCGTTCGTTGCTTTCGCTCTCTTCCTCGCCGACAAGGGTAATCTTATTGGACGACGTCTCCCTCTCTATCGTTCGCCAAACCTCTCTTGAAACAGAGAATCTTTCATCGGAGAAGCCTAGGGTTTCTAGATCGGGATTGCCTCGCGCGATTTTTCGGCGAATTTCTAGGGATTTGTGATGGTTCGTCAGAGAAATGGTCTGAGTGATGGCGATGAGGGCTCCGATCGTGTGGATCAGGCTTCGGGTGGTGATTCCTCCGAAGAATCCAGGGAGATGGATGGATCGAGTGGAAGAGGTTTGCCGGCTTCTCTCACCCGGAGGCTCAGAGATGCTCTACAGAACGAGGGGGATTCCGATCTGCTGCTTGATCGGGGGGATCTGGAGAACGGGGTTTTGCAGTGGCTTCGAGCTTTGGATTCCCAGGTTCTCGGTGCCTGCCGTGCTGATGAAAGGTTGAATCCTATGCTGAAGCTCAACGTTTCAAGCGGCGTTGCAGAGTATCAGCTCATGGCGCATCTAAGCCAGGTTTGCAATTGTTCTTCACTCATCTTAGCCTTCTCCTTGTGACTATTTATTGCTCTGCTTCTGACTTGATTTTGCGCAGCATTTTGAAGCATCGGAGATTGGGATGCTTGCGCGGTGTCTCTGCGTTCCTTTGGTTTCGATCCGTGTGGGAAAGATCAAGAAGCAAGGGAGCCATCTATGTCCGACTTCTATAAGGTAGTTCAAGTCGATTTTTACAATATTATATGAATGTTTTCCTTCATTTATTTCCATGTGATGAAAATAAACCAGTAAAGATTCATTCCATCTAATTATTTATCTCATTTTTAGTTTTTATTTTTTCCATTTTGTACATTTGGATGATTGTTTACATGCTTGTCTTTAATGATAATCCCTGTGCATATAATCGTTGGATTGGTTGCAGTAATTCTGTTTTAATCTTTTTAAGCTTTTAGTAAGCATCTCTATATCATAATTGATCAGTGTAAACACAAATAGAAGACCAACTTTGTGTTAAATTCTTCTTTCATCAGACATGTTTGGTATAGGCAGAGGAGAAGAATAGATACACATGAAATGGAGCAGAAATTTTTTTTTCTCTTAAGAACAATCAACAAGTGATGTTCCCTAGTAGGATATTCATTTGCCCCTTACCACATCAGTTTATACTGGGGAAGGTGATAGATCACTATCATTATTGTTCTTGGACTTCAGTGGTTATGCTCACACTACTTATGAAGCAGCGGAAACATTATTTCTACTTCTAAGTTAGGCCATGGCAATCTCATAAATACATTTCCATTAAGACATATTTGTCATGGAATCAAGAGCTTTCAGCTAACACCAATAAATATAAGAGGATGAGACTAACAACCACTACTGAATGCCCATACTTAAGTCCTCTTCTATTACTACTGAATTAAAGAATATTGTTTCTTTTGATTGTTGTTGTTGTTGTTGGTTTAATTATTGTTATTGTTATTTTGTGTTTGGTGTTGCTACTATTTAGAAGAAAATATAATTTCTGTCTAGTAGCAGGCATAAACAATTTCATTTCAAAAGTTCATACTTCTCAAGGATATTTTTTTTATTAATTTTATTCTACCGTTTCTTAAAATACTTTTTTATTTTTTGGCTGATGATGACTATTGTACCATATCAATGGGTCAATAGATGAGCTTTCGAATTTTAGTAACTCAACTCATATCATTCTGCATTTCTTTCGATTAATATAACATAGTAGGAACATATTTTTGAGTCATTCACTGATTGCAACTGGTTCCTTACCTCATTGATTTTAATTGTGTTTTTGTGAAAATAGTTAACAACATGAACTTGCCAAATTGACACCATTGATTTTACACATAAGGATTTGGTATTTATTGGCACATAGCTAGGATGGTGCAATTAACTGCATTCTCCATTAACCATTTGATTGGTTGTTGAGTTCCCTTCTTAGGTCTAGCACATTTTGAAAACTGAATTTTGGAATCAGTTTGATACTTTTCAATGTGATTGGCTTGGTGTTATAACTGAAAATTTGTTCTGTTCATATTTGTTAAATGTTAATTTCTTTTGCTGGGTGTTTAACTTTCTTGAGTTTCATTATGTGCTGACCTTGTGACAAACATACTTTTAGTTATAAGTGCTTAGGACATGCGCTGATGTTATTAGCTATTTGAATGGTTGTTTGAATAGCCTGCAACTATTGCTAAGGGCACCATAATGTTGTTAACTTTGTGTCCTATATACCTTGATTAAAGTGCATCCCTGTGAGTTGCTTACTGAAGATTACAGGCTTCCTAGTATCAACTTCTATTAGTAACAATACTGCGCATCTTTCCAAATAAATGTCTTTTGATTTGTAGGTGAAGTTGCTGAATGATGTTCTCTTATGATCTCTGAATATGAGGGAAAGAAAGGTAGTCTCTGATATCCTTGTGATATATTGCTCTGCTTGTTTTTATGAAACTCCTGGTCCTCATATGCGAGCAGAACCATTATTAGTTATGTAATTAATGAGACAGCAATTGGGAGTAAATTAATTATATTATATACACATTTGTATTTAGTTGCCACTTCTTGTTTCATTGGCTTCTGTATAATTCACTTAAGTTTTGTTTGGTGAAGTTATTTTATTTTATTTCTATTTATTGTACCAGATGGTTCTATGTCTTTATGATGAGTGATTTGATGCAGCATGCTTCTTTGAGATTGGCCAGTGGCCCACTATGCTTGCTACCTCCAATGGACCGAGTATTGGCTTGGGAAATTAATCTGACAAATTCATCACGACTAATGTTTAATTGATAGAGGTCACATCCTATTTAGAAGCAAACATGTGAGATGTTGTGTCTTCAGATTATAGTATTTTTAATGTCCGTATTTTGCTGAAGGACACCAATACAGTGTACTGGTTTCATGCCTTGGGTTAGCTACTTGTGACGTTTTTATATTGCTCATATTGTTTTGCTTTGATATAAATTTAAGCTGTTATTATGTGATTTTGATGGGTTCCTTTCTTATGGTTTTGTAGCATGATGCCAAATCTTTTGGATGTCCTAAAGCTCTTTTTCGCTACTGCATTATCATTGCAAAAATTAGCCTGGGTGTATTATGAATTTGATTTATCCATGCACACAGGATATTATTGCATGCCTCATTGATGTGTTGTACCGTTGAATCTAAATAAAAACATCATATGCTTTATTCAGGTGACGAGAAGAAGCGTTGGATTTGTTCTTCACCTTCCAACTTCTACTCTGCCAAATTATGGTTGACACACCCTTTGTAGAAACATATTATAAGTAGCATTTTGGGAACATGGGCTGACAACTGTTTGCCCTTAATCATTTGTTTTCTATTATCAGTGAATATGTATTGTATATTCCACTGTATAATATACTTCAGTTAGAAAAAAAAAGGGATCGATTTCATTTTCTATTGCTTCTCTAGGCCCTTATATAGATATTATCAGCATTCATATCCATAATTTTGTGGGTAGATTGTGTCTATTTGGTACTCTTATTTTGCTGCATTGTCTATTTAAAAACATAAAATATGTGAGCTTATAGTGTTTGCCTATAGTAATATTTTCTCTTCTAAAATGTGGCGTGATAACAATGAAAGCATGCTATGATGAAAAACCAGATGGACCACTTTGATTGCATCCTTGCTGCTTCCAGATAGTGAATAGTTTCATTTTGTTTTCAGCCAACAACCTTATTGTTGCTTTCAGGCTGAAATTGGGCTGGTTACTTTTGATGGTCACTGATTAGGATTCTAATTGTGAGTTAAATACTCAAAACCAGTGATTTTAATCTGGCTACTTACTCTTGGAACTTTCCAATCAAACCAACATAAGTACTCTCAGTCTCAGCATTTCTCGAGACTTCATGTACATTTTTGTCTTTTCAAGAGTGCATTGATCAATTTATTCTGATGATCACTATGAAACCCTTAGAATTGCTATTGATGGCGTCAAGTCTGTTTTTGCTCTGCAAAGTAATATTGACAATGACATTCTTGAGTTATAATTTGTTTCATTTTGTTTGTGTTTTTTTCTTTTTTTGTGAGTCAAGTGCTCTTCCTGTTTTCTATACTTTGAAGGCTTTTCTGAGGCATTTTATGTCTATCCTTTTTCTTTCTACAGGGGACATCTTAACTTGACTCTCTTGCCTTCATCCAACATGTGCATATCTTTTTTTGGTGATGATGGTTGTATCAGTAAACTAGCTGTAGTGAGCAGCATTGCCGAGAACCCAGCTGTGGCTATTGAAGAAATTTCAGCTGACAGGTCTGGCCGGTCATTTCTAATAAACCTCCCAGGGTCTGGCTCTTTGTATTTCTGGTGCTCTGAGAAGTCAAAGCCGGAAGGAATGCGGCTACTTACAAAGGTTTGTTTTATATGAAATTGTTCTATGTGATTTTTTTTTTTTTTTCACTTTTTCTACCTTGTTATTGTGTTGATTTACTTTAAGGATGCTCCTCATTATCTGAGTGCTTGTCTCGCTTGTTTGTTGAATGTCTTAGACATGTTAGAACAGTCCTTTAGAACCTCATCACAGGTTTGTATACTGCAGGTGGTTATGTCTTGGGTTCATTTTTATGAGATTGTTTGTGATTGTGTATTTTATTTGAGAAGTTCCAAGTCTATTGTGATAATCCTGCCTTCTTTTTGTACTTCTATAGTATATATGTCTTTTCCTTGTGGATTTTCATTCTTTCTGCTTCTGCATGGCAGATGAAAGATTTGTTGTTAAGGAGGCCATCATTAGCACATCTTTCTGGTGTCTCCGAGTCACGTCTAGCTTCCTTTGCCACACATCTTCAGGCTTATTTTCATGGATCAACTGGTATTGCAGAAGCAGCTAATTCAGCTGCTTCATCAACTAGCTCAATAATGAGCACTTCCAGCGCACATGAATCTGTCTGTGACCCCCAAGCATTAGCCCCTGTTCCTAAGTCATCTTGCTTTCGGCTTGGAGTTTCTCATACCACAAAAGCACATTCTCTTCACCAAGGAAGTCTCAGTCCAAAATCAAGCACATTCAAGGATGCACCGCCCAGAAGCTCATCCTTAATCAGAAGTTCGGTGAGGGATAAGATCAGGCGGCGTGGAGGTGGTAATTCTAGCTTTTTGCCTGGCAATGGCCGACCAGTAGCTTCAGATATTACCTCTAACATGACTGATGCATTGCCTGCAAATGACCACTTTGTTGATCAGAAGCTCACAGAACTCTGTGATTCTGTGAAATGCTGCATATCTAGCATCCCATGTCCATCCCTACCTCTGGCCTCTTTAAGTCCTTTATCGGTTCAACTCCCATTTCCCAGGGATGTTTTTCCTGGTGCTCAGTTATCACCTTATTACTGCTGGTGTCCGCCCTGTGTAACCCCAGTGAGGTCTACGCTCGTGACTTCATGTCTGTCATCAACCTTGGAATCTAAACCTCTACCACCTTTCCCTTCAGTATTGGTAGCTGTTGAAGCCCCGGCCTTGGTTTCATCCAGACCGCCCACTGGGGTCACTGAGAGGCCATCAATGGGTCCTCCAAATCTTCTGAATGAGTCGCTGTTTCCCTTGCCATTCACTGCACCAGTTCTTGTTACAACACCACTTTCACCACAAATTCCAACCTTTACCCCTTTAATCTCTGATCCTATTGTGCATATTCCAATCATTGATGTTTGCTCCTCTGGTCAAGGTTACCTTGTCAGTGCTGGACCTGCGATTTCCTCGGCTATTCCACCCTTGCTTCCAAACGTTGTGAATCCCATTATCCTAAATTCCGAATCTGCATTGGAGAAGAGTGCAAGGGAAACTCTCCGGATGCTAATGGCTTCTACACCAATCACTTCCGGTCCGCATTTGATGAACGTTTTACCAGCTGTCTTTGGCAAAGAAAATGAAAAACTTACCTTCATCCATGTGAGTGTAATGTTGTTTCATCATCTCTATATTTTTTCGGTTTATGCTAGGATGTGGATGTGTATTTTTATTTACCCTTCTGACTCAGTACTGATCATATTGTGTTTTAGGTGAACAATCAAGCTGAACTTCCTGGTGATCATGGACTTATAATTAAGAATATACCTTCATTCAAATCAGTGCCTGCAGGGGAAAGATTATCTGAACATGGTAGCTCCGATGCAGACGAACGACCTGACAGTGATGACACAAGGTACCCAAAAGTATTTTCTTGTGCAATGGATGATCGCTCGTAGTAAGAACCGACTGTGTTCGCAACCTTACAAAGTGTAGGCCGGAGATGTACAGTCGGTATTTTTGTGTGATGGCAATGCAATTAGCTGGTTGTTAAGTTCTTTATTGATGTGATTAGTCTCAATGTTCATGCCTTCTTTTTCTAATGTCTATTCGTATCTTTTTCACGTTGTCATTGCCAGGGGCTTGGATGTATTGATGCCCTCTTGTTCCACTTGTACAATAGATTTAATCTGTTAAATTTTCCTGCATCCAAGTCTGTGCTAATGTTTCTGTTTCTGTTCCTCCTGTTGAAAACTTTTCTTCTAGTTGGAAAACATTAATCTCTTGTGTATGAGTTATGAGTTGGTGTGTGCCATAATGCCAAAGCCTGAGAAAGGTTCTTTATCAAAGTGCAGTAAAGCAAAAAACACACACACACACACACACACACAAAAGGAAGAGCACTAAACTTTAGAGAGGGGGATGCTCTTCCCTTTGCTTTTGTCGTTTGGCTTCTCTTTTTTATTTATTTGTTTACTTATTTATTTATTATTTTTCTCATTGGTTGAGCCTTGTCCTTGCTTCTTTGGGAGTTGGGAAGTGAATAGACAACAACCCTATTCAATTATTTGCAGCTCCTGGACCCCCATTGTCTTCTTTGTCATGCTCTCATTGAATTCAATTCATGCAGACCAGTTTTGAGTTGTAGTTGTAGTAGTAGTAGTAGAAAGAATAATTTTTTT
The DNA here is from genome assembly GCA_020875875.1 of Dioscorea alata. Classification (NCBI taxonomy): domain Eukaryota; kingdom Viridiplantae; phylum Streptophyta; class Magnoliopsida; order Dioscoreales; family Dioscoreaceae; genus Dioscorea; species Dioscorea alata. Next base: position 20,247,478 of record CM037019.1, read on the forward strand.
TTTTAAAAAAAACAAACATTGCCACCTATACTTATTATTGCACTTGTTATTGGTGATACTCTTATTATTATTATTATTATTATTATTATTATTATTATAAATATAAATTTCCCTGTAATGAGTGGATTCCTTACCATTTTTGGAAAATACTTAGATGCGTCTCCAGCGCAGGATTTGTCACTTCTGGTATAAAGATGTACATTTTGTTATATAATAATATATATTTATATAAAAATTATAGTCACTATCCTCCCCAACAGCTCATCCCTCCTTTAAAAGAAAGGTCAATGAATGAATTATAGAGAGGAAAAAAAAAAAAAAAAAAGGTTTTCCTCTCTATTTTCAACTCCTCCCATTACACTACAAAATCCAGTACCCCCCCAAGAAAATTCATATTTTGACAGTTCAATCTGCCCTTAATTTATTATTCATTTTTTAAATTTGAAATTTTATTTATTAAATTAAATATTCTCACAGTTGTTAACATGTCCATCTTTCATTACATATTATATTTCATATTAATTGGACTATGATAAAATAATCCAATATATATATGAAGAGAGAATTGAAAGGGCAACGGTGAATTTCCAAAGAGTAATACTGAAGCTTATGAAACCAATCACATGGTGGCATTGAACCAATGGCTGACACCAGATCCACCATTTATTCTATTCTATTATATATTATTTATTATATTGAGAGTTGTGGGAGTATGCACGTTTTGTTCTTCATTTCCTCACTTACCATTTTTTATTTTAATAATAATAATAATAATAATAATAATAATTCCTCTCCTCCATTTTTTATTCTGAGCTGTACCAAGCCCCACTTCTTCTTCTTCTACTTCTCTTCTTCTCCTTTTTTTTTATTTATTTTATTTTCAAAGGCACAGACTCCAAAGCCCATTTTTTTTCTTTATTTCTTTCCCATTTTTTTGTTTTTGTTTTTGTTTTTAATTATTATTTGTTTTCTTCTTCAACTTCATCTCTTGGGACACCAAAATCTATTTCTCCTCAAAGCTGTAAAGAGCCATTACTTTGACAACCCATGGTGTTTGCAAGAGACACTAATTAAGTAAATGGTTTAATGCTTATATGTTTATATTTTATTATATAAAACACTGTTTCTTCTCTTGGCTTATTCAAAGGTTTGGAGTTGTGGCTTCTTACTTTTACTTTGCAAATTTATGCATCATTTCTTTATATATAATTAGAATTAGTGCGTCTTTTCTATCTATCCATTATAAACTTTGAATGTCAAACTTTATACTCATTATAATATATATATATATATATTTCCTTGTCTTCTTTCTCATTTGTACTAATATTAAAATATAATAATATGAAATTATATAAATTCAAAGACCGTTTCTCATAAGCAATCAACACTTGAGAATTAGAAAATAAACTATTCTTGGGAGAAAAATGTAAAACGAGCATTACGTAATGAACTAGAAATTCTCACAATTAGAGTTCATTCTTTGATAATTATATATTTATATAAATACACCATCTCATTCTTGCTGATATGAACAAGATTTTTTAAAAATTACTTACAAAACACAAATAATAGTTATTTATTTATTTCACAATTAAAGTCATGTTCTCCTAAACTTAAAAAAATGGTAAAATTAAATTCAACATTTGACATTCCTAAAATTCACTAATAAATCTACTTTTATGATATATAATATATATATATTATATAAGAAGAAGAAGAAGGAGGAACAAGTCTAGTCAATGAAGTACCATGTAAGTACAACTATTAAAGTAAACATAAAATGAAAGTGATTATTAATTAGTTAGAGAACCATTAAGGAAGTGATCATCCCCTACCATTACACCATAAGAGCATGTGGAAAACAGATCAGCTGTTCAATCTCAAACAGGGAAAGAAAAAAAAAAGTTCATAAGGTGGGTCCCACTGAACAAACAGACAAACACAGGAATGATATGGACACGTCATCATCGGGAACAGATTGTAGTTTTTGCTGTTTGTGAAGATACAGCGGATGCAATGGGGATTGGGGACAAGAAGGGAAGGGCGGGTAACAGTTGGTCTCATGGTTAGGGGGACCGCTAATGTGGGCACTGACACCCATCGAACCAACTTCCAAACACTCAAATCACAGACCCAAATAAAATTAAATAAATTAAATTAATAATTAACAATCTCTTGTTAGTATAGTAAAATGTTATGAGAATGGTAAATGCATAGATCTAGAATTGAAACCTTGGATCAGAAATATTGTTGTAATATTGTGCTTATATTGTAAAAAAATTATATAAATATTATAGCTTGTTCATTTATTGTTCATGCATGAGAGTGGGATTTATTAACTCAATTTGATTCCTGAAATATCTTAATCGAGTTAATAAATCTCTAAAGGGTCATTAAGATACTTTAATTGATGCAGCACTATACTAGTCTGTCTCTTAACACATTTTTCATTGGGTGACGTTTGTCGTTTTTGTCAAAAAAAAAATTAATAAAAAATTAAAATTTTACTATATGATAATTAACCACCGTCTTTCAAGTCAATTGACACTTGGTCCCCATGAGGCTCTTTCGCAGTTGACGAGTAATTGATTTTGCAGGGACAAAGATGGGTAAAAGTACTAACTCTATGGCTGTGCATGTCTTTGATTTTTTTTTAAAAAAATGCTTATCATCTATTTGTCAAAAGCACTGTTCGAAAAATCTGTCCAGGCGGCGCCTAGGCGCTGGAAGGTGGCAGGCCGACTAGGTGGCGCCTAGGCGCTGGAAGGTGGGAGGCCAACCTGTTTTTTCGAAAAATGATGAAAAAATCAGTGTTGGCTTTTCATAAAAAATAATGACGCCCAGGCACCGCCTAGGAGGGTTGGGCGGCGGGCTGGGCGGGCTGGGTGGCTTTTGGAAAAAAATTTAAAATTAAATGTTTTTAACTAATTTAAAACCCCCCAAATTAATGTTTTGTGGGACTTGTAATTAATTATGTTTTTTCTTAGGGGTATATCCGTATATGTGCAAGTTTTTTATGGTTAGCTAATTATGTTTGGTAGACATGGCCAAGTGGACAAAGCCCATCACCTGTTCGACCAAATGCCACAGAGAACGCAAGTCTCCTAGAATGCCACGCTCTCCATCCTCATTGACTCCGGCCGATTAGCTTCCACACTTGAACTATTTGATGAAATAGGCTAAGAAGAATTTAACTTCATATATTTGATGAAATGTCTATTTGGGTATTATATAGAATTAAAATTATATTATAAATATATATATTTTTTAAAAGGGTAAAACCGCCTAGTCCCCGCCTAGTCCCCGCCTAGGCTCTCTGGGCGCTAGAAGGTGGCAGACCGCCCGACTAGCGCCTAGCGTTTTTTTGAACATTGGTCAAAAATAAAAAAAAATTAAAAATTATGACAATTAATAATGTTCCTATCAAGTCCAATCCAAAATAGAATTTAACTCTAAAATGTTTTCAATTCCCATCAATCAGCTTCAATAGATTAAAGATGCGTCTAATTATTAACTGGCTATTATTTTTTATTTAGGGTAACTTTGGGGTTGTTTTGAAATGGGGATGTTTTTTTTTTTTTTAATTTGATTAAGTTATTGGAATTGGAATGGCATTTATTTTTTATTTTAAATTTTATGCATGCAAACTATATAATAAGATGAACTTATAAAAAAAAAATTCAAACTTTGAAGTTTTTTTTAGCCTTTTGCTGACTTCGAAAGTCATAATTTACTCCATTAATAATGTAATTTTGGGGAAAAAATGCATTCAAAATGTCAACTTTATATAGTATTTTATGAGTAAATCTAAAGTGAATCTTTTTTCCAACTATTAGATTCTTTGTATTTATTTCAAAAAAATTAATTTCTTTCCATGCTATAATTTTCTAAAAGAAAAAAAACTTGAACTTTGAATTTTTTTTGAAGAATATCACTTTTGACATTAGATTTGAGTTATAGTTTTTTTTAAGCTTTTATATTAAATTAAATCTTGATTAAAATTTGTTTTCTTCCAATCTTTTATTAAAAAAAAATATTCTTTCTTGTTTTTCTTGGCCATTTCAATTGAATACTGGAATCTGAATCTCCTTTATTTACCCATAGTTTTTGGGGAGAATAACTATATCTCTAATCTAATGGTAACCTTTTCTTTGTTTTTGTTTCTAAGTGTGTATGAAGATGTGCCCAATTTTAATTTTAATTTTTTAATTAGCAAAAAAAAAAGAATAAGATTAAGGTATGGGCACTAACCTTTGTTAATCCTCAACAAACCAATGAATGAGTACTAATTTGGTTTCATTTTGTTTAAGTGTTTTAATTTATCAGTTTGATATTTTCTAAAGTTTGTGCAAATCTCTTTTGGCATGTGGACTAATGACATGACAAAGGCCAAAAAAAAAAAGTTAAATAAATAAAAAATATATATACAGAGAAAAAAAAAATCAATTTGGATGAACTTTAACTTCATGATTGATGGGTGGTGCTTCTACCAATTTTAATATTACTTTTTTTAATTTTTTTTTTAATTTTATGCATTTAAACAAACAGGAAAGGGAGGACCTTTCCATGGTTGAGAGCATAAGCTCCACCAAGAACCAATCAAAGGCCACCATCTCTCTTTTCTCTCTCTCTTTATCTCTCTCTGAATTTAAGGGAGAAAGAGAGAGTGATACATAGATTGAGAGGGATTTAGACATCACTCTTATCTCTCTCTTACTTCTCTTCTTTGTTTACTTTGCTTCTTTGTTAGCAAAAAAAGGTGGCTATTTTATTGAATTCTTGTGGTTGATGATGATCTTTGGTGGTATCTTCTACAAAGGTATGAATTTGAACCATGAGTTATGAAATTCTCCACCCTTTATTTAGTTTTTTCACTGCAAAATTCCATCTTGGTTTACTTGAGATCCATAGTTGTTCATCATCATCATCATCTTCTTCTTCTTCTTCTTTCTTTTTACCTTTTTTCAACCCATGGCTTAAAATCTCTCTCAGTTATTCCATTGTTCTGTTCATTGAATCCTCACCCCTTTTTTTTTTTGTTTTTCCAAATTCCCTGCTTCTTCTACAGTTTATTGTTCTGATTCTTTGAAGGAGTAGTAGTTGAAGAAGAAGAAGAAGAAGAAGAAGAAGAAGAAGAGAAGAGAAGGCTATTATATTATATAAGGTGTGAGTACATTGGCAAAGGTCTTAGATTGGTATTCCAATCAATTGAAAGTTTTGGGAAGATGATGACAAGGAGGGGAGTGGAGGTTCTCCCTCCATCTTCAGCTTGCTTTGGCAACTCCAATTGGTTGTTGAGCCAGAGCAGGAGTGGGATTTGGACACCAGATGAGAACAAACTCTTTGAAGATGCACTTGCCAAAGTAGACAGCAACATTCCTGATAGATGGGAGCAAGTAGCAGCAGCAATCCCTGGCAAGACAGTGGATGATATCATTAGCCATTACCAAGATTTGGAGCATGATGTTAGGTACATTGAAGCAGGGATGATCCCTGCTCCTGGTTATGGCTCCTCATCCTTCACATTGGATTGGGACACCTCCTTTGGCTTTGATGGCTTCAAGCACGCTTATGGTGTTGGTGCCAAGAGATCCGGTGCTACTCGTCTTTCCGATCAAGAGAGGAAGAAGGGAGTCCCTTGGACTGAAGAAGAACACAGGTAATCAATCAGTCAGTCCTCAAATCTCCATACTCTTTTAACTATTCATCAATTGCAATCAAATTAATCAATATTCATGCATGACAAACAATTCTTCAATGAAATGAATGCTTGTGTTTGTTAGTAGTTTGATTGAGAGTGATTGTTACTGCAGGAGGTTTCTAATGGGGTTGAAGAAGTATGGAAAAGGGGATTGGAGGAATATCTCTAGGAATTTTGTCACTTCCAGGACTCCTACTCAGGTTGCTAGTCATGCTCAGAAGTATTTTATTCGGCTTAGTTCCGGTGGCAAAGACAAGAGAAGATCTAGCATTCATGATATCACAACTGTTAATTTGCCCGATGAAGCTCCGGCCTCTCCTTCTCATGCTTCTAATTCAGCTATCGCCCCGGGGACACCTGATAAGTATTCAGTAATGGCTGGCTCGACTAAAAGCTCTGTCGGTCAATCACCGTCTCAAATGCATGGCAATCCGTTTTCGCAGCTACCATATGGTTTGGCTCATTCTGAATTGAAGCAGGTTCAGAATTCAGCTAAAAACAATTTCAATTCTATGATTGCCAACCACAGCAATATGTTTCAGATGCTGTCCACTCACCTTCATCCTCATGGCTAAGATGTTCTTGCAAGCGAATTTCTTCGGAAAACAAACCTTTGTCCATGTGTCTTTCCTAAATTTCATGTGAACATATGTCCGCGAGATCGAGCATTGTATCATCAAGTAAAATGTTTTCGAAATTCATAACGAGGAAAGATTCGAGGATGTGGGTTTCAGTTGTATCATCAATTTTTAATTCATTATTATTACTTAAAAAAATCTATGTGGATAGTATTCGTGAAGCACATGCTGAGCAGTTCTTCATCAGCCGACGACGAAACCAGATAAAATTGATGTTTTTTCAGCAGAAAACTCTGAAATTTGATCATGCTTTTCATGAGGTATGTATGCATTTGATAGCTGTTCTTTACATTGTTCTAATCTATTATCTGTGTGCAAAATAGATATCAGCACGGAAAGTGCGTATCTTAATTAATATTAGTTGTTTATATTTGACAGAACATTTTATTTTATTGTATCTTCTTCCTGTCACACTAATCCTTGACCATTGGTATAATTTCTGCATAAGATCCATGTAAGATAATTTAAGTAGAAAACATGTATGATCATGGAGACTTTTGGTGTCCAACTCACAGAGCATTGCACGTTCCGCTTAAGATTTCGATCAGCTCTGGCCGAAACTTTTCCCAATTTTATTATTAGATTTCGACATCGTTTGCTTTAGCGTATCAAACCTCGAACATGAAATGCTTGGCCAGAGCTTGATCACTAACTCTAAGTTGAAGCTGAGTACTCATTCCACTTGTTTAGCAGCATCTCATGCTCCTCCCTCCCAGTCTTCTTTTATAGATTCTTTTACTTTAATTGCTTATTGAGGAAAGGTATCTTTGGATGTAGGCAGATCCCTTTATGTGTCACAATCTATAGTGCATAAACACTTAATCAAATATCATCACCCAACTTGCCTTTGATTCTCTTTTATTTGCTTCCACCTCAGTGCTTCCAATCCATTGAGCAATTGTGGATGAACTATTTAGAACTCTCAGAAAAAAAAAAAGAGCAATTATTGACCAAGAACATTTGTCAATGAACCGATTGATGTATCATTCCACTGGTTTCTGAAAAAAATCTTATGGCTTTGAATGAATCACAAGTCCAATAAATCTTTTAACTGCTTTGATTGTCACTGTTTGGAACTACTGTTCTTCAGAAAAAATAAAAAAAGAAAAAGAAAAAGCATCTATTAATCTGCAATTATTGTCAGAGAACATTCATCGATGCCTTCGTTGAATGAAATGTTACAGTTTTGATTGAATGATTCCTGATTAAATTTGGATGTTTGGGAAAAGACAACAAGTTACAGTTTTGATTGAATTATTACTGATTAAATTGGATGTTTGGGAAAAGACAACAAGAAAGCAAAAGGCTAGTGCTTGTGAGGCTTTTAATTTTTCAATCCCCACTTCTATATTGATCTTCATGAATTCCAACTATTTAAGTGCATGTGGTGCATGGACATCTCACTCTCATGTAATTTAGGACCCACCCATTAAGAAGAAAAACAAAGCAAGTGGTCATCCCTGTTTTTAACTTTATTTATTAATTATTATTATTTTTGTTTTTGTTGTTTTTATTTATTTATTTAAACCTTTTTTTTTTCCTGAGTTTAGTGTGACAAAACAATTCACTTTCTTTATAGTAAAGAAGTAGCATCCTTTTCTGCAAGTTGAATAGGAAAAGCACTAGAGGTTCCACTTTATTCTAAGTTTTGATCCCCATTAACTGGATGAAGGCCATACACACAAACACAAGTCTCATGGCTTTATATTACTTTTCAACATTTTGCCTTTCCTTTTCTCAGTATTCTGATTCCAGCCTCTTCTTATGGGTATTGTCAAGCATCTTCACTGCCCATAATACAACCAGTCTGGTAACATCCTACAAGTTCATCCAAAAAGAATTCAGAATTTCAATTGCAATTGCACTCAAATCACGAATATATATATTTCACGATAAAATTGTGCCGAATCATTGCTTTATAAGTATATTTGACCATTTCTTTTTATTCATACACTACTACTCTCTACACGAAAAAAGAAACCAAAAATCTCTATCCTCACTGACTACAAATTCAATGTGATCAATGGTCAACTTTCTTTTGTTTGCTCCGGGAATGTCCTGGGTGCTAAAAAAATTGATCGCTTGCTTCTTGGCGATGCTTCAAAGCTAATAGATTTGTGTTACCGGCTTTCCGAATGAACATTCTGGTCACAAAACCCTTTTCATAGAAGGTGCAAATACTGATGTCAATTACATTAGCAAGAACACAGATAAAGAGTTTTTTGATGATGCTATAGTCATGCTTTGTTCAAGCAAAACTTAAGTAGCATACTAATAAGAAAACAAGAAATTCTATTTTCCTATCACACAGTGGTTTTTCATTTGTCACCTAGCAAGTATAAGTTGGGTGACTAAATTGAGTCTTTTAAAACTAGGAGATAACAAAGAATGACAGGTAGCAAATGTAAGCTTTTGCTTAAAGAAACTACAAAGAAAACACCAAAGGAAGCACAGGAAAATGGATAGGAAGTAAAGAGCCAACGATCAGTATTGGTCACAGCTAATACTTTAAGAGATAATAGAGAAAGATAGGAAGCAAATGTAAGCTTGTACGTTAAGAGACTCCAATAGAAAACACCAAAGGAAGCACAGGAAAATGGATAAGAAATAAAGAGCCAACGAGAGTCGGTATTGGTCACAGCTAATAGAATATCTATATTGCATGATGTAATAGACCTCAGCGAATACTCATACAGAGGTTTATACGCACCTGCTATTTTGCTTTTGCATCAAATCATGATCTTAGCAATATCTCTTCCACTGCCAAGACTATGAAACTGAGTAACCTGATGCTTTCAATTACTTAACCTTCAATCTTCTCATAAAAGAAGACATTTGATGGCATTTATTGATTCTGGCCATATGACCATTTTCACATATGCAAATAATTATTTGAATAATATTGACTATAACACACTAACAAACGAGCTTAAGGATCCTGGTGTCATAGACTGTTCAAGAATAATAAGAAATTCTGCTATTTTCCTTTCTAGCAGTAGCTTTTTGTTTGTCACTAAGCAATTAATGGTTAAGTTGAAGAACTAAATTGAGTCCTTCACAACCAGTACATACCAAAGAAAGAGAGATTGCAAATGAAACTGGATAACAAATTAAGCACCGATTGAGACTCTGTTCACTGCATCTAATAGAATCCCAATATCGCATGATGCAATAGACCTCAACAAGTACTCATGTATGAGGTTTGATACACATCCGCTGTTTCACTTTTGCATCAAATCATGATCTTAGCAATATCTCTTCCACTGCCAAGACTATAAAACTGAGTAACCTGATGCTTTCTAATTTGATTTACAATGGTTCTCGGAAAAGAAGACATTTGATGGAATTTATTGATTCTGACCATATGACCTTTTCTGCACATGCAAATACTGAGTTCAATCATATTGGCTCTACCACACTAATAGAAGAGCATGAGGACCCCAGTGTCATTGTCTGTGCAAGCATCATTTTAGCAGCATAGTAATAAGAAACCAAGAAATTCTACTATTTCCCCATCAAACAGTAGCTTTTCGTTTGCCACTAATCAGGTGATGATTGAGTTGGAGAACTAAATGTAGTCCTTTACAAACAGGGGATAGCAAAGAATGAGCGGCCACAAATGAAGGATTTTATTTCAAGAGCCTATGGCAGAAAAAACCTCAGGAAGGAAGCACATGAAAAGGTCGACAATTTAAGAGCCAAAGGAAGTCAATGGAAGAGTAGAGAATGTCTTTTCTTTATTGAGATTCTCTCGGTCTAAGCCAATAAAATCCTAATATCACATGATGCAATAGACCTTATCGAATACTCATGCCTGAGTTTTGACACACATAACATTTTGCTTTTGGGTCAAATCATGATCTTAGCAATATCTTTTTGATTGCCAAGTCTATGTAATTAGGTAAACCTGATGCTTTCAATAACCTAATTCTCATTCTTAGAGAAGAAAAATTTTTTTTGACAAAAATTACTGATGTATCACTACAAAGTTTGGCAAACAAGAGGTAAGTAATGATCGATACACAGCACTCCCACAATGAGAATGTTGCCAAACAATATATAAACTTCAAAGTCCAAACTATCGAGGAGAGTAGAAACATATTGAGATCTATGTGCAATATGCAACCATAAGATGTGTGGGCATTATATCATAGAGTTTATGTATTCAAAATTACTTTTATGATTTTGAAATAGCAAATGACAATGTCAAGCCATCATGAACCTTGAAATACTAATAGATATACTTTTGAAGAGCATACACACTAGAACCAGTCACAAATAGTCAATATGACATATAAAAGTGCCACAACTGAAATAGCTTGAGAAGATGGACATTAATATTTCTTCACGTATCCAGTTTACATTAGAACTCACCAGCCTACCAAGGTATGCAACAAAATGGGTTTCAGAACTGTTTGTTTTAAGTTAAACCTGCAATAAGTGAAGTCGTGAAGACTTGCATTTGCTAGAAAATTTCAATGAGATTATGATAAACAACATCAAGAACACATACCAATGAATCAAAACACTTGCATTTGCTGCAAAATTTCAATGAGATTATGATAAACAACATCAAGAACGCATACCAGTGAATATAAACACACAAAACCTATTTCCAATGGTCAAACCCACAATACCTTAAAAAACCATCAATCAAAACATGATAAAAACAACTCATTTCGTTCAGGCATATCATCAAACAGCTGAAAGGCATTCCACAAAAACATAACAAAAGTAACTCATTCATTCAGGCATATCATCAAACAGCTGATCGGCTTACAACAAACCACCTGCTTGACTACTCACGAATATCAGAACATCGTAAATGATTGATAAACAATTGAAAGCATGATCAAAGAGACATTGAAACAAGTGAAGAACTTGACCTTGTCCAGGCATAGCAGCATCGCGCAGTCGTCCAAAATTACTCCTTTCGTCGTGAGAGCGAGTACCGAGCTTGCACTGTCGTGTAGACAAGCGCAAGAGACGGCCGGGAGAAACTGGGGAGAAGGAATGGCAGCGACTGAGACTCTGATAGTGAGTGTCACGGGCGGTGATCGGACGGAGAGGTAGAAGCGGTGACCATATTCTGGCAAAATGAGTAGCTTGTTCGCAGGGATAGAGAATTGGGCCGGTTTCCTGATCCAGTGTGGTAAAGTTGTAAATTTTTCGTCCAGTAAGGACAGATAAATAATATTAATAAAAGAGAAATAATTTTAAAATTTTGGGGAAATTAGGAGATAATTATATCATTAAAAGATAAAAATATATATAAAAAATGGGTTAAAATTCCCTTTTATTAAATTTTTAAATATGGATAATGAGTGAAGATTCATAAGAACAAAATTTTATAGGTTTTAAAAGAGGAATTGATAATTTATGGTGTTGTGTTGGCTAAGCTTAAAAGAAAATAGGGAAAAAATTAGTTTAATCTTCCGTATTATTTATATTTAATCTTTTTATCTGATAATTTTTTTCAATTATTTAAAATTTTATATATTTTCAATGTAAATATGTATCTCAAATTCATTGGTTTTGATTTAAATAATATTTTAATCAGATACCTATTGTTTGAAAATAACATAGATTAAAAAAAATTGATTAAAATTAGTTAGTAATCTAAAATTTATAAAAATTATATTGATTTTTCAAACTTACTTTTCTTTAAAATGTATTTTAAAAACATATGTAGTTGAATATAATTTATTAGAAGTTATAAAAGTAAATTAAATATAAAAGATAAATTTGAAAAACAATATTTACTGCTCCATAAAATTTTGAAATTAACAAGTAAAAATGACAAAAAAAAAACCTCTAAAATGACACAAGTAAAAATGGACAAAGCGATGGAGTAGGTTACTAATCTAAAAACTGTCGGTAAATGCACTCTGGTCTTGTACATTAAAAAAAACTGTTATTTTTTTTATTAAATGTAATAAATATAATTCAATAGTGATAAAATGAGCTGCTAAAAAAGAAAGAAAAGCATAGGCCAATTAGAGTTGATAATTAGATAAAGAGTTGTCAAGAGGAAAACAGAGAGATGTCCTTGATTTCCCTTCAAAGAACAAACATAGTTATTACCCCAAGTGTTGTTTGTAACTCTGAAGAAGAACCAGATTAGACATGCAGATGATGCCATACTATCATCATCACTATCATCATCATCATCATCATATATATATATATACACACATAAATTTATATATTTTGTATCAAACTATATACAAAGATAAAACTATATATAGAGACTTTTTTTTTTTTTTTAAGGGGGGGATTTCAAGTCAGTAGTAGTAGTAGTAGTAGGGTATGCAGGCTGAAACTTTAGCACTAAAAAGCAGAGCATTTTGCTGCTTTTTTGCACATCAAAATGCCTTTAAACCCCAAGCAGTGATGATTTCCATGCAATCCAATCCAACTGGGTCCCCATTTGTGAACTCCAATGCGTGGCCTGAAAACTTGAATTATTCATTCATTCATTCATTCATTCACCTCCCTATTTCACTTGTCCAACAAAACATCTCTTCTCTTTTACATATATATATATATAAAACTTAAGGAATATTTGTAAATCCCTAAGAAAGATTTCCAATAGGAATTGTCCATTTGTGCTTTGTTTCCATGCCTTGTCTCCCTCTTACAACCATCCAAAAACCATTCCTCCACTTCCATTGGGATTTGAGATTCCTCAGATTCATTTTTAAGCAAAAATATAAGACATATGTGAGAAGTTGGTTTTATTGTTATTATTAGTGTAGGGGTTGGTGGATCACAAGGATCAAGGTGTGTGTGTTTTAACAAAGTATTTGAGATGGTATGGCAATGATGAGCTTGAGCTCTTTCCTTTTTCTCTTTTCTGCATGTCCACTTGTAAATGTCTTCTTGGCTTTTTGCATTTCATTCTTATTTTTAGGAATTATTTTCCCTTATTCTTTTCCTTTTTTTTTTGGTCTTAATGTTGTTTTTATTTTAACTTGTTGGGGTGGTAGCTACACATAGAGACACAGAGAGAAAGAGAGAGATAAAGAGATGTGGGAGTATGAGGACAAGGAGTTACTGTTTCTGCATGTATGGGAGCATTGTGCAATAGAATTGTGACAGAGTTGCTGGGTTTTGTTCTCTTGGTCCCTGCCTTGTTGTTCCCTCCCAGGAGGATGATGGTGAGTGATCATGAATCAAATATTCAGGACTTTGCTTTCACAATTCATATCAATCAATGTATATATATATATATATATATATATAAATGTGAATCAAGCCATGAACAGATGATAGGAGAATGAGAAGAAAGAGAAATGTGAATCTTTGTCTCAATGTCAATTTCCATTAATGTTTTCCAAATATTATATTTAATCAATAAATTGTCATCATAATGATAAAACAGTAAGTTATTTGATTTCCATATCTAAAGTTAAAAGTTCGAATCTCTACTAATACATAAGTGGATTTTTATTATGTGTTGGTTTGTTGCCTTAAAAAAATGGAATATTTTTTTATGACTTTTGGCTTTGAATATTTGAAATAATAATAATAATAATAAAAATAATAGTACTGAATATATATATAGTGATGGAATATATCCCAAGACAATGTTGAATGTGGAATGAGATTTGAGATGAGGAATCAAAACAATGTGCTTTTGAGATGTTTTTTTATATGTTCATGTGCCCACAAAAATTGCAATTTCCAATAAAGGAAAAAAAAGGTTGGGCATGGATCCTACCTGCTCATTAAAGACCAAAAATTATTTATGAAGATGAGACATAAATGCCACTACACTGTCTTATTTGGAGATTTGTTTTCTTTCTCTCCATTAACTTTACATCTCACACAACTGATTATTAAAAAAGATAAATATATTAAGAAATCATATTAATCTAATTACTGCTTTTTTATCTCATCTTATTAAATTAAATCAAATAAATTATTAATCTCTTAATCCATTGATACAAAATTTTTAAATATTTGTTTCATAAATAACTCAAAATCAAATCTCAAAATCTATGCAAAGTGAGGGAATAAATATGTGTTGATATTATTATTGTGTTTCCCGCATGTACACGTTCTGATTTTTTTTTAAATAGAAGTATTTATTGTTTATATATATATATATATATATATAATTAAGCGCTTCATCAACTTCATGAACACAAGACTTGCAAACTATTCTGGTGACATAAGGCATAACATTGACCGAGAGTAGTCACTTATATTTTATAGTTTTGTCTGACTTTTGACTCCAGACGGTTGTCTTCGCTGATCTAGTTTCCTTATCTTTTTTCTGTTTTGTTGTTTCTTCTTTTTGTATGTTGTATCCCTTGCCTCTGGTAAGAATCTCAGACTAGTCATTCTCTTATATGTGGTTGATTTTCTTATTTGAGTTTGTACTATGTTCCATTATTTTTAATAAACTTTATTCCAATATATATATATATATATATACAGCAAAGATGCATGAATATATTTTTTAAAACAAAAACATAAATAAAGGGTAAAGTGAAAGGGAAAGGTGCAAAACATTTATATATGTCTACAAGAAAAGCTCAAAAGACAAACTAATAGTCTGAGTATTAGAATCCTGAGAAAACAATAAGATATTAGGACAAATCTGGGCTGAAGCCTGAAGATCTTTAAGCTCTGCACCCCACAGTCATGGATAGTAACATCTCTGTTAATCTCCCTATTTTGTGGTCCCATTCAAACCATGTTTAGTGTAATCTTCTTTCCTTTTTGTATTTTATACTTAAATATTACTCCTATTTAATAAAATGTTAATTTTTATCATATATGATTTCCCTTTGAATTAATATTCTCTTGAAGGAATTCTCCTTTAATTTTTTTTTTATATCAATGTGATATATATAGTTGAAAAAAAACATCAATTTTTTATTATAAAGATGATGAAATTATGTTCATGTTAAATAAAAAATATATATGTAAAAAAATTCAATTGATTTATAAGCATAATGTTTTTACAACTATCTTATTTATATTTTTGAATTTTTTTTAAGGTTTTATTTCTTATAAAAATAGAAATCAGTTTTAACATAAATCATTAGCTTGTTGTTCTAAAATATGAAGAATAACAAAACTAACATTATTTACAGAGCATTTAAATTAAATTTAAAAATATATTTTAAAAAGTTTCTTCATATTGTATGTATTATATAACAAAACTAACATTTTGTTAATTATTATATGTGTATGTACAAATTTTTCTTCATATTTTATGACAAAAATCTTAGAAGCAGCTCCTTTTAAAAAATTATATACTAAATGCTCTGATTTAAACCACGTGAACAAAATACAAATACAAAAGCGAAAGGAAGTTATTGCATGCAATCCCTTTATGAAACTTTACTTTAAATTTATTTTTACATGATATCAAAGAACCCAATAAATAAAAGAAAAAGAAGTCCAATGACGTTCATGTTCATACTAGATACTAATACTAGCTCTCCGTATCATTGAGAGTAGAAAAATAAATTAAAAAAATAATTAAAAAGAAAAAAAAAAAAAAGAGAAAAGAGTCAGGTCAGGTGAACACATGGGTGAGAAATAAAGATGGAAAAACAAAAAGAGAAAAAAAAAAAAAAAGTGAAAGAGATAGTCAGGGCCGGACACCAAGGGCCATCACCGCTAACATAAACACAACTGTAGGGCCGTGATACTGATTACTTTTGCTTTTCTTTTCTTTTCTTCTTCCCTTTATTTATTTATTTATTTATTATTATTATTATTACTATATATATATATTAAAAAAAAAAGGAATTTCTGATTATTTATCAGACTTTACAGCAATAAAACCATCTCTTCTTTCAAAAAATCCTCCACTTCCCTTCACTTCCATTCTTCTCTTCTTGCACACTCACACACAATTTAAACTTGAAATTACATGATTGACACTTTAGTTACACAGCACTAGCTTAGTTTTGGTAGTGTTTTGAGTTTGAAGTAGAAGAAGAGTGAGCATAATAATAAATAATAAATAATTAAAATAATAATAATAATAATAATATGAGAAGGTGGACAAGTGAAAGGGAGGGGAGAGTGTTGTGAGCGTGTGATGAATCTTCTTCAGTTTGAGAGCAACGCTTATTTGCAGCGTGCGACGGCGAGCTCGCACACGTGTGAGCGCCATCCCGACGAGCTTGTCACTGGGTTTTGTGCCTCATGCCTCCGGGAAAGACTCGCTGGTCTCGAGTCACAGGCTTCCACCGCCCGCCGGAACTCTACGTCGTCGTCGTCGTCGTCGGCGTTTAAGTCGTTGTTCTTCAAGAGTAACCCCAACGCGCCGTTGCGGCGGTGTAAGTCCTTCTCTTGTGGCAGGGGGGACGGGTTCTCGGCTTCGTTTGAGCCGCAGCGGAAGTCTTGTGACGTTCGTGGCCGGAGTACGCTCTGGTCGTTGTTCAACCAGGACGATCAGCTGAGAGGAGGGGTTGCTGGGGAGATCGAGATCGATTCGTGTGGTGTTGCGGCTCCTGTGCTTGAGGATGAAGATGAAGCTGAAATCAGGCCGGCGGAGCCTGAGCTAGTTGTGGAAACTACTGGGGAGATCACGAGAGAGGAGGACGAGGAGGAGGTGGTAGAGGAAGGAGAGAACTTGGAGCAACCGGAGTTGAAGCCCATGAAGGATCATATAGATCTTGACTCCCAGACTCAGGCTAAGAAGCCGCCGGCGAAGGAGCGGAAGGAGATCGCTGGGGGATTCTGGACGGCGGCCTCGGTTTTCAGTAAGAAGCTTCAGAAATGGAGGAGAAAACAGAAGCTTAAGAAGCAGAGTAGCAGCAAGGCTGGGAATGGGATGCCGATGGAGAAGCCGTCGAGCTCTCGGAGGTTCCGGGATACCCAGTCGGAGATCGCCGTGGATGCGTTTGGCCGGAGATCCTGCGACACCGACCCGAGGTTCTCTCTGGACATTGGTCGCATCTCGTTAGATTACTCTTGGGATGAGCCGAGGGCGTCCTGGGATGGTTATCTGATTGGGGGAAGAGCTGCATTGTCTCGTTTTCCTCCTCCGATGCTCTCCGTCATGGAGGACCGACCTGCCGCCGTTGTCCAGAGAGCTGACGGTCAGATCCCCGTGGAGGAGGATTCCATCATCCCCGGAGGAACCGTGCAGACCCGGGACTACTACCTTGATTCCTCCTCATCTCAGCGCCGGAGGCGCAGCCTCGATCGATCAAACTCTGTTCGGAAGTTATCGGTTGAGATCAATGAGGCAAAGGCTGTGTCCAATACCAAGGTTTCTCCGGCGGCCGTCGCTGCAAAGTCACATCTTGGGCACAATGGGATTAAGTCTGAGCGTGGTGATTCGAGAGAGTTGAGCTACAATTCTCTGAGGGATGATTGCTGTGAGAGCTTTGATTCTGCATATAGAGACCCCTGCAAAGGGGGGCAGGCTAAGAAATCCAAGAGTTGGAGCAAAAGATGGAGCATTTGGGGGTTTATTCATTGGAGGAGTGGAAACAAGGGAGGTGCTAATAATGTGGTTGAGAGGTCATTCTCAGAGTCATGGCCGGAGCTCCGGAGACAGGGTTCTAATGGCAAAATGTTGCGGTGCAATAGCAATGTGAGCTCGAGGCATTCGTTCAGCAGTAGCACTGGGTTTGGGAGCATGCGGCGGAGTAGTGTCGAGACCAATGGGCATGGCAAGAAGAAGAAAGATGAGTTTGTCTTGGAGAGGAACAGGAGTGCTAGGTATTCTCCAAGCCAGGGTGATAATGGTTTGCTAAGGTTTTACTTGACACCGATGCGAGGTAGCCGGAGGAACGGAGCGGCCGGGAAGGGCCGAAATAGTAGCTCTCAATTCTTCACAAGAAGCATGTTGCAATTGTACTAAGACTGAGTGAGCTTCGACATCAGGTGTTCTGTAATCTTCCTAGGCTGTAGTAGCTTAAACTATGTGCTGTTCTTTTTGCTGGGTGGAAGCGAATGAAATTGGCATTGGCTTTTATTTCTTATATATCACGCTTCGCTTAATAAGTGTGCTAAGTTTTTTTTTTTTTTTATCTTCTTCTTCTTCTTTTGCAAAAGAATTTTGAGACTTTGTTGCAGGATTGTTCCTCTACATAAAGCCATACTTGCTAAGTTTTTAGTCATGCTTACTGATTTAAGTCACTATTTTGTCAGCTACCTGCAGTTTGTTTTAGAGTGAACTTCAAAGAAATGCGCACACACACACAGAGCCTCTTAATCCTGTTTTAGCGTACTGCTTACAAATTTCATTGCTTTAGTTTTCAGTATGTGTATTATAAAATTTAGATGGTTTTGGTGGAGGCATGAATTTATACAGATTTAAATGCTCCTTTCTAGCTGGGAACTCCATGATAATTCACCTGGTAACCAATGTCTTCTCATCTCACACTTCTCTATCTATGTGGCTGCTCTTATTTGAGTAAGAGGTTATTTTTGTTGCAATATTTCTTTCCATTGAGCACAGGCATTATGATGTTTGATATAGTAGTGTTGGTTATTTAGTTCATGGCAGTAATCTCATGCTCATACCATTCTCCATCCAGGATAATGCCTAGATATTTACTTATTCTTATATTTGCAGAAGAGGATTTCCCTTTGAGATTCACAGGCTTGGAACTTCATGAAAGCTTTGATGGTATTTCTAACCAATGTTAAAGAGCTTTGTTGTCTTGTTGTATTGAATAGGTGAGGAATAAAGTTTTGTTTTGCTTCCATTCCAGTGCTTAGTATGTGACTGAGGTCAAAATATTACGTTTATTTGTCCCTCGAACACTTTTTTGGTGTACACATGCATTTGCATTTTTATCTTTCATGAAAACTATGATTTTTGTGCTAATTTATCGGTGTTTTATTGCAAGCGTGTCCTGTGAGGTCTTCAGCATATCATACTTGGAAATCTTTTGAAGGCCTCATTTTTTGATAGAATGAAAGTGGAAATCTTTTGAAGAGCTCATTTTATTAATAGCATAAAACTGCAATTTTCTTTATTCATTTTTACCCGGTTTTCTTGGTCTTTTACTTTGGTAGCTCTGCAATCTGCATGATAAAGCATTCCTTTTGATCATGGCAAAATCTTGAAATACTCATGACTGTCTTTTGAGCACATGAAACCAACATCAGGCAAAGCCTTGAATAGCTCTTCACTGTAGCTTGTATGAAAGTTTGAATGCCTGTAACTGAGAATGATCCTTGAAGGCAGTAGTCCTATGTTTCTTGTGTACGAACTTACATATTTGTATTGGAAATTAGCATCATATATCAGATATAAACCTCTTGATTTAACTTAATTTGCTCTTAATTGATATATATATATATGTATATAATATATATATATATATAAGCAGTACATGCTTGCGGCTGGCCAAGGAGCACTGAGACAATGTCCTGGGATTGACAACAAGCCAAAGGTGCAATTCAAAGACTAGGAGTAAAGTGGGGTGGAAAGTGCTCTTTGTGATTGCACCTTTGCATTCTTCATGGAATGTGTCTATGCCTGGACCCCAGGAGCCAGTTGGTGCTGCTGCTGTCATCTCTTTTAACAGGTATTCCGGCTTCGGAAATTGCGGTGTTCTTTGATAAATATTTCCCTTCAAATCTTTCAAGTCATGCATGAAATTTGAATTGGACACCTTCTTGAATTTCTCATGTCTACTTCTGCATTAATCACTAGTTAATTATTCTGCATGCGTTTTGTATAATCAAGTGAATGCACAGTGACAGCAAAGTAGAATTATCCATGTTGTCTTAAATTTTCTTTGGCTTTATGCATAAGACTTCTTGTGGTTGTACAACCAAGTGAACAGTGGCAAATTGTTGTACAATGTACAGTGTTTATGCTTCTTAATAGTCACCTGTTTCTTGTTCCTGTACAGTGGCATTTTAGAGAATTTTTCATGACCATTCTCATTGAGAGTTCAAGGTTTTGTTTTTGTACTACAATTGAGTGAACAGTAACATCTGGTTGTACTGTGCTAGTAATGATGTTGTTTGAGAATTGCAAGTTTACTTCCCCATATGAAAAAATAGTGAATGTACTGCATTTGATCTTTTATTTTTCCATCTGGATACAAAGGATGTGGCTTAAAATACTGCAGACTTATTAAAGGTGAGAAACATTTCTATATTTGTGCTGATTTTCATTTAGCTGTACTTTTAGATTCACATTTATGCCGGCTCATTCTTGTTTTGCAATTCAAATGCTATATAACCTGTCAGTCCTAACAAATTTTACTTTATTTGATATATCAGAGGGCACCAATTTAATTAATAAAACATTTAGTAATGAGGATAAATTTATTAATTCATTATATTAATTTGAAAATGAATTTTACCTGGTTCCCTGACTTCATATGCACATTGAGTCATTGACTTTTACTGCTATATCATTCTGAAAAATAAACAATTCCCATTTATTTGAAATTCTCCAGGTTGTCTCTTCACCGCATAACACTCATAGGCACACAGTTTGCATGTTTGAATTAAGTTGCAACAAGTGTTAGGTTTCCTAGCCTTTTGACTCCTTCTAACAAGGATGGCCATGCATGCCTGCATGCATGGTTGCTTACGTGGCGTCTTAATTAGACCAATAAAAAGGGAACCTATTGATTAACTTGTTTCATTGATAACAATGGCGAGCGCTCAACAAATGAAACAAGAAGAGAAGAGCAATGCAGAAGGCAAAGAAGATGTCAAACTCCCAACAGAGACTAGTCCTTATGTGCAGTTTGATACTATAGAAGAGTATAAAGCTCAGGGTTATGGTGTTCAGGGCCACCAAACTCCGGTTGACCGGCCGCACCACGGCGGCGGCACCGATGCTCCTACACTCTCCGGCAGTGGCCTTTCCCAGACTCAAACTGATGCCATTGATTTCATCAATCGCCACGGTGTTCCTTAATTGTTTTTATTCATTCTCTCCTACGAAAATTAAGCTGGCCTAAGTGCACCTTTCTTTTGTTTTTTTTTTAATTAAATGTAACCAAAATTTTTCATTTTGATTGAAAGAGCAAAGCAGCAATTTGCAGTTTCGATTGGTTTTTTTCTTTTATTAGCCGATTTTTTTAAGAGTTACAAACTTTAAACTAATTCAGTATCGGGCTTTTAACTTGTATTTACGTAAAGATAAAATTTTAATAGCACTATAAAATTAATCATTGGATAAGAAGATGAGCTGCTTTGATATCTGCTTTGAGTCATTATCTATGATAGTTAAATCATATGATTCATGTTTAAATTGAATCAAAATATTTAAGAATCAATTTATTTCTAAAATATTTATTAAAAAAATTGAAAATTTAATAAAAAAAATTCGGCAAAAATCAAATCAAGAGAGCCGAAGAGATAATGAAATGAGTGCACCCAACCCACCGAAATCTTATCATCATTTGAGTCCAAATCGTTCGTAACCGTCCGTTCTAAACATCCAAATATCTAACCCATCATCGCTAGTCTACAAAACCCACACCTTTTTCGGATCTTTCTCCACCTTCTTTCACGTGACTTTCACGTGATTCTTTCGCTTGTTTGGCATGAGATCCATCGGTTCATAAATATCACGCGGGCTTTTTTTATCGATCTCGAAGTTCATATGTTCATCCACTTGAAATTCATGGCGAGCACGAGGAAGGAGACTCATGGCGCCGACGAGACGCCGCCCACCGCCGTGGGGTATCCATTGGCGGAGAAACCCTCGGAGATCGCCGCAAACATAGCCTACCACGCTCACTACACCCCTCACTTCTCTCCTCTCAAGTTCGATCTGGAACAAGCGTATTATGCCGCGGCTGAGAGCGTTCGTGATCTTCTCATCCAGGTGGTGTTTTTTTTTCTTGATTTGTTGATTTTCTTGCTGTTTTGATTGGTTTCTGGTTGTTGATTTTGTTGTTTTGAGTCTCTGCAGAGGTGGGATGAGACTTATGTTCATTTCCACAAGGCGGATCCCAAGCAGACTTACTACTTGTCTATGGAGTATCTTCAAGGTCGTGCTCTTACTAATGCTATTGGAAACCTTGATCTTGTGCAAGGTTATGCTGATGCTTTAAATCAATTGGGGCATAAGCTTGAGGAGATTGTAGAACAGGTTAGTTTTGATTTTGTTTCTACTTGCAATTAGATTCTTTCTGTTTTGTAATTTTGGAGTATCTTGCTATGAATATACTTGCTTGCCTTTCATTTATTTTTTGTTTAGTGTTTTATCATGGATGAATTGGAAAGCTTAAGAATGGTACCATGGAATTTAACTTTTTTCAGGAAAAGGATGCAGCTTTGGGTAATGGAGGCTTAGGTAGGCTAGCTTCATGCTTTTTAGATTCAATGGCAACATTGAACTTGCCTGCATGGGGTTATGGCTTACGGTACCGATATGGTTTGTTCAAGCAGCGAATCTCCAAGGAGGGCCAAGAAGAAGTAGCTGAAGATTGGCTTGAGGTATTATTTTAGATACATGCCTAATGTCTTCTGTTGGTACCTCTTATTAACTAAAGCCTTGTTCTTTCTGATGCTTTCTTAAACAGAAATTCAGTCCGTGGGAGATTGTGAGGCATGATGTCAGATTTCCAGTCAGATTCTTTGGCCATGTTGAGGTTTCTCCTGATGGATTGTAAGTTTTAGATCTTTCTGAAGAAATTTACATATATGGATACCATGTCCATCACTTATGTAGACCTTCTCTGTCGATGATATGCATTAGTTAATAATTGTTTGGAAGTGGCATTTGCCGTTAAGCTTTAACGGACACTTATCGTATTAGCTTATGATATTTAAACAGATCAATCTAACACATCCAATTTATTTTTTGTAGCCATTTACATCAATAGGTAATGATATCTAGACAAATTTGGGATGACCAATATTTCCCATTGTTGAAATTTTATGATACCAACTTGTATAGGTGTGACTGGAAAGTCCTGGTGAAATGATTTCGGGCTTGACAATGAGAAATTTGCCTTATTTAATCATTTGTCCAACATTATTTATTAGGTCAGCAAGACTGATTTAGATTTTGTTGTACTTGTCAAAGGTTATCAACAAACCAGTGATCTTTTTAATTTGTCAATATGCCATTTCCGTATGTACCCCAACTCTTAAAACACCTCCAACGCAGGCAGCATCTCTTTTTTATTTAGAGGTCACTGTGGTACCTGCAACTATGCAGTCTAAATGAGAAACTGCTCCAATAATCCTGTATCTATTATTACCAGTGGGTAACTGGGATTTTTATTTTGTTTTATGTTATTTTTAAAGCTTATATCTTTTAAGAAACTTGTTACGCTTTCCTTAATGCCTTTTTTATGCCTATTTTTTGCAGTCGAAAGTGGGTTGGTGGTGAGGTTCTCCAGGCACTGGCTTATGATGTACCAATTCCTGGATATAAGACCAAAAATACTATTAGTCTTCGCCTCTGGGAAGCCAAAGCCACTGCTGATGATTTTAATCTATTTCAGTTCAATGATGGACAGTATGAATCTGCTGCTCAACTTCACTCTAAAGCCCAGCAGGTTTGTTGATCTGTTGGCTTGTTTACCAAGCCTTTTGTTTAAACATGGCTCTGCGTAGATCTTAGCTCTCACATCTTTCTGGATTCTTTATCTTAGTGGTTATTAGTAATGATATTTCTTGATGTTATTTGCCTAAAGAAGAAAAAGATTTTGATCAAAGTGCTTCCTACAATTTAGTGTGTTTTACATTCTTATGGGAAGAAGGATTATAATTTTGCAATAGAAAGAAAATGACTTAGAACTTTATCGTATCTTATATTTTACTGCTATGGTTGTTTTACACTGTTATATAAGAGAGCAATGAGCAATCCGATACTTGGTTTTGAGTTTTCCTTTTCTTTCTCTGCTTATATTAATTCTTGAGGTAGTGCATAACAATTTGTGGTTCTTTAGATTTGTGCAGTTCTGTACCCAGGAGATGCTACTGAGGATGGGAAAATCTTAAGACTGAAGCAACAGTTTTTCCTTTGTAGCGCATCACTGCAAGTATGTTATGTTCTTTCTCTGTCTTCATCATTGCTTTCTGAGAAATTATCAAAGCTCTAGTTAATATTGAATCTGCAATGGCATGTAATCTCTGGTATGTTTTGACTAAGTGACCTTTGATCCTGAATTATGATATGCAGGACATTATTGTCAGATTCAAGGAGAGGAGAAATGGTGTAGGTGCCTTGCAGTGGTCTGAATTTCCTAGTAAAGTTGCAGTTCAACTGAATGATACCCATCCAACACTTGCCATTCCAGAATTGATGCGATTACTAATGGATGGTGAAGGACTTGGGTGGGATGAAGCTTGGGATGTGACAACTAAGTGAGTTAAATTGTTATCTTAATCTCTTTTCCAAGAAAATTCATCTAATATGCTAGCCTCAGTTCATAAATAAAACCTTTCCACTTCAGGACTGTTGCCTATACAAATCACACAGTTCTACCAGAGGCATTAGAGAAATGGCCTAAAGCTATATTAGCAAAACTTCTCCCTCGTCATTTGGAGATCATTGAAGAAATAGATAAGCGGGCAAGCCATCGTTCCTCATCTCTGGCTTCCCTTTGTGTTTATGTTTAGCATATGTGACTGACATTTGTTTCTTGGGCAGTTTATGGCTTTGATTCATTCCACCCGAACTGATATGGAAGACAAGCTCTCCAGCATGCGGATTCTGGATAACTCCAACCCACAGAAACCTGTTATACGCATGGCTAATTTATGCGTGGTTTCTTCACATACTGTAAGATCATCTTTTTTTTATTACTCTCCTAATCAATGGTCTTGCATAAGTGGATTGTAATTGCTAGAAGGAATATAGGTCAAATGAAACTATCATCAGGACAAAATCTTGGAAGTGGCCATTTTTCTCTAACTGATCTATAACTTGATGAAAATCTAACCATACTTTTTTTTTCTCTGAATTTTAGCTCTTTTTTAATTAACAAAGAGTATGGTTAGATTTTCTCTGAAAATCTAACCATACTGGTAACATCTTCCAGCATAATCATATTGGAATTCCATCCCACCTGTCGCAAAGTACCATGTAGTTGGTTCTGTTGTTGATACTGTTTGCTAGTTGGTCATCTGTAATATCACCAGCTCCAATCTGTCAATTGGAAGTTTTAGAGGGAAAATTTCGAAACACACGCAAACACACTTATTTTGCAGTCTGAATTGCCATGCTCCAACTTATGCAGTAATTGTTGTGATAACACTTGGTGGTTCACTTTATAGGTAAATGGTGTTGCTCAGTTGCACAGTGACATCTTAAAGTCTGAGTTATTTGCGGACTATGTCTCTGTATGGCCTACCAAATTCCAGAACAAAACCAATGGCATCACACCTCGTCGGTGGCTCCGTTTCTGCAGCCCAGAGTTGAGCAACATAATCACCAAGTGGCTAAAGACAGATGAATGGATCACTAATCTTGATCTCCTTTGTGGACTCCGTCAAGTATGTTGGCACGCAAGTTTGATCAGAAATTAATAATTATATATGGCAACTGACATAATCTTTTTTGATGTACCATGGAACAGTTTGTGGATGATGAGGGACTCCATGAGGAGTGGGCTTCAGCTAAGATGGCTAACAAATCTCGGCTTGCACAATATGTGCTGCAAGTTACTGGTGTAAGCATCGACCCCAATAGCCTCTTCGACATTCAAGTGAAGCGCATCCATGAGTACAAGAGACAGCTGCTAAACATTCTGGGTGCAGTCTACCGATACAAAAAACTGAAGGTACAGTCAATTTCTGATTATAATTTTTCATTGCTCAACGTCTTTAGTTGTCCTGCATGGAGATTCACCTTGGTATCATGGGAGTGGCTATGTTATTTCTTTTTATTTATTTATTTATTTTTTAATTAATCTTTTTTTGGGCCCCGTCTAAACCAAATTGTGTTTGTCTGAATTTGGGTTAGACTTGCTCATTCCGTGCATTATGAGTACTGTTAGGTGGGGTTGGATCACGTCACATTTGTGTTTGGTCATGTTGTTAGCTAGAAGAAGTTAAACATGATAGGCTTCTATGTTGGATCATGTCAAATCAACCTTGTTCAAGTCACAATGCTCTTTTTCTAATGAAGTGCATGTGTGGTTGTGATGCCTACAGACTAAATAAGCAAACAATTTTTTATGAAGTTAGTGCTATGCGACGATGAATCAACTTCAAGTCTATGCCAAACTTGACTACTCGTCCGAGTGCCATTAATAGAACCAATAAGATTTAAGCAATATCATATTTAGTGAGCTTCTGAAGTTGCTTTGGGGCATTCTCCTGGTAATGACTAACTGAAGTTCTGATTATAGGAAATGAGCATTGAGGAGAGGAAGAAAGTGACTCCACGGACTGTCATGATTGGAGGGAAAGCATTTGCAACATACACCAATGCCAAAAGGATTGTCAAGCTGGTTAATGATGTTGGTGCTGTAGTCAACAATGATCCTGAAGTTAGTAAATATC
This sequence comes from Dioscorea alata, assembly GCA_020875875.1. NCBI lineage: Eukaryota > Viridiplantae > Streptophyta > Magnoliopsida > Dioscoreales > Dioscoreaceae > Dioscorea > Dioscorea alata. The sequence goes on from CM037019.1 coordinate 20,274,244, forward strand.
TGAAGGTAGTATTCTTTTAAATTTCTGATCAAGTATTATCAATGATATGAATGGATTAGTTTGATTTTGTGAATATACGCTGCAAAATATTCCAACCGATTGATACACATGCTCAACGCAATATTACTTGGAACTTTTTATTTCTTCATTTCTTTTTCTTTCTATTTATTACTTGGGCTATTACTCCACTTCACCTTGAATTAATGTTTTTATATTTGCAAAACTTAACTGTTTGACACTCTTTAACATTCTGCATACTATTACTATTGTCCTTTAGCATATGAACTGATTGCCAGTTGTGGTACAGTCCTGATGTTAGTTCTAATACTCATAAATGTAATCCCTCTATATAACTGTGATGAAAAACCAGGTTGTCTTCATACCAAACTACAATGTATCTGTGGCCGAAAAGCTCATTCCTGGCAGCGAGCTCTCTCAGCAAACCAGCACAGCAGGTATGGAGGCAAGTGGGACAGGCAACATGAAGTTTTCTCTCAATGGTTGTTTGATTATCGGAACATTAGATGGTGCAAATGTTGAAATAAGAGAAGAAATAGGCGAAGAGAATTTCTTCCTTTTTGGTGCCAGAGCAGATGAAGTCTCAAGACTCCGCAAAGAGAGAGAATTGGGACAGGTAAACATTAATTGATTACAATGTTACGTGTTACCAGTAAAACACTGTAGATGAAATATTCAAATTATCAATTGCCTTATCTCATCCTTGTTGAATGTTACAGTTCAAACCAGATTCAAGATTTGAGGAGGCTAAGCAATTCATAAGGAGCGGTGCATTTGGTAGCTATGATTACAACCCTCTTCTCGACTCCCTGGAAGGGAATTCTGGTTACGGCCGTGGTGACTATTTCCTTGTCGGTCACGACTTCCCTAGCTATATGGATGCTCAGGCCCAGGTGGACGAAGCTTACAAGTAAGATAACATGTTATATTATCAAACAGCAGAAGCATGGTACAAGTTTTGCATAATGCCATGCCATGCCATTGCATTGAAGAAGCATGAAATTATCTTCGGCTTTTAACCGATGTTTTCATTGTGTTACAGGGATAAGAGGAGATGGTTGAAGATGTCGATCATGAGCACGGCAGGCAGTGGGAAATTCAGCAGTGATCGAACCATCAGCCAATACGCTAAAGAGATTTGGGATATAAAAGCTTGTCCAGTTCCTTGATTTGGTCTTCAAAAATACAAGTGTTCATAAGCATGAGCCTACCATTTATGTATCAATAAATAAGGTCGAAAAGGCGGCGAAAATAATCAGCCATGCATTGCCTTCTCATCATCCACATGATACACTCTGGAGGGCGTTTTATCTATCTACTTGTATATTTGATGTTACATCCCTCAATGTTATCTCATGTAAAAGGAGTAAATCCTGTATCTTGTCTGTTATTATTTATACAAACTTCTTGTAATGGTGAATGCATAATCTTATTTATATATATATATAATATGTATTATTTGAATTGGAAATGAAAAATAATGGCCTCGCAGAAAATCAAGCGCTCCTCAGCTTCTTGAGCACTAGAGTTGCATATACTTCCAGTGACACTGAGCTTAACATCGATCGGGAGTAGTTCATTTCATCTTCCAACTGGGTCTGGCCTGTGGCTCCAGACGGTTGTCTTCGCCGACCTTAGTTTCCATTCCTTTTCTTTGTTCTGTTTTATTGCAAGTTGTTTATTGTATCCCTCACCCCTGGTGAGATTTTCTTTTAAGTACATAAAATATCATATATGGAAGTATATATTCTAATTCTATATACTTTGGTTGCATCACCAAGTCACTACCTTTTCTTAAAGCCATTGATGGTGGAGTTTAGCCACTTGTCCAAAAAATTAAATTAAAAAATTAAAAAAAATTAATTAATGATTGATCATTACTTTAATTTTGTTAAGATTATAAATAGACTTATTTGGATAAAAAAGAATGCCTTAAAATTAATATAGAATGATATATATGTATATATTCTCATGCATCAATCTCTCTATCTCTAATTAAGAAGTGCTTTTGCTTTTGGATATTTCTTTCATTTAGTTAAATTTATATTAGCCATCAATAATGAATTTTGATTTATATATATATATATATATATGAAGTAGATATTGCATTGTATGACATCTGTCATGACATTGATTGAAAAGAAATTATAAACTTCAATTTGTAGTTCTAAGCCTCCTTTGTTGGCTTGAATGGATTTCATCATGTTTTACCGAAATGCTTGAGCTCTATTTGAACTTTATCAAGACTTCAATACATTCTAATTCAACAACAAAGAATGTGGAGATTAATTTATCCTTAGTCGTTAATTAATTATTGACAACTTAATTAGAGGGAATAATAATTTTTGACCCAAAGAAACTAAATAGTCTACATATTTAAATTAAATTTATTCATATTAAGCGGCATAATATATTCATAGTTTTTTTTTATTTTTTTAAATAAAAGTAATTTCTATCCACCATAAGTTAAGGGTTAATTATGGTCCATCAAGAAATTTCAAAATATTGACAAAATTTAATTGATGTATGCTAAATGTTTTATCATATTAAATTATGATGCTTCCAAACCATATACTTAAATATATGATAATGATTATAATGAATTGCATTGATTGCAAAGTACTAAACATTTGGGCCTTGTTTGGTTGGAGGGTTTTGAAGGGGTGAGGAGGTTTTTAAAAAAAAACTTCTTGTTTGGTTGGAGGGGTGAGAGGGTATGTGGAGGGGTGAGGAGGGGTGAGCTCACCCCCCCCCCCCCCCCCCCCCCCCCCCCCCCCCCCCCCCCCCCCCCCCAAATTGGGGTTTTTTTGGGGGTGTGTGTGTGTGTGTGTGTGTGTGTGTGTGTGTGTGTGGGGGTGGGGGGGTGGGGGGGGGGGGGGGGGGGGGGGGTGAGTTTTTTTTTTTTTTTTTAAATAATAATACTAAGAGGAAATGACATTACTGTCTCTTATCAATTTTAAAAATTCCGAACATGTCCTGTATAAATTAAATTATTTTCATTATCGGATAACTAACTTAATAAATAACTAAATAAATAAATAAATATAAATAATAAAATAAAATAAAATTTCTCAATACGTAATTTCATAAAATATATAAATAATAAAATAAATTAAAATATCTTAACAAGGAATTTTTAAAAAAATATACAAATAATAAAATAAATTAAAATTTCTTGATAAATAATTTCAAAAGATATATCTTTATCTATTAGCTAAAGGGCAAAATAGTCAAATACACATTAAACTCCTCCCCACCCTTCCTCACTCCTCCTTACAACCAAACAAAAAAAATATATTCACTCCTCCTCACCCCTCCTCACCCTTCTATTGAACCAAACACAAAATTTTTCAAAACCTTCCATCCTCCTCCCCTCCAAACTCCCCCTTACTCCTCCCCCTCCAAACTCCTCCTTGAACCAAACATAGGCTTGGCCGCCCATGGGACCAAAATAACGAGAAGAAAGACTAAAAAGAAAAACACAAGGGAAAGAGAAAGTGATTAAATAAATGGATGCAAAGTTTCAATTAAATCCAACTAGTATAGGTATATATATATATATATATATTAGAAATGAATGCCATTAATTATTGTGTGTGTGTATATATATATAAATATAACATCAACATCACAAGAATATAAGAAATCTTTGGTGGACCATACAATGTCCAACTTGGTTTTCTATTTCTCTTATTTCATTAATTTGCTTCTTTGAGGTCCCCTACTTTCACTAGTCAAATACAATCATCATCCATGACTTTCCATGTAACCAAGATGCCTTTCCTTCCAATTATTTCTTTCTGTTTATTTATTTATATTGCTTACACACCTTTCCAAAAATTAAAATGACTTATATACATTTATAAAAATCATATATACTTGCATATCTTTAGCTATCATTTTTATAGCTTACATGTACATATGTCTTTGAAAAATTGATTAAAATTTTTTATGGAAAACTAAAAAATATCATGTATCATTTATCATCTTCTCTTTATTATTATTATTATTATTATTATTATTATTATTATTATATATATATATATATATATAATATTCACAAAATTTTTTAACTGATTTTTAATTACAAAAATATACACATGCCAATGTGATTATTGTAAAGTAATATTGGCAATTATCCACTCTCTTATTTACTTAAAAAGTAAACATTTGAATTTTACCGATTTTGTAGTAATATATAATTTTTAAACTCTTATTGTTATTTATGATTTTAGTGTTAAATTTTTTAAGAAAGACTTTTCTTATTTTGTAATAAAATATTTTTATTTTTGACAAATGCAACAAGGCAAGGAGGAAAGCTATGCTCATGGTCCGGAACCTGAAAGGCGCATTTTTCGTCTTGTTGAACTCGATCCATTTCCTCAATGCTAGGGACAATAATGGAGATTCAGACAACAACTGAGACTGTCATTTCATCCATCCCCTCGTTGTTCCCCGAGGACAAGCAGACTCGATTATTAGTGCCCACGGCGCCCTCAGTGACCAATGCAGCGAGCTTTTCCCTCTTCGGGCAATCCCGCAACTCCTTCTGAAACTCATCCCATGAGCCAAACACATATATAATCAGGGGTGTGTATACAAAATTTGATCGTTTAGTCCTTGCGTACTCACTTTGCAACACAGGGTTCAAACTACAAGTCTACACCCCACGCAAATCTATTACTTGTAACCACCATTACGTGATCCAGTAGAATTTGAGCTAGAGAGTTTTAAATGTCCACACTAATGACTTTTATAATGGGGTCAATATAGTTAAATTATGAATTTTTTTACTTTTATAATAAACATTTATAGTTCCTATATTCAAGGCTCATAATTATAAGATTTTTTAATATATAATGTGGACATTTCACCACACACTCACCAGTAAAATTGATCTTTTAAATTCATATATGAGAGTTAAATGTCTTAACCATTTGATCATTGCTAGATATAACTACGATATTATAAATCAAGCACACTATTAAAATCTAACCTTAATTTGGCACCTACCACAAAGCTTAATATCTCAACAATATCAAAGGCTGATGCAATAATATTGATGCACATTAAAAGGTAGCAATTAGTAGAACTAGAGGTGGGCACGGGCCAAAAAAAAAAAAACCGGCCCGGCCCGTGCCCGGCCCGGAACCGGCCCGCCGGTTCAATGACCCGGCGGGCCGGTTACGGGTTGGGGAAACCCAACCCGTTGACCCGCCGGGCCAAACCCGGTTTGGAACCGGGTTTGGCCCGTTAGTCAAAGTTTTTAAAAAACTTTCAACCCGGCGGGTTGACCTGCCCGCCGAGTTGAGTTTGAAAATCAGCCATAATGGCTGATTTTCAAATCACCAACAGCTATTATAGCCGTTGGTTTTTTTTTATTATTATTATTTTTTTAGTTTTTAATTTTCAAAAGTAAAAAAAAAAAATTCAAAATTTAAATTTTAAATAAACTTCCTTATATATATCCCTACATCCTTACTCAATTTTTTTTTTACCAAATACCATTCTTACCCCCAACTCTTTCTCTCTTAATCTCAACATTTCTCAACCTCTACCTCTACTTTCACTCTCATAATTTCAAGCTTTCAACAATTCCAAACTCCAACTTGGGTATATTTTTGAAGTTTTGAATTTTAATTCTTGGAGCTTTGGATCAAGTTTTGGATTAATTATTTTCTTTGTATTTCAAGGTCTCCAATTAACAAGGTTAACAATGATTTCTTTATTTAAATTACTAGTTTAAATTTGTTAAATAATTGTAATTTTGTTAAATAATGTATGAAATAATTATTTTTTTAATTGCTAGTTTAAATTTGTTAAATAATTGTAATTTTGTTAAATAATGTATGAAATAATTATTTTTTTAATTGCTAGTTTAAATTTGTTAAATAATTGTAATTTTGTTAAATAATGTATGAAATAATTATTCTAAATTTTCTGAATTTTTTTCTATTTTTTTTATTTTCTGAAATTTTTTGATTTTTTTAATATTTTTGTACGGGCCAACCGGCCCGGCCCGCCGGTTCAACAGTGAAGCCGGGCCGGTTCCGGGCCCGGCCTCTTGTGACCCGGACCCGCCGGGTCTGACGGGTCAACCCGGCCCGGCGGGTTCTACACCCATGCCTGGTCGGGTCCAGGTCGGTCGGTCGATGAACCGCAATCCGGCGGGTCAGGCCCGCCGGGCCGGTTAACCGGCCCGTGCCCACCTCTGTGTAGAACTATTTATAGATTTAATCTCCCTCGTGAGTCAAAACCACACATTTGTAGTTGTTGTCCTTGTTCTTTAAAATAAATAAATAAATAAAATGAATCATTAAATCTTGACCAAGTATAAAGTTTCACATCCTATTTGTCCAATTCCCATTTGCAATAATAATTGATTATAGTAAAAGTGTCTCACAATTTGGTTGAAGCAGTACTAAGAAGGACAAGTCAAGTCAGTGGTGTTTATGTCATAATGTATTAGTGAAACTAATTATTAATTAACAGATATATAAATTTGTCTTCTTTGATTAAAGAAACATATATTGAACTACTTTTGCACCAAAAATTCTTTTAATATGATGTCTTAAACCAACTCAATCACAAACTCTAACTATTTTTTAGACAAAATAAAATAAAATAAATAAAAATAAAATACAAGATAGATATAAAAGAAGAATACACCATATAAATCAAACACAAAAATTAAAGGTTTATTAGAGACCAAGTAAAGGAAAATCAACTTCTGTTTTTATTTCGGGAGCATCTAATTAATGTCACGGATCTAGTAATTTTATTCAATAAAAGCAAACCAAAAAAATTTTAATTGTATTTTATTTTTTAATTTCATTGAGATAAATTATAAGAAGTTAAAAATTATTACTGTACTTAAATATGAAAAATTTAAAATTATGTTATCGTAAATCAAACTCTACATCAATCAATACATTATTATTTATGAAATAAATTACTATAATAAAAAAGAAAATTAGACTCGACAGTGTTAATTATGATTATATACAATTTATATATAGAAATTTGGATTTTTTTTCCCAATTATTCGGTGGGATTTATTGACTCAACTTTTTATTGCTAACGATGGAAAAATAATTAAATAATTTTTTTTGAATAAAAATTGAATAATTTTTTAATAGTTGATGACATGTAATAATAATAATAATAATAATAATAATAATAATAATAATAATAATCATCTCTTGGTTTTTTAAGAATCATTTTTTTCCTTTTTTGTTGGTTGTTTTAATGTCGGCAATATTTAACTATTGTCAATTCATGATATTAATAGAGAGTATATATATATCATTGATCACAGCTCAACCAACCAACCAACTCACTTTAGAACAACTTTTTATAACTTAAAGATATCTGGAAAAAAAAAATCTTTCAACTATATCTTAGTCCTTTTTTTCACCTTTTTCTTCCCTTTATTTGAAAATGATCTTCAATGACTTTGAGAACCTCAAATACAAATAGTTTGCAAAGTAGTTTCATAAAAGTTTATTAGAGTGATAATTAGTCCTTAATTAGCTTCAAAGGTCTATATATATGTATATATTTAAAAATACTAAATTAATTTTCCACTAGTTTATTGTTTGACCAATTTATAGTTATGTGTTTGAATTCAAGAACTTAATTAACACTCATTATGTTTGTGTTGTACAAGTATGATAAGAAGAATTTAATTGTAAAAAAATGTGTTCTTTTAGTGTGAAACCATGATATTAAGATAGAAATATTAAGAATAAAATAAATAAAGATAAATTCTATCATAAATATAACAGTATTAATCCAAACTCCACTAATTTTTATGGGAAAAAGGTGTTTGAGAGGAATATATGGGAAAAAGGTGGGGGTTTTTTTTATTAAGATATTTTATTTTTTTTATTTGATTAATAATTATATATTTTTCATTATATGGACAATGTATTATAAAATTCTCATAATAAGTTTATTTCGCATGAAACTAAAATACAAAAAAATATTATGAATATAAAAGGCATAATTAACAATTCATAATAGGAAACTTTATGAGTGTATACATATGAGTGAAATTTTAATGTTTTAAGTAAATTTTAAAATTTTCACCAAAAATTATAATGAATGATTAATAATCAAATTTTCAAACTTTGAACAATTGATTTACATAACCATCTATTTATAATATATTAAGAGAAAATAATAAATATTATTATTATTATTATTATTATTATTATTATTATATAAAGAGGTGAGGCGAAGATGTAATAAAAATATTTTTTTAACTCAAAATAAATTAATTATAAAACGAATTATGTGTTTATTTTGGCTTAAGTTGTTTTATTTCTGATTGAGATGAATAAATAAGGGTCAATTACTACATAATAAAAGAAGGAATAACCCTATTAATCTAATAATAAGAGCTGAATACTTTATTCCGTATTTTTAATTACTTAATCTATCGCAGTGGATTAAAAAACCTTCATGTTATAATAAGCAGATATTTATGTTTTTATAACTTAATTTGTTGAGAATATTTTTTGGCGCATAAAATGTCGGTGTGAGAATTTAAAACCTTGAGTTCAAGTCTTGTTGGATTCCGTGGTGGTACAAATTTGTAATTGTGGGTGTGAACTTACAGCCTATAGCCCATGCTTGTTGGTGAAGATATACGGAGTAGATGATCAAATTTCGGGCCCATACCTACGCCGCTGCACTTATCCCATTTGCAAATATATATATAAATGGGTTTCATGTCTATGATTATTAAACATAGATCATCCTACATCATATATGTGTTTATGGGCTCATTTTTATGGGCCAAGCCACAGGTTTAGTTTTTCAAACTTAAGCTATTTTAAGTTTGAACAGATCAGTGCATACTTTAGGAATTTCTAATGTCAGTTAGAATATAGATTATATCTTTCCATAGAGTTGATTACTCAAAAGCATTGGAAATTCTAAGCCAAAGTTTATTCTTAAAGATAGCTAGTTGTTGTACAAGAAATTAATTTTCTTTATTTTTACTTTACCATCATACTCTGATGCAAGGATGTGAACTAACTATGACTTTTGCTTTTGTGTTCATTATTAAACAGTCAACAAATAAAGGAGACTTATAAAATCTTATTCATGTATTGATTGTTATGAACTTTCATTATTATGCACCTATGAGTTGATTGAATGAGTGAAAATCATGGCAATTACCCTGGGTGGATTGCAGTATATGGTTGTTTTAAATATCCTTCTTGAAAAGTCTTGCTCCTGAGCAAAGTATATTATTGGCTGAATTTTCTGTATTAGTATTGTGTATAACTGATGGTGCCATATATATATATACACACACACACGTAATATTTATTTACACAAATAGTAACATAATATTCTCTAAATTCATTATAGTAATAAAATATTCATTATCTCGTAATTTATCACTTAACACCCTCTTCTTCAAGAGGGAGAGAACGGTTTCCCACCCCTCTACCTGGGACCAAAGGGTGCTTGAGCACCCCTTTGCCCCCTCCGCCCTCTTTTTCTCCCATCAGCTATTGCCTTCAATTTCATAAATAGTAGATGCCAATACTCAAGTTTCTACCAACTTTATTATCGAAAGAGTTTTTTTTTAATAATGAAATCGTGAAAAATCACTTGCACAACTAAATGAAAAATTCTTAAAAGAACGATTAATTGTTTATGAGTAGGGAAAGATGTATTTTATAATATTAGTAATAAAAAAAAATCTTATTCAGTTTTTAAATTATAAAAACTTGTCGAGAGCAATTGTAATTTATTACTTTTATATGAAAAAAAAAAGAGTTGATTCACTTGCGTCATTTATTTTTTTTATATGTAATTTTGGTTTGCCCCCATTAAATAAAATTCATGGATCCGTCCCTGGGCTCTAGTATCTCGTCTTGCTATCAAATTTTAAACTTTTATAATTATAAAATATATATTTTTATTTTAAATTAAAAAATATTAAACAGGGATAATACGAGGGCTTGAAAGCAAGTAGGAAAAGGCTAAGCAAGGAAGGAGGACTTTTATTATTTAGGGTGGAAGAGAATGCAATGAGGATGAAGATGGGTGCTGACAGGATGTTCATGCCATCACCTTCTGTGGACCAATTCATTCATGCTGTCAAGCTCACTGTGCTAGCCAACAAGAGATGGGTTAGACATCTTTCTTTTTTATTTTTCTTCTTCTTCTTGTTATATATATATGCATACATATATACTTTAATAATTAATAAAACATAAATGAAATGTCTTGCATATACTATATGGAGGAAAGTGACATTAGGTCCTTCTCACTCTTGCAGCTCTCTAAAATATCTTTTAAATTCATTAATTCTATGAAACATTCCTTATTTTTAAAATGTTTAGGAATTAAGGTAAGATGGCTTTTCTTTCCCAAAGATTGATTTTTATATGTACAATTAGTTTATCCCAAAGTTTAATGTATCACTTCTAGTTATGAATAAGTATACTTGTGTGGTCTCCTTGAATTATTTAATTTGATAATTATTAAACAGGTGCCACCTCATGGGAAAGGTTCATTATATGTTAGACCATTGCTAATTGGAAGTGGACCCATACTTGGTCTAGCCCCTTCACCAGAGTACATGTTCTTGGTCTATGCTTCACCTGTTGGTAACTATTTCAAGGTCTCTTTTTTGCTCTTCAAATTATCAATAAGATATATATATATATATATACACACACAAGAGCGACACGCTCTATATATATCAAGGGGCATATGCATATGACTGGAATTGATCATCCAGTCCAAGCGCCTTCTCTCGGTGGCATGTGGTTTAGGTGGTAAACCCGTACTCACAACCAAAATCCGTTAGTAGTTAGCACCAATACATACAACGAGACTCGAATTTGAGATCTTTTAAATATCTCATACTTATTTTTTACAATAAAGCAAATACCGCTGAGCTATGAGTCATTTTATTAATAGGGCCATTACTCGTTTTTGCAATATATTTATATATATATATACTTATATTTTTACTAAATAATTTTATTTGTTTACATAGCCAAAAATAATTAAAATTAACTTGAAAATTCCATAAAAATATATACTTATCTTTAATAATTAAAATTTTAATTTAGACGAGTTATTGTTAAAGTAGTATATAAGTAAACGGTAAACACTTATAATTATATTTATTTAATCAAATAAATTACATTTAAATAAAAATGAAATATTGATGTAAAATTTGGAGTTGATTCAAGTATTTACTATTATGCTAATATATATATTTTTTTATACAGGAGGGTTTAGCACCAATAAATTTATTAGTAGCAGATAAAACTCATAGAGCTATGCCTGGTGGAACTGGTGGTGTAAAAACAATTTGTAATTATGCACCGGTATGAAAAATTACCATCTTGATTTTAATTATAATTTTATCATTTTTTTAAAATATATATATATATATATATAATATAAATTATTGATAGGTGTTGAAGGCACAAATGCAAGCAAAATCAAAAGGATTCAGTGATGTTTTATTTCTTGATGCTGTGAATAACAGGTATTTGGAGGAGGCATCATCATGCAACATATTCATAGTCAAGGTTCTAAATAATTTTATTTTTAATTTTATTTTTTAATTTAAATACTAGTTATAAAAAATGTGTATATTTAGAATAAATTAACATGATATTTGTTGTCATAATAAGTAATTAATTTAATTAATGTTTTTTTTTTTTAGGGAAATGTGATATCAACACCAGCAACAAATGGAACCATTCTTCCTGGCATCACTAGAAAAAGTATAATTGAAATTGCTAGTGATCTTGGCTATCAGGTTAACAACTCCTCCAATTTTAATTTTTAATTATAATTATAAAAATTTGGAAGCACATTATTATTCCTCAATTAAGCAATTTTTTATTTTGATTAATTTAGTTTAAAACTTAAAAAGCGAAAAAAGAAAAATCAAATTCATTATTTTGTACTTTTATTAGTTCACATATGTTGAATTTTATTTCAGTATAAATGCTTGTGTTAAACCACTTCTCTATAAACCTCCCTTTGGGTTTTTCCTTAAAAAAATGTTCATTTTTATAAAAAAAAATAATTTTAGTGTTTTTTTGGTTTTTTTTTTTTGCAAAAAAAATTTAGAGTGAAAAATGTATCTGACAAAAAAAATTAAATATAAATTAAATGGTTATTTTCATAAACACATCCAAAACAGTACTTATTTACGAACACTTGCTAAGTAGTCGAAATTAAATGCTTATTTACCCCGGTACTTATGTTACTATTTACAACACTATTTATGCACGGCTTTCAACTCAATTACTATTTATGGTATATGCAGGTAACGAACTTTCATTGTCTAATGTGGCGTTTGACCTAGTTAATAAGTCTCTAGAGGTCGATAAGCTACTGTAACTGGTGCATCTCTGTATATACTGTCACTAGACAAACATTTAAATTGGTATTATTTATAATACTATTTATGCATTGTTTTCAATCCCAAGTACTGTTTACAGTATATGCACGTGACGTACTTTCATCATCTTATGTGACGTCTGACTTAGTTAATAAATCTCTAGAGGTCGATAAGTTACCGTAATTAGTGCATTTCTGTACATGCACCCTTAAATTGGGGCATTTTTCCGCTTATTGTAAAAAAAAAATCTTATTTTAATTGATTATTATTATTATATATTTATTGTTTGTTGAGATTGAACAAGTTGAGGAAAGGCCAGTGCCAGTAGAGAAATTAAGTGAAGCAGATGAAGTGTTTTGCACTGGAACTGCAGTTGTTGTTGCTACAGTAGCTCCATTTCTTATAATGATAAAAGGGATACATATATACCTTTTTTTTTTTATATCTAATTCCTTTTTTTTTATTCTATTTAGAGACAAATTATGATATTGTTTAACTTGGTTTTTGAGCAAATACATTATTAGTATTTTGAATATTGATTTATTTCAAAATTTAGAGTTTATTTTTTTTGGTGGAAAAGATCATACGCTAACACAAAGATAAATTGTCAATCATTAGATAGCCCAATGGTATGGCACCAAAGTGAAAAAGGAAGGTCATGAATTCAAATTCTTCGCGCCGACAGTACTGTTTTCCATACTGTTCATACAATATTGTTCATGCACTGTTCACTCCGGTTGTAGTATTGTTTATATAATATTCATGCAATGTACATCCGGGTTCAGTACTATTTTTAAATCTTTTGAGTGGGGGCACTTGTCGCCTATTAAAAAAAACACACACACAAAGATCAATTATATATTGAGAGAAGGATGATATGGATAGATTGAAAGTATTATTATGATTTTTAAGTGACACATCAAAATAGAGAAAAAGATGCAGAGGACTCGAAAGAAATACAATAATAAGAAGAACGCTCAATTAAGTCATCTATAATAAACAGAGATAAATATTCACATTTATTTCGAAATAATAGAAATTCAACCAAAAATATAGTTTTTGAATCTTAAACATCTTCTATAATCTAATTTTTTTTATTTTAGTTTCCATATAACCTTGAAAAAATACACACACACAATCCACTTCATATTCTTTAAAAATTGTTTTCTTAATCTAATTTTCCTTTCATCGTACAAAGATCTCAAAAATCCCCATTCTGGGATTTTCAAATCCAACCAAAAAATAAAATAAAAAAAAAAAAATTCAAGAGAACAAAACCCATTCTAAATCCTTTCCGAACCTGAAAAAACTCTTCAGGTAATAATAGCACACACCAAATCTCTGAAAAAAGCCCACAAGCCAGTGAACATTATCAGGTCTTAAACCCTGCCCCTATGCTCATAATTTCTCTTACCACTTGTTAGTTCCATATCAATCAGCAGTTTGGCCTCTGCAATGCTCATTTAACTTTGTGCTATTATTTTTTAAGGCATATTGTCATGCTATCACCAATTGGTACCTGTAATATTTTGCAATGACAAATATATGTGCTGATTAAAAATATGTGAATCGTAAAGAAAGTTTACTGAATGATTATGGATATTTCATACCACACTTGTACTAATGCGTTCGTTCTCGAAAATTTTCCGATTGAACTTTCTCAAGGAATTGGTCTTCTTGTCTGTTTCTTGATGAATAAATTTAAAGAAAAAAAAAACAAGAACTATTGTCAGTCTCAGGGCATGGATCATTGTAACACTCAAATATGATAGAACACCGGTTTACTTACATTAGGGTTGGCAACTTTTCCATGCCAAAGAACATTATCGACGACAATTACACCCCCCACTTTCACCTAGAATTAAATTTGTATAAGATTATTGGAAGACATTTATGATTATATGTAAAAAAAGCTAAACCAAATTTACAAATAGGGAAATTAACCTTAGAGATATAATAAAAAAACACTGATCTAAGTGAAGCAAAATCAGGATTTTGGTTAAGCTAAGTGGATTGCATGCAAGCTATTGTCTTAAACAGCAACATCATATCTGACAGTTTTCTTATTACAAGAGTCAAAATTTTAACCATATGGACACATAAATCAGACAAAGGTTAACCAAGAAGGAATTTGCTTGATTTTACTCCAAAAAAAATTAGATGCATCCTGAAGACATGAAAACAACATAAGGATATAAAGGATTTATCAGTTTCTATAGCAAAGAATAAAAAATTAGACTAAATCTTTTAATTTGCAATATAGTGGCAGCCAATTTTCACAATGAGATTGTCATATTTGTCAAAAGTTTTTATTCATTATTATGGTAGAGTGACATGTTGTGGACTTTCAAGATAACATATTCAGTGAAGTACATGGACACATCAAGCATTAACAAAACCTGAAACCATTGTCATGATAACTGCTAGCATAGATAGCATCCTTGTAGGGTGCCTATCCATGTGGCCTACGCCGAGCTAAGTTCAGAGAATAAGTACTGGCTATATTACACTACCTTGAGATGAGGTTTTATTACAAAATCAAATCTATTTAATGAGCTGAAGTTATATCTGAATATCAAATCTATTAAATTTGTGACATGGGTTTTGTATCTGAACCGTCTTGGAACTACTACATTGGTTTGGGTCAAAACTTGTCTTCAATGTCAAATAGAAGAGTACTTTGAAATCTTTTGCTCTAAAATGAAATATATTTTTATGAATTAAAATAAGATTAATAAACAAATAAGTTAAGCATCAGTAGGAGCATCATAGCCTAAGTGATATAATAACTTATTGATGCCAATTGACTTTTGGAAAAAAGCCACAAAATATGGTCATTTGTGGTGGATTCTTATTAAAAGCAAATGGCAAATATATATGTCTAAATTAATAACTATGATTTGACAAATAATTTACTTGTTTTCTGGTTTATTTTTCTTTTACATAGATAAGTTATGGGATATTAATAAAAAAAAATTTGAATAAGAAAAGTGGATGGAAGCCACAGCAAAATCAGACGCAAAATTTTGTTTAACTAAGTTTGTGATATTTGTCATAATTTTTTTTTTTTGACAATGAGATTAGACTAGGAAGGGAGATAAAATAATATTTCCCAAAATTATTTTCTAAAATTTCAATTTTTTTACCACATTTTGTATGCAAATATAAAAGTTTTTATGGGATATATACACGCACACACAAGATTTTATGGGATATGTACACATTAATACACTTTTGTATAAGCCTATTTTGGGTTACAATACAATAAAAAGAAAATGAACACTTTGTGTAAAAAGTGAAAGACTAACTTAGAGATTTTTTTTTTGAATTTTATTAAATTGAATAAAATATTTGTGATTTATATATTTTCATTGTTCTTCAATGACAATCTAAAAAGATTAGACTATGGATTCATAGGAAAAGTTTCATTTTTTATATACTTAAAAAAAAATTCAAACTCTTAAATTTTATTTAATATAATGGAAAAATTAAAATAATAATTTTAAGTATAAAATATATTTTTAACTTATACTCCACTGCAAAAGCATATCACTTATATACTTAGAAATTTTTAAATATAAACAACTTAAATAAAAAACGAATGACTTGGCCAATAAATCCCACAAAAATCCAACTAATTGAGAGTTGTTATAATCCAATCTCTAATCACCTAATTATATTTGTTAATTATGAAAAATCAAATTAAGCAATCTACTCTCTATATTTAGTTTTAAAATAAAAAAAACAATTAAAATCGACAAATCTTCTAATTATCTTCATCAATGTTAAAAGATCAAACTTAATCATGAATATTTTTCCAAATTTAAATCTAAATTTAAAAAACAATCATTTTAAGTCAATGAAACCCTTCATATAATCCCGATATTTTTTAAAAAAATAAAAAAAATAAAAAATAACTTCAATTAAAAACCAATCAATTAACCAATAAATATTTTTAACCACCTAATTGTCTTATTAATTATGAAAATAATCAAACTAAGTCAATATCACACTCTATATTTAGTCTTAAAATAAAAAAAAAATCAATTAAAACCAAAAAAAAAAATCTTCTAATTATGTTATCCAACTTTAAAAGATCAAACTTAATCATGAATACTTTTTTAAATTAACTAAATTAAAAAAAACAATCATTTTAAAAAATCCCATAATTTACTAAAAATAAAAAATAACCGTTTTATTACTATTAAAAATAAAAAATAGCCGTTATACTTAATCATGAATATTTTTTAAATAGTTAAATTAAAAAAACCAATCATTTTAAGAAATCCCATAATTTACTAAAAATAAAAAACAACCTTTTTATTACTATTAAAAATAAAAAATAGCCGTTATACTTAATCATGAATATTTTTTAAATTAACTAAATTAAAAAAACCAATCCTTTTAAAAAAACCCTAATTTACTAAAAATAAAAAATAACCATTTTATTACTATTAAAAATAAAAAATAGCCATTATACCTAATCATGAATACATTTTTAAATTAACTAAATTAAAAAACCAATCCTTTTAAAAAATCCCTAATTTACTAAAAATAAAAAATAACTGTTTTATTACTATTAAAAATAAAAAAATAGCCGTTATACTTAATCATGAATACTTTTTTAAATTAACTAAATTAAAAAAAAACCAATCCTTTTAAAAAATTTATAATTTACTAAAAATAAAAAAATAACCGTTTTATTACTATTAAAAATAAAAAAATAGCCTTTATACTTAATCATGAATACTTTTTTAAATTAACTAAATTAAAAAAAAACCAATCCTTTTAAAAAATTTCTAATTTACTAAAAATAAAAAAATAACCGTTTTATTACTATTAAAAATAAAAAAATAGCCTTTATACTTAATCATGAATACTTTTTTAAATTAACTAAATAAAAAAAAAACCAATCCTTTTAAAATATCCCTAATTTACTAAAAATAAAAAATAACTGTTTTTTACTATTAAAAATAAAAAAGTTGCCGTTATAATTAATCATGAAAACACTTTTTAAATTAACTAAAAATAAAAAATACCCGTTATGTTCTTATTAAAAATTAAAAAAATAGCCGTTATTAATACTATTATATAAACCAAGGAAAAAGAGAAGAAAAACTCAGTGAAAGAGCTCTCTTTCCCTCTGTGCGCCATGGACCTCAATGCGCTCCTTGCTCCTTCTCCTCTCGCCATTAGAGCTCAGTGAAAGAGGGCTTTTTCTTCTCGCTTTCCCTCCTGCGCCATGGACCTCAATGCGCTCCTTTCTCCTGCTCTTCTCGCCATTAGAGCTCAGGGAGCTCATCCTCTACTCTCCCAATGTCTTAGAAGTAATCCTTGCTATTTTTCGTGCAGGCCTCCACGGAATCGACGTTGGTTTCCATTGAGGAGGTACAAGGCTTCGGTTTCTATCCCACAGCTTCAATCGGAGGAGCTGAAGGCCCGAATCAGAGCTTCTTCGATCCTTACGTTTCATCAGGCTACCTCAATGCGCTCCTTGCTCCTGCTCCTCTCGCCATTAGAGCTCAGGGAGCTCATCCTCTGCTCTCCCAATGTCTTAGAAGTAATCCTTGCTGTTTTTCGTGCAGGCCTCCACGGTATTGACGTTGGTTTCCATTGAGGAGGTACAAGACTTCGGTTTCTATCCCACAGCTTCAATTGGAGGAGCTGAAGGCCCGAATCAGAGCTTCTTCGATCCCTACGTTTCAGCAGGCTATTCAGCGGCTCCAGGTGTGTCTTTTCTGATTTTTGCCCATGCCTTTGTTGCTGTAGAGAGTTCATCTTTTCAGCAAGGCTCTGGTGATTTTGTTTTGTTTGCTGATTTTCTGTTTTCATATATGGTGGAAATCTAATTTAGCGTTTTTTTTTTCTTTTGACTACTTGGGGGTTGTTGCATTTTATTTTTCTTTTATGTTGAGTTACTGGTTTTCTTGTTGTTCTGTGAATTCTTGTTCTTGTGTTTTCTATATTCTTATATTTTTCTTGTTTGAATGTTGAATGGTTTGATATTGTGTTTCCAGGCATGCTAAAAGCTTGGTTATATGGATTATAGCATTTCATGTTCTGTGATTTGATGTGAATTCGTAGCTTCACTTGTTATATAGTGGAAATCTAATTTAGCGTTTTTTCTTTCTTTTGACTTGTTGGGGGTTGTTGCATTTTATTTTTCTTTTCTGTTGAGTTACTGGTTTTCTTGTTGTTGTGTGAATTCTTGTTCTTGTGTTTTCTATATTCTCATATTTTTCTTGTTTGAATGTTGAATGGTTTGATATTGTGTTTCCAGGCATGGTAAAAGCTTGGTTATATGGATTATAGCATTTCATGTTCTGTGATTTGATGTGAATTCGTAGCTTCACTTGCTATATGGTGGAAATCTAATTTAGCGTTTTTTCTTTCTTTTGACTTCTTGGGGGTTGTTGCATTTTATTTTTCTTTTCTGTTGAGTTATTGGTTTTCTTCTTGTTGTGTGAATTCTTGTTCTTGTGTTTTCTATATTCTCATATTTTTCTTGTTTGAATGTTGAATGGTTTGATATTGTGTTTCCAGGCATGCTAAAAGCTTGGTTATATGTGTTATAGCATTTCTTGTTCTGTGATTTGATGTGAATTCGTAGCTTCACTTGTTATATGGTGGAAATCTAATTTAGCGTTTTTTTTTTCTTTTGACTTGTTGGGGGTTGTTGCATTTTATTTTTCTTTTCTGTTGAGTTATTGGTTTTCTTGTTGTTGTGTGAATTCTTGTTCTTGTGTTTTCTATATTCTCATATTTTTCTTGTTTGAATGTTGAATGGTTTGATATTGTGTTTCCAGGCATGCTAAAAGCTTGGTTATATGGGTTATAGCATTTCTTGTTCTGTGATTTGATGTGAATTCGTAGCTTCACTTGTTATATGGTGGAAATCTAATTTAGCGTTTTTTTTTCTTTTGACTTCTTGGGGGTTGTTGCATTTTATTTTTCTTTTCTGTTGAGTTACTGGTTTTCTTGTTGTTGTGTGAATTCTTGTTCTTGTGTTTTCTATATTCTCGTAGTTTTCTTGTTTGAATGTTGAATGGTTTGATATTGTGTTTCCAGGCATGCTAAAAGCTTGGTTATATGGGTTATAGCATTTCTTGTTCTGTGATTTGATGTGAATTCGTAGCTTCACTTGTTATATGGTGGAAATCTAATTTAGCGTTTTTTTTTCTTTTGACTTCTTGGGGGTTGTTGCATTTTATTTTTCTTTTCTGTTGAGTTACTAGTTTTCTTGTTGTTGTGTGAATTCTTGTTCTTGTGTTTTCTATATTCTCGTAGTTTTCTTGTTTGAATGTTGAATGGTTTGATATTGTGTTTCCAGGCATGCTAAAAGCTTGGTTATATGGGTTATAGCATTTCCTGTTCTATGATTTGATGTGAATTCGTAGCTTCACTTGTTATATGGGTTATAGCATTTCCTGTTCTGTGATTTGATGTGAATTCATAGCTTCACTTGTTATATGGGTTATAGCATTTCTTGTTCTGTGAATTGATTGTGTGTTCTTTAAGTTGGCCTTTATATTATTATTCATGTTTTCAAATATGTTCTTAATGCTTGCTTCTCAGTTTTTTTGGTCAGTTGGTCTTTTTTTTCTTATGGCATGAGTAGTATCATTAACTATGTTGTGGTGTGAATTCATAGCTTCACTTGTCATGTGGGTTATAGCATTTCCTATTCTTTGAATTGATGGCGTGTTCTTTGAGTTGGCCATTATATATTAGAATTCATATTTTCAAATCTGTTCTTGATGCTTGCTTCTCAGTTTGTCCATTGGTTTTTTTATCTCATGGCTTGAGTACTATATCATTAAGTATGTTGCTGTGTGAATTCACTTCTTATGTGAGTTATAGCATTTCCCGCTCGTTGAATTGATTGTGTGTTCTTTGAGTTGGCCTTTATATTAGAATTCATATTTTCAAATATGTTCTTGATGCTTGCTTCTCAGTTTGTCCATGGGTTTTTTTTTTTCTCATGCCTTGAGTACTATCATTAAGTATGTTGCTGTGTGAATTCACTTGTTATGTGAGTTATAGCATTTCCTGCTCTTTGAATTAATTGTGTGTTCTTTGGGTTGGCTTTTATATTAGAATTCATATTTTCAAATATGGTCGTAACACTTGCCCCTAAGCTTTAAACTCTTTTCTTGCCAGTTGTTTTTTTTTTCTCTCATGGCATGAGTACTATCATTAGTCTATTGGTTGAATGAGGTTTGAAAGATTTTTTGGTAGGTAAGGATAGTCTGATTTCTATTGAAGCAGGTTTTCTCTTTTGAAGTTTCTATTTGCTAGGATCATACCTAACTGATCTATGTTAGTCATTCCCCATGCCTTATAACTCCCAGTTTCATCAATAATGTCGCTAGTTGTATTCTTAATATAGCTAAATTTGTTTTCCTTTGCATTAGTTTATCTATATACGGTAGCTTAAGGATATGATAATTTAGCTAAATGTTTAGAGCTCATCATGATCCCACCATGGTCTGTAATAGATCCTAGGTAGATGTCCTTGCTTGTTCCTAAAAATTTGCCACCTAAAGTAACTTTAAATTCATGTAGTTGAGTATGTTACTTGGTATGTTATTTGTCTGTCACACAACACAATTTTATTTATATATCTCTGTTGACAGCTAGTGTTCCAAATATCCAAAAGTTTATGTAATTTTCCTTCTGTTCTCTAGTTTAAGCAAAATTTATCAGGTAGAAAACAAAATAAAATCTGGTTACTGGCCATAATTCAGTTGATAAGATATCCATCTCCTATAGGAATGTTGTTGCTTATACAACTCGTATGTAGTGCCGATGGTCAAATTTGGGCAAGCTTTTCTCTTGTTTGCTCAATAGTTTGAGTTTGTCAGAACCTCATGGCAGTTATTGGATATCGGATTGCGTTTGTCCTGGTTATTGTAGGTCTCAAATCTTAAGCAACTGCTATTGAACCTTGATGCTGCAAAACAGGGCTAGATTTTTTTTTTTTTTTTTCCTTCTGAAAATATTGTCTACGTTCTGTGTTATATTGCAGGTTATGCACCTTGATGCTGAAAAGGAGATGATGTCTCAGTGTGTGGCTTTGCTTGGGAAGTTCATATCTGTTCGAGAACCAAATATCCGCTATCTTGGCCTAGTAAGTTATCATTAAATGCCTAGTGTCTTTCTTGTTTGCTTCCAGTTATGTGCCCAGATAATTTGTTTCTTGCAGTAAAGAACACATATTTTTTTTTCTTTTTTCTTTCACCTAATAGCATAACTCATTAATAGACAGATTATGTGTTCTGATTGAAACTTGTTTTATTCTACAGATGCTCTTTTTCCCCCTTTCCAATCAGTGAAATCATCGTTATTTTTATATAAAATGTTCCATTATCTTGATGCAGGAAAATATGACTAGGATGTTGTTAGTAGCAGATGTGCAGGATATTATTAAAAGGCATCAAGCCCAGATTATTACTTCCTTGAAGGATCCTGATATCAGGTAAAGTTTAGGTACTAAGATACTTTGATTTCTTTTACCAGAAAAAAGAGAGCCAGAATTTCATAATAGGAAGCCTTATATGGTGTTCATTTTTCCTCTGCAGCATTAGAAGACGCGCACTTGATTTACTTTACGCCATGTGTGACATTACAAATGCAAAAGACATAGTTGAGGAGTTGCAGTAAAGGACACGTATTTTTTTTTTCTTTTTTCTTTCACCTAATAGCATAACTCATTGATAGACAGATTATGTGTTCTGATTGAAACTTGTTTTATTCTACAGATGCTCTTTTTCCCCTTTTCCAATCAGTGAAATCATCGTTATTTTTATATAAAATGTTCTGTTATCTTGATGCAGGAAAATATGACTAGGATGTTGTTAGTAGCAGATGTGCAGGATATTATTAAAAGGCATCAAGCCTAGATTATTATTTCCTTGAAGGATCCTGATATCAGGTAAAGTTTAGGTACTAAGATACTTTGATTTCTTTTACCAGAAAAAGAGAGCCAGAATTTCATAATAGGAAGCCTTATATGGTGTTCATTTTTCCTCTGCAGCATTAGAAGACGCGCACTTGATTTACTTTACGCCATGTGTGACATTACAAATGCAAAAGACATAGTTGAGGAGTTGCAGTAAAGGACACGCATTTTTTTTTTCTTTTTTCTTTCACCTAATAGCATAACTCATTGATAGACAGATTATGTGTTCTGATTGAAACTTGTTTTATTCTACAGATGCTCTTTCTCCCCCTTTCCAATCAGTGAAATCATCGTTATTTTTATATAAAATGTTCTGTTATCTTGATGCAGGAAAATATGACTAGGATGTTGTTAGTAGCAGATGTGCAGGATATTATTAAAAGGCATCAAGCCCAGATTATTACTTCCTTGAAGGATCCTGATATCAGGTAAAGTTTAGGTACTAAGATACTTTGATTTCTTTTCCAGAAAAAAGAGAGCCAGAATTTCATAATAGGAAGCCTTATATGGTGTTCATTTTTCCTCTGCAGCATTAGAAGACGTGCACTTGATTTACTTTACGCCATGTGTGACATTACAAATGCAAAAGACATAGTTGAGGAGTTGCAGTAAAGGACACGCATTTTTTTTTCGTTTTTCTTTCACCTAATAGCATAACTCATTGATAGACAGATTATGTGTTCTGATTGAAACTTGTTTTATTCTACAGATGCTCTTTTTCCCCCTTTCCAATCAGTGAAATCATCGTTATTTTTATATAAAATGTTCTGTTATCTTGATGCAGGAAAATATGACTAGGATGTTGTTAGTAGCAGATGTGCAGGATATTATTAAAAGGCATCAAGCCTAGATTATTACTTCCTTGAAGGATCCTGATATCAGGTAAAGTTTAGGTACTAAGATACTTTGATTTCTTTTACCAGAAAAAGAGAGCAAGAATTTCATAATAGGATGCCTTATATGGTGTTCATTTTTCCTCTGCAGCATTAGAAGACGCGCACTTGATTTACTTTACGCCATGTGTGACATTACAAATGCAAAAGACATAGTTGAGGAGTTGCAGTAAAGGACACGCATTTTTTTTTCGTTTTTCTTTCACCTAATAGCATAACTCATTGATAGACAGATTATGTGTTCTGATTGAAACTTGTTTTATTCTACAGATGCTCTTTTTCCCCCTTTCCAATCAGTGAAATCATCGTTATTTTTATATAAAGTGTTATGTTATCTTGATGCAGGAAAATATGACTAGGATGTTGTTAGTAGCAGATGTGCAGGATATTATTAAAAGTCATCAAGCCCAGATTATTACTTCCTTGAAGGATCCTGATATCAGGTAAAGTTTAGGTACTAAGATACTTTGATTTCTTTTAACAGAAAAAAGAGAGCCAGAATTTCATAATAGGAAGCCTTATATGGTGTTCATTTTTCCTCTGCAGCATTAGAAGACGCGCACTTGATTTACTTTACGCCATGTGTGACATTACAAATGCAAAAGACATAGTTGAGGAGTTGCAGTAAAGGACACATATTTTTTTTTTCTTTTTTCTTTCACCTAATAGCATAACTCATTGATAGACAGATTATGTGTTCTGATTGAAACTTGTTTTATTCTACAGATGCTCTTTTTCCCCCTTTCCAATCAGTGAAATCATCGTTATTTTTATATAAAATGTTCCGTTATCTTGATGCAGGAAAATATGACTAGGATGTTGTTAGTAGCAGATGTGCAGGATATTATTAAAAGGCATCAAGCCTAGATTATTACTTCCTTGAAGGATCCTGATATCAGGTAAAGTTTAGGTACTAAGATACTTTGATTTCTTTTACCAGAAAAAGAGAGCAAGAATTTCATAATAGGAAGCCTTATATGGTGTTCATTTTTCCTCTGCAGCATTAGAAGACGCGCACTTGATTTACTTTACGCCATGTGTGACATTACAAATGCAAAAGACATAGTTGAGGAGTTGCAGTAAAGGACACGCATTTTTTTTTCTTTTTTCTTTCACCTAATAGCATAACTCATTGATAGACAGATTATGTGTTCTGATTGAAACTTGTTTTATTCTACAGATGCTCTTTCTCCCCCTTTCCAATCAGTGAAATCATCGTTATTTTTATATAAAATGTTCTGTTATCTTGATGCAGGAAAATATGACTAGGATGTTGTTAGTAGCAGATGTGCAGGATATTATTAAAAGGCATCAAGCCCAGATTATTACTTCCTTGAAGGATCCTGATATCAGGTAAAGTTTAGGTACTAAGATACTTTGATTTCTTTTCCAGAAAAAAGAGAGCCAGAATTTCATAATAGGAAGCCTTATATGGTGTTCATTTTTCCTCTGCAGCATTAGAAGACGTGCACTTGATTTACTTTACGCCATGTGTGACATTACAAATGCAAAAGACATAGTTGAGGAGTTGCAGTAAACGACACGCATTTTTTTTTCTTTTTTCTTTCACCTAATAGCATAACTCATTGATAGACGGATTATGTGTTCTGATTGAAACTTGTTTTATTCTACAGATGCTCTTTCTCCCCCTTTCCAATCAGTGAAATCATCGTTATTTTTATATAAAATGTTCTGTTATCTTGATGCAGGAAAATATGACTAGGATGTTGTTAGTAGCAGATGTGCAGGATATTATTAAAAGGCATCAAGCCTAGATTATTACTTCCTTGAAGGATCCTGATATCAGGTAAAGTTTAGGTACTAAGATACTTTGATTTCTTTTACCAGAAAAAGAGAGCAAGAATTTCATAATAGGATGCCTTATATGGTGTTCATTTTTCCTCTGCAGCATTAGAAGACGCGCACTTGATTTACTTTACGCCATGTGTGACATTACAAATGCAAAAGACATAGTTGAGGAGTTGCAGTAAAGGACACGCATTTTTTTTTCTTTTTTCTTTCACCTAATAGCATAACTCATTGATAGACAGATTATGTGTTCTGATTGAAACTTGTTTTATTCTACAGATGCTCTTTCTCCCCCTTTCCAATAAGTGAAATCATCGTTATTTTTATATAAAATGTTCCATTATCTTGATGCAGGAAAATATGACTAGGATGTTGTTAGTAGCAGATGTGCAGGATATTATTAAAAGGCATCAAGCCCAGATTATTACTTCCTCGAAGGATCCTGATATCAGGTAAAGTTTAGGTACTAAGATACTTTGATTTCTTTTCCAGAAAAAAGAGAGCCAGAATTTCATAATAGGAAGCCTTATATGGTGTTCATTTTTCCTCTGCAGCATTAGAAGACGCGCACTTGATTTACTTTACGCCATGTGTGACATTACAAATGCAAAAGACATAGTTGAGGAGTTGCAGTAAAGGACACGTATTTTTTTTTTCTTTTTTCTTTCACCTAATAGCATAACTCATTGATAGACAGATTATGTGTTCTGATTGAAACTTGTTTTATTCTACAGATGCTCTTTCTCCCCCTTTCCAATCAGTGAAATCATCGTTATTTTTATATAAAATGTTCCGTTATCTTGATGCAGGAAAATATGACTAGGATGTTGTTAGTAGCAGATGTGCAGGATATTATTAAAAGGCATCAAGCCCAGATTATTACTTCCTTGAAGGATCTTGATATCAGGTAAAGTTTAGGTACTAAGATACTTTGATTTCTTTTACCAGAAAAAAGAGAGCCAGAATTTCATAATAGGAAGCCTTATATGGTGTTCATTTTTCCTCTGCAGCATTAGAAGACGCGCACTTGATTTACTTTACGCCATGTGTGACATTACAAATGCAAAAGACATAGTTGAGGAGTTGCAGTAAAGGACACGCATTTTTTTTCTTTTTTCTTTCACCTAATAGCATAACTCATTGATAGACAGATTATGTGTTCTGATTGAAACTTGTTTTATTCTACAGATGCTCTTTCTCCCCCTTTCCAATCAGTGAAATCATCGTTATTTTTATATAAAATGTTCCGTTATCTTGATGCAGGAAAATATGACTAGGATGTTGTTAGTAGCAGATGTGCAGGATATTATTAAAAGGCATCAAGCCCAGATTATTACTTCCTTGAAGGATCCTGATATCAGGTAAAGTTTAGGTACTAAGATACTTTGATTTCTTTTCCAGAAAAAAGAGAGCCAGAATTTCATAATAGGAAGCCTTATATGGTGTTCATTTTTCCTCTGCAGCATTAGAAGACGCGCACTTGATTTACTTTACGCCATGTGTGACATTACAAATGCAAAAGACATAGTTGAGTAGTTGCTACAGGTACTGATAAAATTTTTTTGAATGACAGATTTAATTTTATTCACTTTCTTGGATGGATATAAATTTATGCCTTATAATATGTTGTATCAATCCTTGGCCGCATTATCAACAATGAGGTAAATGTCTTTTTTTTCTCAGTATCTCAGTACTGCAGATTTTGCCATGCGTGAAGAGTTGGCGCTAAAGGCTGCCATTCTTGCTGAGAAGTTTGCTCCGGACCTATCTTGGTAAGTTTACAACCTTTGTCAATATTCACAATCAAGACACTTTTTTATTAAGCTTGTTGTAGTACATTTTAGTTCCATAGTTTTTCATAGATGTATTTGCATGGATTTGGTATAAAGCATCTTGTCAATAAATTAACATTGTTCTCGTTTCTTTTTTATAATACCTTATAATACCAAGAGTTTGTTCCCCTCTTTAGTTTAAGAAAGAAATTATATTAAAAATAAGTCTAGCTTAGATGAGGACATTTAGATGGGTGCAGCAATAAAAGAAAAGCCATATTAGAAATGAAGGCAGTTTGTAGAATAAAGAGTATTTTTAATTGAATAGTAGATAAGAGGTCATTGGTCAAGATGACTTGACCATGTATGTCGTAGATAAAATGCAGTTGTTCGCAACTTGAGAGGTGATTTGAATCAAAGTATCTCAAAGGACAACATCAATTATAAGCTTGCAAAATATTGAAACTTTAAAGGGGAGACATCAATATAGGTAGATGGAGAAGAACTAAGAAAAATACTGGCAGTTAACCTGGATAATTTTCTGCAAGGGATAATAAATTCTCTATTCTGTGATACCTAATTTCTGGTACTGAAACATTATGGTTGCTTGTTGAGGTGTTGTTGTTTGGACCTGAATAGGATTGGATATTATCCGAGCCCACAGTGAAACATAAGTTGAGAGATTCTTTGCAACCTTGAAAAGATGAAAAGAACTTTAGATCTAAGAAATTTCAGTGTAAAGCTTAATATGTTGTTATGTTGGAACTCATTATCAAGGTCAGCCCAAGGTAAAAACTTGAGAATAGCTTTTACTAAGTACTTGGAATTACAGAGCTACACTCACAAGACTGAATAACAAACACACAGGGCTGCCCTCTTTTTTATAGCAGAAGACTTCCATGCAAATCCCCTGTAACTAGGCCATGAGACGTGTAGATCCCCTATAATTAGCTTGCAATAGAGCATGCAAATCTCATCTAGTATTTTCCCGTAGTTACAATATTCAGCCAATCCATTATTATTTCCTTGCCATACTTCACCTAATTTTACTATCTTCAACATGCGAGGCAAGTGATAATCATTATTTGCAATATGGCCCTCTTGATCCATAGCTGGAAAGGCGAAGTGATGTAGAAAGGTGAACCAAGTGTAACGTTTGCTCACCATGTTGGGGAGTGGTGGGTTACTAACTTGTCAGCAAAAACTATTTGTTGTTTGGCTCATTAATTTAAATGTATTGCTTGGTAATGTTGAAGTGAGCATTGCTTATTAGGAACTGTACATAGAAAAGCTTCTTGTATGAGTTGGAGATGTGGCAAAAATTTAGGAGGGCTGCACCCTTAGAAAGAACTGCATCTGGGAAAGCAAGTTTGCACTTGAAATGAAAGTTTGAAATTTTGGTCAAAATTGGAGGTTTTCAATGTGGATATCTGAAAATGATACTAATTTTTGGAAGTTCTTTAAGTTTTAGTTTCTGTTCTAGTTTATTTATTCAGCTCTGAGAGTTCCATACTGTCACATTAAGAAAAAAAAGGCTAAATAGGGGCAAACTACTTTGATTTTCTTTTATATGCATTTATCTAAGTGTATGTGGAGAGCAAATTAAATTTTGGTCTCTGTCATTAGGGATTTCATGAAATTTGTCCAAATTAGGATTCCTAACTTATAGACTTGTGTGAATTAATGGTTAGCCTGATATTCTAATCTTTTGATCTAGGCACATTGTTTCATGGAATGAAGTTGAAGTTAATATTCTAAAGATCACCTCGCCTCATAATAATTTATATGGTGATGCTGGAGTATGTAGCTGTGCATTCTTTTAGACATTTAGGCTCAGAAAATTATTGTGCTTTTGAACTATGAAACTGATGGTGATCTTTTAAAGTAATTCAATCTAGCGATTTGGAGGTGCACCCTGCAAGCACAAAATTGTTGTGCCACAGATGATATATCATTTTGCATTTATAGATTCTTATAGACTTCTTATTTAAATTCTCAATCATCCTTCTCCATGGTTTTTTTCTCATCCAGGCCAACTGTCCGGTAACATTTGTTTTTCCTTATAGGTATGTTGATGTTAATCTTCAGCTAATTGATAAAGCAGGGGATTTTGTCAGTGATGACATTTGGTACCGTGTGGTCCAATTTGTTACCAACAATGAGGACTTGCAGGTATTATCAACATTTTGTTTTTAATTCCTTTATTCTCATCAACTATTCTGTTGCCTTTTCTTCATTTCTGATACTTGTATCTCTGTCAGCCATATGCAGCTGGGAAGGCGAGAGATTACCTTGACAAACCTGCTTTGCATGAGACCATGGTCAAGGTGTTCATCTGATCCTCATATTTTCCCCCCTTTTCTCTTTGATATTTTGATATATTACACTGCTAGGAATGTCTATATCCTGGCTTTTATGGCATGCTAACTTGATCTCATGTTAATCTTAACATAGTGCAACATCGTTCTTGTGATCTTTTAATTTGCAAGGATTATGAACCTTTCATGGCACGTTGCATTTTTGGGTAACCCAAGAGTTTGCTTAACTTGTATCTTCCTCTCACTTTCTGGAGTTTGAATTGTCATGGGCATGCTATGGAGGTGATATATATGATATGAGCCATAGTTAGTGCATGAGAACAATATTCAGGAAGGCAAACCTTTTCTTTTGTTCTATGGAAGTGTTTTAAGATATTGTGCATTTTGTAATGGACTATTCAAGTGATGATAATAATGTATGTAGGGCTGTGGGGTCTGGATATATATGACAATTCTGAACTGAATTGGTTCAGATGATCTATATGATATTCAAGACCTTTATTCTGATACTTCTATTGGTTCATTTTGGACATCTGAACCCATAATTACAGGTTTGAGATTTTTCTGCATGCTAAAGGGCCTCAATGCTGCCCCTTATTTGTTGCCGTTGCCATTTATTACTTTTACAAAAGAAACGGTTTGATATGCAATCCATAATCCATGATTTGCTTGAGAATTGCCACAACTCATTCTACCCACTTCTTATTCTTGTTCATTACCTGTTTGTGAAAGTTTTGGATTTGACACACCTTGTGTGATTCTATTTTTAACTTTTATATCTTTAGAAGTATACAATGGTGTCCTTTAACTTCCATTCTAGATTACATTGCTTGCTAGTTGGTGCTATTTTGCGGCCTTACTTTTGTATGTTGACCTTATATGTTTAACGTGTTTGACAGGTTAGTGCTTATATTCTTGGAGAATACAGCCACCTTTTGGCCAGAAGACCTGGGTGTAGTCCAAAAGAAATATTTGCTATCATTAATGACAAGCTCTCCACAGTATCGTAAGATCAAAGGCTTTAGTGTATCTCTGCTCTTTTCTGTGTGTTTCTTCTTAATCTCTCATTTTTATTTGGATAAATATAACTGCTTCCAGACCACCTACTATTGCTATTCTCCTTTCAACATATGCGAAGATTTTGATGCATACACAGCCTCCAGATCCAGAATTACAAGAACAAGTCTGGGCGATATTTAGGAAGATGATATTCTCTTGTTCACTTCTGTTCACCCTATAAATATATCTTTTCATTGTCTCGATATTTGTGCCATATTTGATAACTCTTGACTGTAATTTGACATATTCCTCAGATATGAGAGCTATATTGATGTTGAGATACAACAAAGAGCTGTTGAATATTTTGCGTTGAGTAGGAAAAGCGCAGCTTTAGTGGACATATTGGCTGAAATGCCTAAATTCCCAGAACGGGCAGGTACATAGTCTGCAAGGAAATCTTTATGCATAACTGCACATTGATTATTTTAAAGAGGATGTTGACAATCACTAAAAGAACATAGTCTATGCTTATATCTAATGGTCTGCAATCACTTTCTTTAAAATGCATACTAAATCTACCTTTATTTTTTGTTGCCAAAACTAGTCGGCTTTGCTGAAGAAAGCTGAAGACACCGAAGTGGACTCTGCAGAACAAAGTGCTATAAAGCTACATAGTCAACAGCAGATGTCAAATGCACTGGTAGTAACTGATCAACACCCTCCCAGTGCCTCTGTACCAGTCAGCCAACCTGGACCTGTAAAGGTGCCAAGTCAAAATTTGGTGAAGTTACTTGCACTTCTCTGATTTTTAATATCGCAGATGCGAATTCTTGTTGGGTTCTTACCTGAAGGATTAAATAATATGTGCAGGAAGGAAGTTCTCCTGATCAAGGAATGGCCAAAGTTAATGGGACTGTCGACAAAATTGATACACAACCTGTTCCATCTGCTGACCTCCTTGGTGATTTATTGGGACCACTTGCTATTGAAGGTCCCCCAGGAACAACTCCTTCAGAAGAGCAAAATCCAATTTCTGGATACGAGGTTTCTCCAAATTCAACAGATGCCTTGGCTTTGAGTACCCTTACTGAAGAGTCAGATTCGGTTTAGGTACTAATGTTAAAACTGAATTCTCTTGGTAGCTCCTGGTACTTGATACCATATTCGTGTTGGTTTTCTAGCCATTTGTAGTTGTTTTGTTTATATTTTATTTTTATTTGTTTGACTATATTTTCATGAGAAATCATGGACAACTTTGCATCCATCTTAGCATCCCTTGGTTTAGACTGAAAACTAGAAATTTCTTGAAATTATGTTTCATTTGTTGCAGCCAATCGGCAATGTTGCAGATAGGTTTCATACTCTGTGCCTGAAAGACAGTGGGGTGCTTTATGAGGACCCATATATCCAGGTCCGCTACTGAGTGTACTTTTATCTGTTCTGATTTGGTTGAAGTGTAATGCTTGCTGGGATTATATATGATTGTTCTTGGTGTGACTGGTTATTAACAGAATAACTTTTGCCATTCCATTTCCTTTTTATAATTATTATGTTTCTTTTATGGGTTTCTTTCCAGATTGGCTTAAAAGCGGAATGGCGAGCACATCATGGGCGACTTGTTCTTTTCTTGGGGAACAAGAATACTTCACCGCTTGTTTCAGTGCGAGCTCTAATATTGCCACCAGCACATTTGAAAATGGAATTATCAATGGTACCTGAAACCATTCCTCCAAGAGCACAGGTTGGATTTTGATTTTCCAACTGGTAATGTTATTGATCTCAAATTTGGCCCAATGCATCTTAATCATTACTGATATGGTCTAGGTGCAATGCCCACTTGAAGTTGTAAATCTTCGAGCAAGCAGAGATGTTGTTGTTCTTGATTTCTCCTATAAATTTGGAACTATAGCGGTAGTTACTCCACTTTTGGCATGTGCAGTTTTTCTCATCAAGTTGTTTATGTTCGTTCACTCTGTTCAACGTATAGGTTAATATCAAGTTACGCTTACCAGCCGTCTTAAACAAGTTCCTACAACCAATATCAGTCTCAGCTGAAGAATTTTTTCCCCAGTGGAAGTCATTGTCTGGACCACCTTTGAAACTTCAAGAAGTGGTAATTGCTGCTTCCTTCCTGTTTGGTTATACTTAGAAACAAATTTTGAAGGATATGGTGATTTTGTTCTACTGTGAAAAGTTTTTCTGTGGTCCTTAAAGCTACTCATTGTTCCTTGAAATCCATTATCTTTAATCCACTTACAAATGCATATTGATCTAGGTTGAGCTAAAGATGGGATCTGTTTTCATTGAGCTTCAATCAAACAACTAAGAAAAGAATAGATCTGTGCACTTGTGATTTTGCTTTGAGTGTAACAGGACTAGCTCTCTTATATCTGGTGTTTAAGGATTCATGAAATTGAAATATCCAATTCTGCAGTTCTTTCTTTTTTGTGTCAAACTGGTAGCTTTTTTCTCTTGCCTCTGTGGAACCTTAGATTTATGTTTCATGAGACTTGGATGATGATTATGGTTAGGATCCAGCAATTGCACCTTGTATAGGTTGTACTTAGTAGCTAAAGTTTGATGAAAATATTTAAGCTGCCTATGATATATCAAGCCCATCATTTTCTAGACGTACCCGCGGTGTTGGTCATGACATGTCAGATAGCTTCCGGAGAGATTGTGGGCCATAATGTGCCAATAATTCGCTTTTACTTTAACCATGGAAAGGATGTCATTCAATTTACTGGTTTGTTTTGATGGCATGTAGATTGTGGTTATTATAAGATATTACTTATGTCAAACCCCTTGAAAGATCAGGATAGTAGTTGAAATCTATCAACAATTATAGCTTCTTTGGTAGCACAGTTGCGGACATAGTTGAAAAGTTGTAGTCCTAGGTATCTTGTCCACTAGAAAATTGAAAGAGCTTGTCTAAATATCATGTGTGGAGGTTTATAAGTAGATTGTATGGTTGGGAACCTCCAACTGGCAAGAGTGCTCTTTGCACTATCTCTTCACATGTGCATGGCAGGGAGAGACCAGATTCCATACTTAAATAAATAAATAAATAATTAATTAATTTTTATAATCCTTGTACTGTTTTAGTGAACAAGATTTATGTTTGCCAATGATTGTGATATATAGGGAATTTATTGGTTAGGAATGAATACGGTGAAGACTTTACTGTGTTGATGCTGTGCAGGTCAAGGGAGTTAAGCCAATGCCTATTCCTGAACTCGCCAACTTGTTCACCAACCTTCAACTAGCTGTTACTCCAGGACTGGTAATTTGCAATTCTTCTTCTACTCTATTTTTTCCCCACATTTTCATGAAGGCTATCATATTTTATTTTCCATAACAGGATACAAAACCCAACAACCTGGTTGCAAGCACAACCTTCTTCTCAGATAGTACAAAAGCCATGCTTTGCTTGGTAAGCAAAATTGACAACTCTAAGTTCATGAAAGCTAACATACTGGTGGTTAGTCTATATGTGAATATGTTACGACTTACAATTGTTTTAAGTGTATATGTATTCCATAATATTTTATTGTCTGTCATAATTCCCTGTGTATGTTATATACACTTACTTGTACACATTGTTTCACAAATGTGTTTAGTAATCACTCTCTGGGCAGTATAATTTTGTTTCATCAGTGGTATTGAGTTTTTAATTCCAAGGCTTTAGGCGCATAAGCAGTTTAATTCCATTAAACCGCAACAATTCCTATACCAGGTATTCTATTTTATTGCTCAAACTATTTTATACGTCATATAGTTCATTTTGCATTTCCTAACATATTTTTACTCTATCCATTATTTAGATTAGAATAGAAACAGATCCATCCGACAGAACCCAGTTACGGTTAACAAGCTCTAACTTTTGAGTAAGTTTTTTTAACCCATAAAATAAGGAGATGGAAAACCTCTAAACATGTGCTTGAAACAGATTGAAGGAGTTGATCAAAGAATACATGATCAGTGTTCCGACAGCATCTCCAGTACCCACACCATCACCAGCTCAATTACAGCGACAACCACCGCCTGTTGGTGATCCAAATGATCCCGGTGCCATGCTCGCTGGACTGCTTTGAAATACACATTGATATATTTGGTTTTCAACCCTTATTCTGCCTTAACCCCAAGCAAAGCCCAGATATTTACTTGAAAGAACTGGAAACATTGAAGGAGTGAGTATTCTTGAAGCAGGGGGGTTTGCAGGCAGAACGAAGCTTGTATTAGACGATCAGCAAGACATCTGATTACAATTTTCCATAATGAGCTTCCAAATTCTTTGGGGTCTTTGCTCAAAGCCCCTTGAGGTAGTGTGCTATTCTGATTCCTTTACCTCTCTTTGGTTTTTTTTTTTTTTTGGTCTTTCTATTTATTTCTGTTGGGGTTGTTGGTTGAGTTCTTGTTATTTGATGATGATTTTGTGGTATTTTAACAATGATCATGAATGCAAATGAATTGTTATGTGCTTGTGCTACAGGATATGACTTCTCGTCAGGTGGCACACCAACTCATTGTGGTTGTTTACATTTCTACATGTTTTGGCACTGTCGATGATGGCTTTATGTTTGATGATATCATTGTGTATATGATTGTTCTATATTCAATTGGTATAATATTCTTTCAAGATATTGAAGATTCTAAGTATGCCCTTTCATTTTTGCATTGAATTGCTCAGGGTTTTAGATTTTAACCGGATATTTTTCTAATAAGGATTTCAAAATCATGACCAAAACAGTAAAATCATGTTAATAATGACCATCAATCCATTTAAATTAATAGATGACCACTGATTTCTTTACCATTTTTTCTGTTTAAATTTATCTTAGTATTGACATGAAAAGTGCAGCATCCCGTTCGTTTATCCAAATACTTGATATTGCCTGCAATCTTGCAGGTTACACAGAAACACCAGAGATATTTTCACTTAATAGATGACTCAAGCAACAAGCTGTTGCCATACTGCATTGCTGTGAGACTTAAGTGTCTTTATGTTATTCATTTTTAGTTATATATGTATTCTTTTGCTTGTCTGGGCATAAATTTTCTCTGCAATATTAACGTTTTTGTCCTAAGGTGGCTAACGGAGTAATTGACAAAGTGGTTGTTACTAAAGGGAATGAAGCTGTTCCTAGGTTAGACATGGATACATGCATCTTCTGTTTCAATTCCAGAGAAAATAACTGTATTATTTAGTTTACTGTTTTTGATGCTTCCTATGAAATATGCTCCATTTTTAATTGGATCACAGTTATAATTTAACTTGAAAGCTGGCTTTTCTTATTTTCAGTATTTATTCGATCACTTAATTATAAATTCTTTTTAACATCTCTAATGGTTGGACTTATTGGTCAGAGCTCGCTATGAAGATGCAAAATTTTTTTATAGGCTGGATATTCAAAGGAAATTTTCCGAATTTCGAAGGGAGCTTAGTGGGATACACTTTTATGTGAGCTCAGCCATTTTTACAATTTTTCACTCATATTTCGTACTCTTGCATTCACTATATTTTCTCATGGTTATGAGAACTAACCAGGAAAAACTAGGAACCATGCTGGACAAAGTTTCACGAATTGAAAAGACTGTTGGAAAACTTAGCACTGCTCTAGGATTGAGTAGGACTTTTGTCCCAGTGCTTGAAGAAGCTGTAGGCCTGGCTATGTCTGATCTTGCTACTTCTGTTGTTACTGAATTTACTTCCCTTGCTGGAATAATGGGGCGTCATTATGCCCTCAGGGATGGCTATTCACAACAGGTAAACCATATTACCTTTTGGTACAATCCTTTGTGTTTTTGTTGGCATTACTGCGAAGTTAAGACATTGGAAGTTGCTATGTAGACAAATCTTGTTTGTTGTTTACTGTTTAGTTATTGTGGCTTATTTACTGATGCCCGAACTTATCTTGTCTGATTATTGTATATAGGATGCGTCTACCAATGTTTTGTTGTTTGACTTTGATCGTTGATAGTTGACTAGCTCATTACATGACTCAGTCTATTTTCTTTTAAAACTAGTAGTTGGTTCTAATAATTGTAAAGTTGATTTGCATTAACAATTTGAACACTTTTTCTAGTAACCCCATATTTTGATTTGCCAAATCTGTACAAATACAAACCCAATCACATCCTATTGGCCAATTTAAACATACATATTTTAATGTGTCTTAGGTTTTACTTTTAGAGGTTTATAACAACTAAGTTTTCGTCTCTTATTTTAAATTTGGATGTTTAGAAGATTAAATAGTGCCAAAGGGTGAAAGAACTTGCCCTACTGCTATTTAGCAACCTTTTCCATTGCATAATTTAGGGAAATAATTTTTTATAGAATGGTTTGTGAATACTACATGTTATATTCTGTAAATAGAAAAAGCAATTGAAAAATATCATAAGCCAATTTCTTTGCCTGCACAAGAAGTTCTCCTTTCTTGGAATTCTAGCTTTTTCTCCTAGTATAAAACAATTAGATGACTGCTTTATGGGCTTTTATAATATTTTCTTGCTTATGGTTGTCTTGTTTTACTAGTTGTCCATCGGTTCACATGGTTGGCTGCAGTTGCTTGTTACTTGTGATCTTTAGAACTAATATTGGTTCCTTGTTGAAGGTTTTCGAATCCCAATTTGAGATCACACTTCCTCAGGTAGTCTTGGAATGCACTTCCAAAGACTGTCTTGGCCATTGCTGACAGGTTCAGACAATCTCAACTTATTGTTTTCCTTAAAGGTATATTTCTTACATGTTAAGTTAGAGCTTTATGGTTTAGCTACTGCTTTGTTTGCGTTAGGCGGGCAAAGTTTCACTCAACAAGATTTGCTATGATTTTTGGACATTTATCTGTGCCATTGTTTGAAAATTGTCTAAACTCCACTGCAAATTTAGGTGGCATAAATTTAAAATGGCTGCATTCTCATGATGTTTTGCTCATAGTAGATGCCATAGCATCTTTTTGGCTGCTTGGTATGGCAATGGCATCTGCCAATTGGCTAAAGTACAGTATATCTAAGAAAAAAAAGGGCCTTGCATATTGCAGGTAACAAGTTTTTATTTGATATAATATGACTACTGATTTATAGTTTGGTCTCTTTGTTTTTATTTGCTCTTTTTTGGTAAAAATTTTTATTTTGATGACATTGGTATTAGTTTCATGTGTGCATTTAGAATGGCATGATCATATTTAGACTCTATAGCACCTTGGGCACAAAGTGCTTGTGATTTCATCCACCTTACTCCAACTGCCTCTTGCCCAGCATTTATGGTGTTTTTTAGAATATCACTTGTTTTGTATGTTTAATCTGACAAATATAATATGGTGGGGATATCCAAAAGCATGAGTTCTGGTAATCCTCTGCACCAAGCTAGTTGGGTACTTAGGTCCAATTAAGTAGCGCAGGCTTAGGAAAGATCAATGATCTCCTTGCAAATATGAAAAACAAAACCATGACATAATAGACAACTAGTAATCTTAAGATATTGTATGTTCTTTTTATACCTGTCTGAATTTTTCTAGGAATTAGGATTGTTTTGAAGAGGAAAATACCATATCAACGGAAAATTAAAAAACCATGTCTTAATAAGCTTAATACCCCAGTAAATGGCAATTATTTTGCAGACATCAACACTGTATGCAGGTTCTCTCTTCAAATGAGTATTAAACGTGCTTGATATTTCTTGGTAGTAGATTTATCGTTACACTTTCTTTTGCGTTTTTGTTGTCAGACTCATGTTCTTCTAAGGAAACTTCTTGTCTAGTTTTCGTATGCCTTTCTTATCATGCTGAAACTTCACTTATGTGTGCTTAACTAGCTTTTCTTATTTCAATTTAATTTATATTATTAATATTAGGAAAATTGTTTGTCTTATATTACTATTTCATTTTATTACATTTTCGTTTATAAAAAATGTTTTTAGCTGGTGCTAATCAATTGTAATACTTATCTGTCAACGAGACTTGATAGTCTGGTTGGTTTATTTGGTGTTGGTTGTCAGCCAAGCTCCACCAGTGATCCTTTTGGTTTGAGAAGAATTGCCTATTGCCTTGTAAGTGGTCAATATCATTGTTACGTATTTGCAATTTTCTCTTTTTCCTTTTGGTTGTGCAAATGATCATTTTTTTTTAATTGTTTTCAGGTTCAATTGTTGGTAGAAAATACCAAGAATTTGGATTTGAGAAATGCTTTGCAACTGGTTGCACATGTGCATCCCATCAAAATTGAGGAAAATATTTTACATGATGTAAGCATCTATAGTGTGCCATTAGCCTTTGCTTTCTATTTTTATAACCTCCAACTATAACTTTTCGTAGGTACATCAATTTATCTCGCGGAGACTAGAACAACTACTGGTATGTTGGCTTTGGTTGGCACACAGGAGTTCTTTGGTAACACATTAGTTTTTCTTTCCGCTAGTACTCTTTTTGAATTATTGTCAATGTTATGTTTTGTTGTGGGGGGCCCAGCGCTCTAACCAAACAATCCAAGGTGATGCGCTAACCATTTTTCACAAGATTTAGTTATTCAAATAAATATATTTATAAATTAGTTTTAAAAAAATATTAATATACTTATGGTGCATTCATAAGTATCACATGATTTTCTACCATATAGTTTTGGCTTTTTCATAAATGTTGTAGTTTAGGTGTAGCATGTTACTATAGCATCTCGTTTACTGATTGACACAGCATGTTGGATCATCCTTGCTTCACTTTCATTATGTTCTGAACACTTTAATTTATAGTAGCTAGTCTATTTGGGGCTTGTTATTTGTATTGTTTTAAGTAAATTGTATTGTTTTAACAATGATCACGTTCCTCTATTTTATTTTTGGACAATATGTTAAGGACTCCTGTGGTAGCTTATTGGTTGTTTCTTCTGATTTTGTTATTTAGCTACCTCATAGACAGGTATTCTCAGTAAAGTTTCCTGTTCACTTTATTATGTGATTTTATTTGTGTTTCCTTACAGGTGTATAAGGGTATAAGTTCTGAAATTGTTCGTTCAGTACTTTCAGAATGCTCAAATTCACCTTGTTTGGCTACAAAATCAGCCATCGAAGTAAGGTTTTTGGAAGTTTAGTAACTTTGTGATTTTGTGATATTTATGTTTTTTTATTCATATTAACTTAAGTCGTTAACAACTTATATTTGGCTATGAATTAAATGTTTAATATTTTTGGTTTTCTTTCACCTTACTCTAGCCCTCTTCAAAAAGCTGTAAGAAAATTTGACAAATACTCCTTGTTTTGCACAATAAGTGAGAAAAGTAATTACGAGTTAGTCGACAAAGGCAGCTATGGAATATCCCATTATTTATTTATTTATTTTTAATATCTCTGTCTGTGTGGGTATATATGTACGCAATTCTTTGGATTTTTGGTTTGTGTTCTTTGTGGAAAGATTGCGGCTTTCTGCTGTCTTTGGGATCTTCTTCGCTGATGGGAGCTTGAGAGGTCTGTCCTTGGCTTTTTCTGGTATTTCTTTATTTCCTTCTGTTATTTCTTCATGCTATGTTTAAGACTGCTTTGTAGTTACAATAGTTTGGTTTGAGGTATGTTATTTGGAAAGCAAATTGAACACCATATTCTAGTTAAATTTTGTCCATAAGGTTTCATGATTTTTTTTTTTTTGGCTAAAAATTTTTTAATTTCCTTTGAGTTTTTATAATTTTTAATTAAAATGATCCACATTGTTCAATGTGAGGTTTTTGCTTTAGTTATAAGTTAATTTCTCTTCCATTTTTCTCATTTTTGAGCCGTTGCACAACATAATCTGGGTTTCATTTCATTGATTCTTATTTTTGAGCTTTTCTATTTTATATAATTCTCATTTTAGTAATCTCCTTTCTCTTGTAATACGCTTATCTAATTCATTGTTTTTGAGAAGCAAATTTTCTGAACCAGCACTAGAATCATGTTTCTTTTCATCGTGTTCTTTCAAAAGTCATTCCATT
This sequence comes from Dioscorea alata, assembly GCA_020875875.1. Lineage (NCBI taxonomy): Eukaryota > Viridiplantae > Streptophyta > Magnoliopsida > Dioscoreales > Dioscoreaceae > Dioscorea > Dioscorea alata. The sequence goes on from CM037019.1 coordinate 20,314,365, forward strand.
TTCTATTGGTTTTGAAGTTTGGAGTTTGAGATCAGTATATGTACTAACCCAATTATTAAATAGTTTAGACTTAAATGTTTTATTGATTTTTTTCTGAGAGTAATCTTATTTATTAGGTTGAAAGTGCTGAGGCACATTCAAACTATTTGGTGAAAACATGAGTTTTTATTGACATGGAGGTACCTGAGAAGACATTCTGCAATTGCTTTAATTAATTCATTTGCCTAATACAGACTTTTTCTTGTGGTTTTTTTTTTCAATATGTCTTTGATGAATGGCAGTGATGCTATTTTTGTTCTTTTCGCCACATGAATTTATGATTAGATAATGATGGTTTCATTATGAGTTGTATTAGTAAGCATCTCTTTTCTATGGTTCTATTTGAGTCACTCATTCAAGATATTGCCATTAATGCAAATCATGTCAAATATATTGCATCTACTGTGATCTTGAAGGTAATGATGCAACAACACCATGTCACTTGTCATTTAATGATGGGAGACTATATATAACACTTCATATTATAGGAAAGGAAAGAAAATATTGTGCGTGATTCTACTTCGTTGACGGAAGGTGTTGGCGGTTGTAAAGTGATGTATGATAACTTGCTTAATGAGGTATATAGTTTCGTCACCACTTTATATTTCCTCTATATAGCATGTTACAATTTCTTATGTCATGATGTGTAGGTTGCGAATTTTGTTGTGGCACCCGTACTAGTTCTGGTAAGGTTTGATGAATCATTCTTAGAACTTCCGAAAGATATATTAATTATGGTAAGTTGATATAGTCTTCAATAGTATATACTTTTAGTTCTTTTCCAAATGTGATGTCTCAATATTTGATTATGCAGTACCTGGTAGAGTGGTTCTTACAATCCATCAAAACTCTGGCATGTTGACCTTTATATATCCTTTTACAACGCTTCTAACTCTATAGATGGAAATTTCATATTCTAATCTTATGTCTATAATTAAATTTATAGCTTTTCCGTATATTTGTCTTCTATTAATTGTCAGGCTGCTGAAGGTTTCTGCCACAAATATTCTCTTTCTACTGATGATATGTATAAGCAGTTTGACGGTTGGTATTGCTTTGCTTGTTACCTTCTTTTAGAACAATGCCACATAATATTTTGCATATCATCATGCTCGAGTTTGGTTGCACTGTAACAAGCATTTTGGTTGTCTCTGTTTGTTTATATAATGTACTATATGTGATGCCACAAGCACATGTTTATATAGAGACTTTTTACGAGCATATAGGTGGAGGTGCAAATTTAATATTTGTGTGATTTTTGGCGTTATTATCGTCTCTATTGTCACTGGCTTGCATTGATACTTGTTTTTGTGGACATGGAGATCCATTTGTATAGATGTATTACTTGGCCTTATGTCAGTTATAATGCTGGGAGCTAATGAACTTTTCCTTGTCATATACTTGGGATTGTTATTTGGACGTTTATGGCATTAAATAAAAGGTGTTAATTATATAACAGATGTATTTACTTGTGCTTTTGTCAATTACAACTCCGGAGAGTTGGTGGATTTTTCGTGATTATTTACTTTATTTGAGGTTGTTATTTCAACTTTTAGAACATTAAAAAGATGTGATATTTCATGATAAAGAAAATTCTTGTTGAGCTGTCAACTCAGATTTGCTTATTCTTTTATTGACAGTTTATTCTACGTGTTACTTGATTATGAGTTGAACATCCATGCTTGTACATGTAGAGTTTTCTATGAGTAGCAGATTTATTATGAATGCATGGTGGAGTATAGAGTGCCATACATGCGCATAAGTTAGTACCAGTAATGGGAAATAAATTTCAAGTTGCCTTGTCCCATGCAAATGCGATCTGCTGGTTGCCTGGGTTTGTCTTGCATGTTGCAAACACTAAGAAATTATTGCTTGGTTATAGTGTTTAATTCTTTTTAATTAATATTACAGGCAAGACAAAGTATGTTTATGTTCGAGTGAAGGAGTCCGCAAGATTTGCTTTGGAGGTAAAATAGCCCTAATGGCGCCTTTTGAAGCCCCCCCGAGAAAAAATCTCAAGTTAAATGCATAAATTTCTATGCCTCAAAGACATATTTGGTTTGCAGATAATGGATCTAGTATATATCTATTAATTTATAGGGGAATATTTGAACCATTTTTCATCAAGCTATTTTAGATTCCAAGCAAGTTCTAAGAAAATTTATTGAGGGACATATAGTTTGCTGGTTTTGATACTAGTGTACATTGCAGGAGATATACTTGGTATACATTGATAACAATTTTCTTTTTATTTAGTAATCTCTTGTTTTAGTCAAATTATTTGGCATATTTATGGGGTAACCATTTCATGAGCTCATATATGAAGGAATAGATAAGCATGTGTTTCTCAGAATTCTTAGCTGGTTGGTGTATACACATAGAAAGACTAAGGAATTAATTTTTACCCATGACTTATGCGAGCTATCATAAATGCAACTAATTTGAAGGCTCATGTTTAACTCATGTGACACAAGCCATTGTTGATTATGCTTCTTTCACGTTTTTTACGGGCCAAGATTATGATTATGACAAAATTATGGCATAAGTCTATCAGTTTGTGGTGTTCCAAATCTGATTTTGTATTTTGTTTCTCCCCTTCTGCCTTGTTTCCAGTGCTAGCTCTGATTGGATCATGCACAACTTATTGTTTTTTCTGAGTCTGTATTGTACTTTGGCAAGTGTTACATTTTAATATTCTTCTGTGTTTGTATGCTTGTTTTTTTGCGTAGGTGTTGGCTGAAGAATTGCCGAAGATTATTTCTAATATTTCATTTCCAAAGTCAATGCGGTGGAACTCCAAGGTAAATATGCCTCTGAGCTTGATGCTTGTATTGACACTCTTTAACTATTTTTTTAAAAAGCATGTTCTAAGCATTAATAGGTTTTGATGTGTGCATATGATTTTAAATGATTGCCTCACATTTCTCATTCCAAATTAATGCAGTTCGATTCCTAATTGACCGCTAAAAAAATGTAACTATGGGAAGTTCAATATGGTATTCCTTTCTTTGCTTTCTACATTTCCTTCTAAATCCTCTACTTTTTTTTCCCATGCGATGCTATATGAAATGTTCAAATTGTTTATATATGTCTAGGGATTCGGATTCCTTTTAAAATGATTTTTATGTATAATGGGATAATAACTATTTGTCATAAGCTATCAGTTCGTGTTAGTTTGTGATTATGCTTCAACCTTATTGTTATAATCATAGTGATATTTTATATTTTTTTCTTTTTCAGTTTACGTTTAATGATGGGAGATCATCTTTTAAGCAAGGCGCTGGTGATTTTGTTTTATTTGCTGATTTTCTATTTTCATATATGGTGGAAGTCTAATTTAGCGTTTTTTCTCTTGACTTCTTGTGGTTTCTTGCATTTTACATTTCTTTTCTATTGAGTTAGTAGTTTTCTTGTTGTGTGAATTCTTGTTCTTGTGTTTTCTATATTCTCATATTTTTCTTGTTTGAATGTTAAATGGTTTGATATTGTGTTTCCAGGCATGCTAAAAGCTTGGTTTTTTCTGCGAGTTTGTTACTGTATGATTCATAGCTTCACTTGTTGTATGGGTTATAGCATTTCCTATTCTTTGAATTGATTGTGTGTTCTTTGAGTTGGCCTTTATATTAGAATTCATATTTTCAAATATGTTCTTAACGCCTGCTGGGAAGTCTACTATAGCGTTTTTTTTTTTCCTTTTGACTTGCTGGGGTTTCTTGAATTTTAATTTTCTTTTCTGTTGAGTTACTGGTTTTCTTGTTGTGTGAATTCTTGTTCTTGTGTTTTCTATATTCTCATATTTTTCTTCTTTGAGTTGAATGGTTTGATTTTGTGTTTCCAGGCATGCTAAAAGCTTGGTTTTGCTGCGAGTTTGTTTCTGTGTGAATTCATAGCTTCACTTGTTATATGGGTTATAGCATTTCCTGTTCTTTAAATTGATTGTGTGTTCTTTGAGTTGGCCTTTATATTAGAATACATATTTTCAACTAAGTTCTTAACGCCTGCTGGAAGTCTACTATGACGTTTTTTTCCCTTGATTTGCTGGGGTTCCTTGCATTTTAATTTTCTTTTCTATTGTGTTACTGGTTTTGTTGTTGTGTGAATTCTTGTTCTTGTGTTTTCTATGTTCTCATATTTTTCTTCTTTGAGTTGATTGGTTTAATTTTGTAACACCAGGCATGCTAAAAGCTTGGTTTTTGCTGCGAGTTTGTTATTATGTGCATTCATAACTTCACTTGTTATATGGGTTATAGCATTTACTGTTCTGTGAATTGATTGTCTGTTCTTTGAGTTGGCCTTTATATTAGAATTCATATTTTCAAATATGTTCTTAACGCTTGCTGGAAGTCTACTATAGCATTTTTTTTCTTTTGACTTGCTGGGGTTTCTTGCATTTTAATTTTCTTTTTTGTTGAGTTACTGGTTTTCTTGTTGTATGAATTCTTGTTCTTGTGTTTTCTATATTCTCATATTTTTCTTCTTTGAGTTGAATGGTTTGATTTTGTGTTTCCAGGCATGCTAAAAACTTGGTTATATGGGTTATAGCATTTCCTGTTCTGTGATTTGATGTGAATTCGTAGCTTCACTTGTTATATGGGTTATAGCATTTCCTGTTCTGTGAATTGATTGTGTGTTCTTTAAGTATGTTCAAAGGCTTGCTTCTCAGCATTTGTATGTGAATTGATTGTGTGAATTTCATGTTTTCAAATATGTTCTTAATGCTTGCTTCTCATCCTTTTTTGGTCAGTTGGTCTTTTTTTCTCATGGCATGAGTACACTATCATTAACTATGTTGTGATGTGAATTCATAGCTTCACCTGTCATGTGGGTTATAGCATTTCCTATTCTTTGAATTGATGGTGTGTTCTTTGAGTTAGCCTTTATATTAGATTTCATATTTTCAAATATGTTCTTGATGCTTGCTTCTTAGTTTGTTCATTGGTTTTTTTTTCTCATTGCTTGATTACTATCATTAAGTATGTTGCGGTGTGAATTCACTTGTTATATGAGTTATAGCACTTCTGGTTCTTTGAATTGATTGTGTGTTCTTTGAGTTGGCCTTTATATTAGAATTCATATTTTCAAATATGTTCGTAATGCTTGCTCCTATGCTTTAACTCTTTTCTGGTCAGTGGGTTTTTTTTCTCATGGCATGAGTACTATCATTAACCATGTTGCTGTGTGAATTCATAGCTTCACTTGTTATATGAGTTATAGCACTTTTTGTTCATTGAATTGATTCTGTGTTCTTTGAGTTGGCCTTTATATTAGAATTCATATTTTCAAATATGTTCTTAACGCTTGCTTCTTAATTTTAAACTCTTTTCTGCTCAGTTGTTTTCCCCCCTTATGGTATGAGTACTATCATTAGCTAGGTTGGAGTGTGAATTCATAGCTTCATTTGATATATGAGTTATAGCACTTCTTGTTCTTTTAATTGATTGTGTGTTCTTTGTGTTGGACTTTATATTAGAATTCATATTTTCAAATATGTTCTTAACGCTTGCTCCTAAGTTTTAAATTCTTTTCTGGTCAGTTGGGGTTTTTTTTTTCTCATAACATGAGTACTATCATTAACTATGTTGCGGTATGAATTCATAGCTTCACTTGTTATATGAGTTATAGCACTTCCGGTTCTTTGAATTGATTGTGTGTTCTTTAAGTTGGTCTTTATATTAGAATTCATATTTTCAAATATGTTCGTAATGCTTGCTCCTATGTTTTAATCTCTTTTCTGGTCAGTGGGCTTTTTTCTCATGGCATGAGTACTATCATTAACTATGTTGCTGTGTGAATTCATAGCTTCACTTGTTATATGATTTATAGCACTTTCTGTTCTTTGAATTGATTGTGTGTTCTTTGAGTTGGCCTTTATATTAGAATTCATATTTTCAAAAAAATTTTTAACACTTGCTTCTCAGTTTTAAACACTTTTTTGTCAATTGGTTATTTTTTCTCATGGCATGAGTATTGCCATTAATTATGTTTCTTGGGGGTTCTTGCATGTTCTTTTTCCTTTTTATTAAGCATTTGGTTTGTTTCATTTTTTAGTTTTGATTGTTTGTAGCTGTGTGACTTCTTCTTCTATCACTGTTTAAGCTCTCACATGTCTTCCTCTTTGAGTTGATTGTTTGATTTTTTTTTCCCAGGCATTGCTAAAAATACAATATTGCTGCTAATTTGTTACTGTCTTAACTCATATTTTTACTTATCATTAGAGTTCATTGTGTGTTTTTTAGGCCTGTGAGAAACCCAATTTTGCTGCATTCTTTTTGATACTAGAACTTGTATCTTCTAATTTGTTCTTAATATCTTTTTCTCTGTTGTTGAAGATTCTATGGTCAAAACGAGTTTCTTTTATTATTTTTGTTTGCTGCAAGAGTACTGGGCTTCTGTTGGATGTAGTGTATTGCAATGCAGCAATACAGAGGTGACGACTTTTGCAAAGTAGTTATGAAATCCTCTCTTTTTGATGTTTTTTTACTGAAATCCTTACTTGTGTTTTTTACTTATGACCTTGCATAATCTATCTTCCATTAATGCTTACAATACCCTGTTATGTTCATCTATATATATGGCTTTCTACATTCATTTGGATGCTTATGTCTATCTCTTCATTGTTATTATTCAATTTCAATTCTATGTCTATGAGCAACCTCTGTGGTGGAAGCAATTTCTTGATTCCTATTTTATGCCATTTCTTTTGACCCTATTCCTTGGTTTGTAATTTGTTGATTTATCAGGTTGGTGCTGGGACGATGAATCCTTTGACGTTCTTAAGGGTTCTAGGCCCTGTACCGTGGAATGTTGCGTAAGTTTATTTTTATTTTCATGTTTTCCCCAAACCAGGGAATGCTGCATATCTCTATTTTTTTATGCATGTTTATGTGTATACCTTATTTTTGCGTAAGCATGCATAATGCTTCTCATTTTCTTAAGTTGAAAGTTGAAATATGTTTGATGTAAAAACTAGTAAGCTTAATTATTCAGTCTTACTTACAGTGACATATCCTATAATTTTTTTAGGGTAAAGAATATTGTTTTAGAGTTACCATTTGACTCAAGGCTCAATCAATCTATAATACTTGGGAAGTTATATTACAAGACTTAGAGATGATTTATATTATTATTGAAAGGCTAAGAAAAATGATCTTTTTATAAACATAAAACTTCATTCTTGTTCTTTGAAATCCGCTGTGTAAACAAAATTTGTCTCTCTAAAGTTCTGGAATTGTTTTCTTTGATGTCAACGTTTTTTGGTTAAAGATATGTTGAACCTAGCATACGTCCAAATGATAGTC